>JARQOD010000003.1:304043838-304167892 GCA_033576555.1 Oophaga sylvatica
GTGGCAAATCTTCCATCTCCCCAGCTAACACTTCTATAGGAGAGGGGTTTTCCTCCTCCACCGAAGCAAAGGTACTCCTACCGCCAGTACATCTTCCTCTGGGCCACCAGGTTCATGCCCGATTTCAGGAGAATGCAACCTGGTTGCCACTGGTGCCGACGACTGTTCTGTGGGAGGGGTAATTACAGCCCAAAGCACAGAAAATAACGGAAAATCTCTCCCCATTATTACCTCATAATGCAAATTAACCACCACCCCCACCTCGTCTCACCTCCTCCCCGCTGACGTGTTTATCATCACCAGGGCGGTAGGATAATGTTTTAAGTCCCCATGAATACACAACACACCCATTTTCAGAGCAGTATACTCGCTGATTTGGACGTGGCTGGCTCGTATTAGGGTCACGAGACTACCTGAGTCCAGTACAGCCACAGCAGGGTTACCCTCCACCTCCACTTTACACAAATGGTTCATACTGGGTCCCTCTGGTTTGCCCACTGCACACATGTGTTCTGCATAGTGAGACTGATAGTAGCCAAAGTTGTTGTCCATGGGCTCAGTCAGGTGGGGGCAATCAGCTCTCACATGTCCTGGTTCTTGGCACCGCCAACAGATTATGGGGCCCCTTTCGTTCCCCGACCCGTCCTGGGCGGCCCTCCGAGTCTCTGCTCGCCGAGCTGTGGGTGAAAGTTTGGGGAATTTACTTGATACCTTCCGGGTAGTCTCTCCCTGTATCTCCTTGGTAGCCCCATATCTTTCAATGAGGTCTACCATTTGGAGACCATCAGTAGGGGCTGCCTGTCCAACCCATGTTTGAAGGGTGTGGGGCAAAGTTCTCCAGAATTTATCAGTCACTATATGATCCAGCATAGCGCGGGGTGACAATACCTCCGGCTGCAACCACTTTTCTATCAGGTGTATCAAGTCATAATACTGGTACCGAGCTGGCTCGGAAGGGGAAAACTTCCACTGGTGTACCCGCTGGGCCAGGACCAAAACATTTACCCCAAGACATGCAAGTATCTCACCCTTGACGCTCTCATAGTCCTCCTGTTGCTCGGGGGGTAGGTCCCTATAGGCTTTTGCGGGTCCTGAAGTCAAAAACGGAGCCACGATCTCGGCCCACTGGTCCCGGGGCACTCTCTCCCTTTTTGCCACGCCTTCAAACATCTCCAGGTACACCTCGACGTCATCTGATTGCTCCATATTTCGGATCGGTGTACGCACCGCTTTACGGACATCCTGGCATCCCCGGGCAGCTCCTGCTGTCTGCGGCGCTGTGATGTGCTGCATCAGTAGACTATTGTTTTCCTGTTGCTGTCGATTAAATATCTGCTGCTGCTCCATAGCCTGCTGCTGTATAGCCTGCTGCCGCTCCATAGCCTGCGTGCTGTATAGCCTGCTGCTGCTGCATAGCCTGCTGTTGCTGCTGTGTCGCCTGCTGTTGCTGTCGCATGGCCTCCACCAGCATTTTTACGGTGTTCTCCATCTTCGGACAGTTATCCACCGGGTTTTGCGTCACTTTCTTTACCCAGGACATTTAGTGTCATGCAGGAAAAAACAGCCTGACCTCACTGCGTTGCCCGCATTGAAGCCACCAATTTTAGGGATCCGCTCTGGTAGGCAGGGCTGGGCCGCAGTAATGAGGCAAACACACAGCCTTTTAGTTCAAATTTCAGTGGTTTTAATCATGATTTCAACAAAAAGTCCAGATAACAAAATAAAAACAGAACATAAATCACTACAGTTTGGAGAACCACTGGTCCCAGACTCACCCTTGCTTGGGACGGGCTTAACTAAGCGGCTGCAGGTCAGCAGAGACCGCCAGGTCCCATTACGGGTGGTCTGGTACTCGCTTCCTGGTGCACACTGGCACACAGTAACAAAACAATCTTCCAGGCTTACTCCAGCCAAACTCCTTCCTTCCACACACCAACTACAACAGCTCCTTATTTCATAGGCCTACTCCACACCCTCAGGTGAGGTACATATGAGCTGACCAGATCACGTTACTATGACCTTATCACAGGTCCTTGTGATCATGTAAAATCATGAGCAAACTTCAGTCTGCTAGATGAAATATATCTCCCATCCAGCAAGATCCCCTTTGGTGTACCACACCGGCAAGAAGTCTCCTGTTCCCTACACATGCACAGAAAAACCCATGTCGAACATGCTCCAAATAGGGAAGAGCCGTCACCGTGATTGTTAGGCTTAAAACAGGAAAGATTGAAGTTTTCAAGGCCTAAAATGATAAATTTTACTAAGAAATATGGACAAATATTAATTTGTCATCACAGCGCATATCTGCACATGGCTAGTAGAAATGGTAACAAAAACTAAAACATAGTGTTTACTTTTGGAAATGAATGCATAAAACTAAATTTCATAATTATCAATTAATGGTTCTTAAGGAACGTTATCTGTACCTGTAAGATAATGCAGTCAATGGATGTACGAATCATAAACATCATCATCATCCTCACGAGTTTTATTTATGACAGACATAATAAAATACAAAGACTGAGGACAACTGTAACTTCACACACCATATATGAAATGGCCAGCATCTAAACCTGGTAATAATGCGCAATAATAAATAATTACACCTAGAAAGTGCATCATGCATACTGACAATAGGTAGTTAGACCTGCAAGTGCTGGTGAAACAACCACAACAGATATAAATTAATAATGCTATATAGCTATCACAGTGCATAGTTACTCATGGACAATGTCGATCTAATACTGTACCTCAATAAAGTCAGCGTCACCCATCATGCTTGTTTGTCTTGTAGATTGTTGAAGAGGGAATTTTTTTATTTTTTTTTTGGTTTTTTAAATTCCTTTTTATTTGTATTTTCAAAACAAAAATGCCACATAAGGCGTTACACATCTCGGTCGCAGCCGATATGGTCATAAAATAAACATTGTAAAAGTCAAAGTAACAAGAGAACAGAAATCCGAAACTCGTTAATAATTGTAAGGAAACCCCTAAGTTCTAGGATTCCTCCCGTCATCTTCCTTCTCTAACTTTGCTGTGATCCTGATTAAACTATTTCACTCGTCACCCTTCTGTGGCGTGTATTTTTTCAAATTCTCGCCACCTTTACATTCATTTATCCGATCATGTTAAAATATAAGGCTTTCCTCAATATCAGCATGATCGATCATGATCCCATGTTTATTCGTTAACGCTGTAATATGTTGATGAATGTGATTTCCTTTCGCTAGTCGTGATAATAGTCTCCCTGATTTGCTACCATAACGATATAGATCGGCTCTATAATTCATATTACTGGTTCTCTTGCGTCGATCTACCCATAGGTCAAAGTCAGCCTTAGCCTGCTTCCATCTATTTTTATCCTGTGTCCATGAAGTTGTCAGGTATGCCGTGTAGCTATCGCGTAATATCCTGCTAGCCTGCGAGTAGTTTGTCGCTATCTTCTTTTTTAGCGTTGTCTGATAAGCTATTAGTTTCCCGCGCATTACTGCCTTCCCTGCTGCCCATAAAAGTTCCTGCCTATCCCTACTATCTCCATTATACCTTACATATTGCAACCACCATTGCTTCACCTGATCTCTAAAATTCTCATCCGTTAACAAATAGGAAGTGAAGCGCAATGTTTGGTCTGGCCCCATCTGAACCATATCTGGCAGGGTCACTGATACGGGTGCGTGGTCAGATATAGCTACGTTGTGCACATGTGCCTCTTCCACTCCCCTTACTAGCTCCTGTGATAGCAATATATAATCTATTCTTGACCAAGAGTCATGTGCCGACGAATAGAAGGAATATTCACTGCCATCTGTGTTCAGGTGTCTCCAAATGTCTACAAAGTTAGTCGTGTCTAGCAAGGGTTTCAAACGTGTGTCATGTGATCGCACAGTCGTTCGCATCGACCAACGGTCTTCACTGGTTCGATTCACCATATTTAAGTCACCACCTACTATTTTCAGTGAAATTGTGTCTTGAAGTATACGTGCCTCCAATTCTCGGAAAAATGGTCCATTGTCTTCTGTGGGTCCGTATATGTTATAAATACTATAGGTTTTGTTGTCAAGTGATACTGATATTCTCACCCAACGACCATCTGTGTCATTTTCGGAGTCAATCACCTTGCCCTTGAAGTGCTTGCTGATTAATGTCAATACCCCTGTCTTGCGCTCCGTGCCCTGTGACCCGTAACTGTCTCCCACCCAAAATTTGTGCATGGGAGGAAAATCAGTCACCTTCAGATGTGTCTCTTGGAGAAGTGCTATATCCGGCTTCCACCGGCGGAGGTACCTCAGAATCATTGTGCGCTTTTCCGGCGCCCGCAAGCCTTTGACATTGCAGGAGATGATCTTCATATTGAATGGGCGGCAGAAAAGTTATGAGTGTGCTGGAGGAGACGGTGTACCCTCTTATGGCCGTCGTTGGCACCAACCTGCGAGGAAAGGAGGAAGTAGCACCACAATATCAAATACCAAATCAAGATATATTGACAATTCCAGGATTAATTATTGGAGAGAGGTCCCTTGCTACCCTTTTCTAGTAACTCTTGTTTAACAATAAACCGCTGTAAGGGGTCGTAGTCTCTCCACAACTACCTCTGTTTATGTGACTTCCTTTTTTCTAAACTGTGAGGAGATTACCCCCATCCTCCCAGGCTATTCAGTGTACCCCCCATGGGCCAAAGCATGAAACCCCAATAGCCTGCTTCACTTATTGTCCCTCCATATGTAATGTTGAAGTCAGTTGTCCCACGTGTATCAAGATACCCTCTCTCATGAGAGATCTTCAACATCTAATATCAATTAACTAATTTAACCATCTAAAATTGCAGCAAAGCTATCATGCTTTAGCATAGGTATGAAGGAACTCCAATAGAAACGGCTCAAACAGCAAATATATCTCATATGTAATTTAACGTGGAGAGAATCTTTTTCATCTTTCCTGATCTCCTTCATGAACTGCCATCTTGTCGTCGTCTGCGTGGGGAGAACCTGGAACTGCCTCGCTGTACCTCCCTATCACTTTGTGGATTTCGTTCCAAGGCTGCTTCGGCTTGTTCTGGTGTGTCATAAATGACATATGTCCCGTCAGATCTTTGTAACCGCAAACGTGCTGGAGAACAGTAGTTGAAAGCGAACATCTCGCTCAAACAACGTTGTGCAAATGGAACTGAATGCCCTCCTCTTCTTTGAGACCGATACTGAGAAGTCCTCAAAGAGCAGAATCTCATAGCCATGGAGTAGCACTGGGCGCCTCGCTTCTCTGAATGCCCGTAACAATGAAACTTTGTCGTTATAATCTAACAGCTTCATTATTACTTGCCGTGGTCTGTACATCGTTGGTTTCGATGCCTCCCCTCGCCTGTTGTTGTTTTCCGGCAGTCCCACACGATGTGCACGTTCCACACGACAGTAGTACTTAAGTCACAATATTTTTGTTAGATCATTCTCACAGATGGATTGTAAGTCTGCTGATTGAAACGATTCAGGCAGTCCTACGAAACGTAAATTGCTTCGTCTCGAGCGATTTTCCAAGTCCTCTGTTTTGTCTATCAAATTTTGTAAGTTCTGCTGAAGGTTCTGTTCTCTGTCTTGGGAAAGTTGCTTCTCCTGTTGTAGCAGCGCCACATCCTGTTGCAGCTTGGTAATTGCAATGGTATTCAGATCTACAGACTTTTGTATGGAAGACAATGACGATTGCAATGCTGACTCCAGCAGCTTCTGAATGTCTGGTAAGAGAAGGACTGTGACCTCTCCAGCCATTTTCTGGGAATCAAATTCCTGAGGAACTCTCAGGTCACATGGTGCTTCTGATAATAGCTCTTGATGCATGTCTATGGCAGCGCTCAGCATAGCGCCTCTTTCCTCTTTCTCTCCTCCATGCGCCATCTTGTCCTTCTGCTTCAGTTGGATAGGTAAACCGTTCGGGGTCTGTTGTGAACTCCGTAGCAAGTAGCGCTCCATAAATTATGTCCCCACAAATGTAAAAGGTGTCACTGTTCCCGGGGGTGGTTTTACTGCTCTCCTATCGGCCCGATATGCTTGGATACCTGGGAGGAATTCATGAGCGTCTCCAAACTCCCTCCTCACATGTCAGCGCAGGAACCGGAAGAGGGAACGTGCTTGTTTTGTTGCTCATAGGTGGAGTTTTATACAGTAAATGATTACTGCTGTCGTATTTTTGCCGTCCCTAGGGCAGAATAAGGCTGCGTAACGTCACATTTTAGAGAGAGTCATATAATAGACACACGCTACCCTACCCGTGACACAAGGAAGGTAGTGTTGCCGGATAAAGACTTGCGCAACCAGACATGCTTTTACCCTCTTCAACACTCTACAAGCAAAAAATGCATGATTGCAGACTCAGCCTTTATTGACGTACAGTATAACATCGCCATTACCCATCAGAGGCTGGCCACTGTCTGATACAGACATAGTATATACCTTTGCTATCTGTAGCCTTTGTTTCACCTCCACTTGCAGGCAACCACTTAAATTGTGACAATGCATAATGTTTTTTTAAAATGTTTATTTTTTATCGCCTAAAAGGTATCAACCACTGAGGACTCTCAAGTCTAAATATTTTTCTATCTACTGGCTAACACGGTACGAAGATACACATATTTTTTATCGTGCATTATTGCGTCATCTCATCACTTTGATGAGTCCATGCTGGACATGTAATAAATGCTGTCCGAACTAACAATTTTCGTAAGTGAAATAATTTTAATCTGTGTGACTGTCACATATAAATTGTAATGATGATGATGAGTGACTATTACAAAATCCATTGTATTCACTATGTTATGGTTTAACATAGCGTTCCTTACGCATCATTCCTAAATACAAAAATGGACTTTTATTCATAAATTTACAACACTATATTTTGTAAAATAAATTTTGGGTGGTGTGTTTGTTAGAGTTCGATTTCCCGCTACTGCACAAGGGAAGTCTCGAACCCGTCCCGCTGCGGTCTCCCATTCATCTCTGGCCGCAGTGGAGCCTGCTCAGCAGAGACATCGGTCCAGGCGTCTTGCCCACTCCTCTACTGTACAGTGACTTGCTGCTGCCTTTCCTGGATCTGCTATTATAGCCAGTGCTGGAGCAGTCGTCTTTGAGACAAAGTCCTGCGTTTTCCCATCTGAGCATGCCCAGAGTGAGATCTCTCATTGGAGATCAGGGGTCACATGTTCAGGTGCTGCAGCGGCTCCTATTGGTCCGCCAGGAAGGTCATGTAGCTACGTTTGTTTGTAACAGCTTCTCATTGGTCCTTGTTCCTGGAAGGTCCTGTAGCTGTTGCTATAAAAGGGTAGCATGGCTGGGCCGCCATGCGCTAATATCAATCATTGTATGCTATGCGCCAGTGTGGTCATGTGTATGTGTGGATAGGGACCCGGCTGAAATAAGCCACTAGAATACCGACTTAATCGGTGAGGAGTTTGGTATGGTAGCTGGTCAGGGTCGGTGTCCTAGATGCCCTAGATTACCGGCATAACCGGTGAGGAGTTTTGATTGCCGTATTCAGGGTCTGGCGTTCAGACGCCATAGATTGCGGGTGACTCCCGCGAGGACATTAGCACATGATCACGCTTTATGAACGCGTAGCACTTAACTGTGTACCTGAGAGCCTGACAGGACACAGTACTTTTTCTCAGCGGCTCTGTGACGTAACAGGGTTCGCTTTCAACGCTAGACAGCGCCCTAGCATGTTTTCTTTGCCACTCAGTTGTGTCTAGTGAGTGCGCACACATCGCCATATAGCGCTGCGGCTTTCCTTCTAGCGGCTCTGTGGAGTAACAGAGTTTGCACTTATTGCCACAGCGCATTACGGCGTTTATGTTGGCGACTCTGCGGGATTACAGAGTTTGCTTCTCGCGCCATTTCTACTAGCAGCAGGCTCCGCTTGCACTGTGGACCCCGGGCTGCGAACGCACTTATTATTTAAATTATTTTGTGCGTTCCACCAGCCCTAACAGTGTTGTTCCATTTCTTGTTGCCATGTGCTTATATGCGTTTATATTTTAAGAGTGTTTATTTTTATTCTTGGAATTGAAATTCATCATTTTATTGTCCTAGTAAACATTCATTTTTTCTTGTTTGAAGTACATACATTTGCAATGGCCACGCAACAAGGCAATAACTCAATATTTTATTTCAAAACCCTTCTTGACCCTGGGCTTCAACACCGCCAGTTGCTGCTCACAAGTGTTGGATGCACAGATCAAAACAATCGCTGATGTGTTTGTGGGGTTCAGTAACGCCTGCTGTTCCCCTGCTGTGTGTCTGGCAAAAATTTATGCTGATAACTACAAATTTAACTTCAAACATCTCATACTAGGCCTCTGCCTACACCCTCCTTGACCCTGTGCTCCAACACCGCCAGTTGTTGCTCGGAAGTGCTGTTAGCACAGTCAACACTTGCTCCTGTGTTACTGGGGTTCAGTAATGTCAGCTGTTTCCCTGCTGTGTGTACGGCAACAAAAAGTCCTTCTGCCTCCACCCTGTTCTCTTCTCATCCCTGGGCTCCAACACCGCCAGTTGTTGCTCGGAAGTAATTGACAGTGGTACTGACTCCTGCCTAGCCTGGTTACAGCACGACAGCTGTTTCCTGGCAGTGTCAATGTCAATTTGCCTCCAATAAGTTGTCCTGTCGTGTTGCATTCGGGTTAGCCGACTGTATGGTATCTGCAGTTTAGGTGATTCCTATGTGTGCTGTGGGATAAGTAAATAAAGGCTGTTTCCGTTGTGACAATAGGACAAGCACCCACTGTAGGACTGTGTGATTCGTAACTGCGGACGGCTTGCGGCCTGTCAACTTACATTTTCATGGGTGCCTTATGCTACCCGTCCGGGTTCCAGTACCGTCAGCTGGTTCTACACAGTGCCTTTGGCCTAGGTGCCTCCATCTCGGTATCCGAGTTCCAGCAACGTCTGCTGGTCCTTGGTAGTGCTTTGGAGCACAGGTACCTCCTGCTTAGTAACCGTGTCCCAGTAACGTCAGCTGGTCCTCGGTTGTGCCATTGGCTCTTTTCCTTCTGCTGCCCCTCCGGGTTCCAGCACAGTCAGCTGGTCCTCGTTACTTGCATTGGCTCTTGTACCTTCTGCTACCCGTCCGGGTTCCAGTAACGTCAGCTGGTTCTCGGAAGTTAGTCAGCCTTCTTGTACCTTCAGCTATATTTACAAATTGAAGATTTTTTAAATGTTTTTTTGGGTAATCACTCTGGATCTCCAACAATGAAGACGACGACCCTGATGACACCCCGAAGAAGATGACGACCACAAGGACGACGAGCATCAAGCCAACCAGCCTGAACACCATCACAAAGAAGAAATAAAAGATTACCCAAAAGAATATCACCAACAGGACAAAGAAGGTTAAGACAAACTACAAGATACAGAACAAGAGACAGAAGAACAATAAGCAGAAGATCAAAAAGCAGAAGAACATTAAGTATAAGACCAAAATGAAGAGCAAAATATATGCTCTAAATTATAAGCAGGAAGAAGACTAAGCAGTGTATGGGGGTGAGTCCGTTCCTCCTCGTGGTGCCCCTGGAAAATGCCTGCTGCTGCAGGCTAAACTGAACACGGACAAATAATGTGGTAATTTAAATCTTTTGTGACAGCAAGAACGGAAGGATGAAAAATTCATACTTTTACAGATTACAAGTACAGGAATCTCTGTCACAAATAAGAATATGATGAAGAAGATGAAGATGAAGTAGAATATGAAGAAGAATAATAGTTTAATAAGAACAATATGAGTAATGTTAACAAAAAGATGAATAGCAAGAAGTTTA
Organism: Oophaga sylvatica; assembly: GCA_033576555.1. Lineage (NCBI taxonomy): Eukaryota > Metazoa > Chordata > Amphibia > Anura > Dendrobatidae > Oophaga > Oophaga sylvatica. The sequence goes on from JARQOD010000003.1 coordinate 304,053,635, forward strand.
AGAAGAAGATAAAGAAGGTGAAGATGAAGAATAATTTGATGAAAAAGATGATGCTGCTGAAGATTATGAAGGAGAAAGTGTGTCAAAAGTTAAAAAGGTGAAGAGCATGGAAGTTGTGAAATATACATATTTGCCAAAATAGAAAAAACGTTAACAACATTGTCAATTTCTTCGTCAATCCGAACATCTTTAAAAAAAAAAAATTAATGCTATTCCATTTGATTGGGTTAAACATCTATGACTTTAATGTCTCCTCAACCTCCCCAATACATTCTACATTACTCTTTGTTGTTTTCCTTCATGTACAATTAACCAACAAGGCAAGAATGGGTTTTTTTTAATTCCGATATTTTGTTCCCATAGACTTACATTGGATTTCCGGTATCGGTATTGGGTATCGCCGATATTTTTTGGGTATCGGCGATACCATTCCGATTCCGATACTTTTGGATATCGGAAAGTATCGCTCAACTCTACTCCTGGGACATTTATCCTGTTACTGAACTGCATTCGTGTCCTGGACTAATGTATCCTCAGTGTGGTGGATTGTTTATGGACCTTTTAGTTTTGCCTATAATAAAGGTCTTGGGATTGTTCGCACTTCTTTTGCTCTGTTGATTGTGTGATACCGGAGAAGGACTCCGCGACACAAGATTACTGTTAGTCACTGAGGTCTCACAGTGCCGCGCGTAGCTCAGTGAGTTCACCACAGTTCACTATAACAAATTTCCCTCAGTGATCTGTGGTGAACTCACTGAGCTCAGCACTACACCATGAGACTCTTTCTCACACTCTGCTAGAGGTAATGTCACTGAAGTCACCACATTTCATCGGCCCCACTCACAGCAACCTTGATAACGTCACCGTTAGTCACTGACGCTACGCTCGCACGAGTTCATTCTCCTGTGTTTTTTAGCCTAGATGGTCACATCTTGGCAGCATCCAGGATAAAAACCACTTATCGCAGACATGAATTAAGGTGTGGGACAGTATGCCGGACTGGTAAGGGATATGGTTGTTTCTCATTTTTATTTTTTTACAGGAGACCAGGGCTTCAATGGAATGTGCGTTAGGTGAATATTATTATTGTTTGTTATGTTCTGTTTTTTTTAAAAATAGACGGGAACATACACCATTTTTTTTAAAATGTATTTATTTATAGGTCAGGCACCAGCTGATGAACACTCCCCTCAGCCCCACCTGCTCTTGCTGTTATCAGTGACAACAGGCAGAGGCTGATGGGGGTAGTACTCTCATCAGCTGATGCCTGTGACCGGAAGTAAACTTTCTATCTCTTGTCACAGCTGTTGGCTTGCGCTGTCATCTGACAGCGTGGGAACCGCAGCTTTCTGACCGTCAGTAATAATCTTACCGCCGATCAGAGCTAGAGTTTGCCATGCTATCGTGCAGATGACATCGTGGCAAACAATAGATGTTCTGGCCCTCCCATTAATCTGAATAGGGTCCAGATTCGAACCTCTGGAGATTCGCCCATCACTAATTATAATATTACAAAAATCTATATTTGCCAAATAATTGTAAATTGAGTATGCTCAGATTCAGCAAAATGTAGTAGCAAACTACAGTCAATTTAGACTAGTAAAATAGGTATGCAAAAAGTGTAGCTTTTTAAAAAACATTTTTCTTTATTTTAAAACACTATTTTCATCTCCACAATTATTTTCTGTGACTAATGAAGATTTCAGTTTGTTTTTTTTCTGTAGCAAAATTTTCAGCCAGTTTGTTGCTGCTTTCTAGTGCATGAAGAACGATGAAAAAAATTGTGTTATTCCAATGCAGCAGGACAGATGACACCGTTTCATATGGGCTCGCTCACATGAGCGTATAATACGTCCGAGCTCTAGCCAATGTTTTATCGGATAGCACTTGGTCCAATGTTATTCTATGAGGCAGTGCAGATCTGCAATTTTTTTCTTTTGCCACTTCGGAATGAAAAAAAAACACAGCATGCTATGAGTGGCTCTGGAATTTGGATCACATGCACCCATACAAGTCCATGGGTGTGTATGAAGCATCGGACTGCACACTGATGTCATCTGAGTGCAAATCGACCTCTCCTCCGACTCAGACAATGGAGTTGCTTTAGAAAATAAGTTTTTTTTCTTCACACCTGTGAGATAATTTTCACATGTGAGATAATTGGATCACACCAAGATGGCACTTTGTGCAAACTCTGACAGAGTTTGAGAAGAGTGTCCGTACCATAATCGAGACGATTCTTTACATGAGAAATCATCACTCAAGTGACCACAGCCTATTGCTTTCAACTCTCCTATCTCTCACCATTAATTGAATCTCTAATAATAGTCAGTGTTGCAGTTGTACAATACATTCTTTCAGGGTGATATATTCAATGTTTTATGACTTTCTCTCCCTATTGTATATGCTGAAGAGTAAGCTCTGAGGTCCTCTCTCATGGCAGCAAACCAGTAAAATGGCTGCTCCTTTTCCTGTTTCAGCTATGCTACACTATAGCGGTAAGACATTATTGGGAAGGCCATGCCTCAGTACATGTGAGCTTTCTGTGGCTTACTTAATGTGTAAATTGGTGCCAGACATTTTGTTTTTGAAGATTTGTACAAATCGGATCATAAACTGCTTGAAGTCACTGGGAACTTCAAATGTCCTAAAAATTTACATTAATTGAATTTGCATTGCCTCGATTCACTCAACTCTACTCTTTTAAACTACCGTAGATTTAATATGAAGAGAATTTTGGCTAAATATTTAAAAAATGTGGGCCCTCCAACTAATCTAGAGATGGTAAAAAGACAAACTAATATTCACTAAAATGGCACAGTTTTCTTCATAATTCTGATTGTCGATCTGGCTGAATCAACATTTAGAACAAGAATTATAAATATTTTATACGTGACCTGCATTCTATTTTTTCAAAGAATGTAGAAATTATTTTAATTGTTATAAACCTGTGATTGTGATGTTTTTATTTTAATAATACATTAATATATGCACTATATCAATCACTCCCTATTGTGAAGAAACAAATTACAGGTTCGTAAACTGGTCACATTGTCACCAGTGTGTTATATTTCATGCCAGCATATTTTTTTTAGCTCTGGGATGACATGGAAAACCAAGGGGACATACTAAGGCTGGGTCATGTTCTATTTGCAGCAGTTTCATGCTCCCCGCAGTTGTCCCTGGCCAACGTTTGTGCTGAGCAGCTGAATGATTTTTAGTGATGGGGACTTCTATTTATTCCAGTAATTCAATCAGACACCCACTCCCTTTTCTCTCTCTTCTCCAAAACACAGAATGGAAAACAGATGATACAATGTATTACTTCTCAAATGTCAGAACTGTGGGTATCTGTATGACTACATTGTATTTGTTTAGACAGCTGAATAACACATGCCCACAATTTAATGTTTTTGTTTTGTCTTGCATTTAGTATGAATTTACTCTCATACCACTACTTTTAAATAAGAGATATAATTTTGGAATGCCAGATTCATCAACTTGTTCAAGCCAGTCTTGATGAGGGAGCATGCTGAAGTCTGAGGCATCTGATTCATTAAGAGATCCACGCCTCTTAAAAAGTCAGGCGCATCTGAAAAATGGCATGCCCCTCCATGAGCTTCTACTTAAATCTTTCTGGCTTAAGATATGCGACATGAATTAGAAAACGTGAAAAAAATGCCAAAAGTCACATTATTTTTTGTGACTCTAGGTTGCTCAAAACATTTTGTGACTTTATAAAGTGTTTTATGCCAGAGCCCTTGTCTGTTTGTACATAGAGAAAAGTGCTGGATTTGTTTTTTGAATGTTGTATGACTATCTAATTTGCTTTCAGAATTTCAAAACTATGTTTCCAATGAACGCTACAAACATATAATTAAAAACTGGGGAAAAGTGGCAAAACATGCTATACTTCCACCTACTGTAGTATTGCTCAGATTAGTGTGTTAAAAGGTTTCAGTGGCACCTGGGCCCCTTGTACCTGTGTGGGCCTAAATGCCCAAGAAAATAACAGTTTAGTAAGTTGCACAGAAAAGTAGACCCAGTATCTAATTTAGAATTTGGATCTAGGAGCTTCAAGCTAAAGGGAAACTGTCACTAAGTTTTTGCTGCCTCTTCTAAATGCAGTGTTACGTTCGGGCAGAAACCTTAATTCTATGAACCTATTACTTACAGGGCTGCTTGCTGCAGTTTTTATTAAATAAATGGAAAACAGATTAAAAGGTACTAGTACCCACTGGGGACGATTCAGCTGCAAAAAATGAGACAGTAACCACCCTACTGTGGGCGTCAAGCAATATGCACATAGATGTAAATCAGTATTTGCACTCAAAATCTTACCCAGGAGGGAGAAAGGGCAGAATGGACGGTGGGAGAAAAGGGAGGGTAACACACTGGTGCTCCTGAAAATGAATGTGAAATATTAATATTGAGCAATAACAAAAGGGGGATAAGTAATCAGTGATAGTATTGTGTTATGTTTCGGTAGCTGAGGAGTGCAGGTAAAAAAGGAAATACACCAGAGCAGTTGGAATCTATGAGATTGCAGTACCCTGACTAACCACCACAACTAGAGGCAGCCGTGGAGCGTTCCTACGTTGGTCCTAGACGCCTCGTCACAGCCTGAGAAGCTAACTACACCTAAAGATAGAGAGAGGAAAGCTATCTGCCCCGGAGCAGATCCCCAAAGAACAAAGAAAGCCCCCAAACATGTAATGGCGGTTAGACAAGAGGAAATACTGACACAGACAGAAAATAGTATGAGCAAACGTTGGGGCCCAAACTACCTAAATAGAAAAGGATAGGAAGGGCACTTACTGCAATCCCAAAAAACCCTGAAAAGCACCAACTCTACTAATTTCAAAAACACCTGAGATCACACGACCTCTACCACCTAAATTAGTTCTCTGGTGTAACAAAATCAAAACAGCAGCCACTGAAAAAACTGGAAAAAGCAAATGTACAAACATCAGTGGCTGAACTAAACTGAGAGGGCAAAAGCCCCCGGAGGGGACCCAGAAGGCCCCCACAGAAGTGCAGGACAAAATGCAAAAATCAAGCACAAAAACAAAAAGAAGAAAATGTCTTATCTGTTAGCAGGAGATGCAGACACGACACAGCAGGCTACAAAGGAAACAGGAATCAAGGATTGAGACCAGAACAATTGATCACCGGCAACCCTGATGGGAAGGTGACTCCCTTAAATAAGACCAGTCAGTAACACCTGATTCCCAATCCTCACAATCTTCACTGGACAGTCCAGTACCGCTTGTAACCACCAGAGGGAGCCTCTGCTCAGAACTCATTTCAAGTCCATTCACAACAGTACCCCCCTTGAGGAGGTGTCACCGAACCCTCACCTGAGCAACCAGGTCGGTCAGGATGAGTTCTATGATACGCACGGATGAGTCTCCTAGCATGGATGTCTGAAGCAAACACCCAAGAATTGTCTTCCTGACCATACCTCTCCACTTAACCAAATACTGGAGTTTCCGTCTAGAAAAACGAGAATTCAAAATTTTCTCAACCTCAAACTCCATATTGCCCTCAACCAGAACAGGGTCAGGAGGCAAAGCAGTAGGAACCACTGGCTCAACAAACCTCTTCAACAAGGACTTGTGGAACACATTATGGATCTTAAATGTCCCTGGAAGAAGCAAACGAAAAGAAACAGGATTAAGAATCTCCATGATCTTATAAGGTCCAATGAACCTAGGCTTAAATTTAGGAGATGCCACTCTCATAGGAATATTTTTTGAGGACAACCAGACCAAGTCCCCCACTTTAAACCGAGGACCATCAGTCCTATGCCCGGTTAGCAAACCGCTGGGCCTCTCCTGAGAGAGGGACAACCTCTGCACTACCTGGTCCCAAATCTGTTGCATACGCTCCACAACAGAGTCAACACCTGGACAGACAGAAGCCTCCGTCTGTCCTGAAGAAAATCGAGGGTGAAACCCAGAATTACAGAAAAATGGAGACATCAAAGTGGCAGAGCTAGCCCTATTATTAAGAGCAAACTCAGCCAAAGGCAAAAAAGAGACCCAGTCATCCTGATCAGCAGACACAAAGCATCTTAGATAAGTCTCCAATGTCTGATTTGTTCTCTCAGTTGGACCATTGGTCTGAGGATGAAACGCCGAGGAGAAAGACAATTGAACACCAAGTTTAGAACAAAAGGTCCTCCAAAATCTGGAAACAAACTGGACTCCTCTGTCAGACACAATGTTCTCAGGAATGCCGTGCAAACGAACCACGTGCTGAAGGAACAAAGGTACCAATTCAGAGGAGGAAGGCAACTTAGGTAATGGCACAAGATGTATCATCTTGGAAAACCTATCACAAATCACCCAGATGACGGTCATTCTCTGAGAAACAGGGAGGTCGGAAATGAAATCCATAGAGATATGGGTCCATGGTCTCTTGGGCACAGGCAATGGCATCAACAAACCACTAGAGCGGGAGCAAGGCTTGGAGCGAGAGCAAGTCCCGAAGGACTGCCACAAATTCCCTGACATCACGAGACAAGGTAGGCCACCAAAAGGACCGACTAACCAAGTCTCTGGTACCAAAAATTCCGGGATGACCGGCCAACGCGGAACAATGAATCTCAGATATCACACTCTTTTTCCAGTGGTCCGGGACAAACAATTTCCCAACCGGGCAGCGCTCGGGCCTATCCTCCTGACACCCCTCCAGAGCCAGTCTCAAATTGGGCGAGATGGCGGAAAGAACTACACCTTCTTTCAAAATAACAGAAGGATCAGATAACTCAGGAGAGTCCGCAAGGAAACTCCTTGAAAGGGCATCCGCCTTAACATTCTTAGTGCCAGGAAGAAAGGAAACCACAAAATTAAAACGTGTGAAAAACAAGGCCCACCTGGCCTGTCTAGGATTAAGTCGCTTGGCAGATTCCAGATAAACCAGATTCTTATGGTCAGTAAGGACCACCACCTGATGTTTGGCTCCCTCCAGCCAATGTCTCCACTCTTCAAAAGCCCACTTCATGGCCAATAACTCCCGATTACCCACGTCATAATTACGTTCAGTAGGAGAAAATTTTCGAGAGAAAAAGGCACAAGGGTTACTTTTAGAGGTCTCTGGATCTCTTTGGGACAAAACGGCACCTGCCCCAATTTCAGAGGCATCAACCTCCACCTGAAATGGCAGAGAAACATCAGGCTGCTGTAGAACAGGAGCATAAGTGAATCTCTGCTTAAGTTCCTGAAATGCAGAGACTGCCTCAGGAGGCCAATTCACCACATCAGAACCTTTTGTGGTCAAATCAGTTAATGGTTTAACAATAACCGAGAAATTACCAATAAATTTACGATAAAAATTGGCAAAACCCAAAAATCTTTGAAGAGCCTTTAATGAAGTAGATTGGACCCAATCACAGATGGCCTGAACCTTGACCGGGTCCATTTCAATAACAGATGGGGACAAAATGAATCCCAAAAATGAGATCCTCTGTACGCCAAAAAGACACTTTGATCCCTTCACATACAGAGCATTCTCTCTCAAAATCTGGAATACAGTTCGAACATGTTTCACATGAGAGTCCCAGTCATTGGAAAAAATCAAGATATCATCCAAATAAACAATCAGAAATTTATCCACAAAATCCTGAAAATGTCATTCATGAAGGACTGGAAGACAGAAGGAGCATTAGTGAGCCCAAAGGGCATCACAAGGTACTCAAAATGCCCCTCAGGGGTGTTAAATGCCGTCTTCCATTCATCCCCGTGCTTAATGCGAATAAGGTTATATGCCCCCCTGAGGTCAAGCTTGGTAAGCCAAGTAGCGTTTTTCACCCTGGAAAACAGGTCAGAAATGAAGGGTAACGGGTATTGATATTTCACTGTAATATTGTTCAAAAGACGATAATCAATACACGGCCTTAATGAACCATCCTTTTTGGCCACAAAGAAAAAACCGGCACCTAAGGGTGAAGAGGATGGTCTGATATGACCTTTCTCCAATGACTCCTTGATATAAGACCGCATAGCGTCATGTTCAGGTACAGACAGGTTAAAAAGGCGACCTTTAGGGAATTTACTACCAGGCACTAATTCAATAGCGCAGTCATAGCTCCTATGGGGAGGCAAGGATGCAGATTTACTTTCGCTAAACACATCAGAAAAATCAATCAAAAAGTCAGGAACATCCTGAGCCTAGGGGGAGGCAGAAAAAACAGGAGTGTTGGTATTAACACATTGGCAGCCCCAACTGGTTACAGACACAGATTTCCAATCCAAAACAGGATTATGAGACTGTAACCAAGGGAAACCCAGCACGATAATGTCATGCAGATTATACAGAACCAAAAATTTGCAGCTCTCCTGATGATCAGGTTCAACCCTCATTATCACCTGAGTAGAGAACTGAGGTTTATTCTCAGCCAAAGGGGTAGAATCGATTCCCAGTAGGGGAATAGACTTCTGTAGGGGTATCAAGGGAAACCCACAACGTTTAGCAAAATCAAAATCCATCAGGTTAATAGCTGCTCCCGAATCAACGAAAGCCTGAGCAGAAAATGAGGACAGAGAGCATATCAGAGTAACAGTTAATAAAAACTTAGTCTGAACACTACCCAAGACAACTGAGCGTGCAAAACGTCTTCCCGCTTAGGGCAGACTGAAATAGCATGAGAGGCATCACCACAGTAGAAACATAACCCATTGCGCTTTCGAAACTCATGACGCTGTGTCCCAGAAACCACTCTATCACACTGCATGAATTCAGAAGCAGGTTCACAAGGCAACACTATTCCACGCATACGTCTCCGCTCACGCAAACGTCTGTCAATTCGCTAATGACATAGAATCATTGAGACCAGAGGGGACAGGGAATCCCACCATAATATCCTTTACATTATCTGACAGACCCTTCCGAAAAAGGGCTGCCAAAGCGTCGTCATTCCATTTGGTCAGGACTGCCCCTACGGAATCTCTGACAGTATAACTCAGCGTCATCAAGCCCCTGATTTAATGCCAACAAGGCTTTTTCAGCTTGATCAGTGACATTAGGCTCATCGTACAATAACCCCAAGGCCTGAAAAAATGCATCAACATCACTCAAAACAGGATCCCCAGGTGTCAGGGAAAAAGCCCAATCCTGAGGATCGCCGCGCAGGAGAGAGATGACAATTTGAACCTGCTGCGCTGCGTTCCCTGAGGACTTAGATTTTAAGGCAAAAAACAATTTACAATTATTTTTAAATTTCAGAAACTTGGCTCGATCCCCCAAAAACAAGTCTGGCATGGGAATCCTAGGTTCCACAACAGGCAACCTAGCAAGATAGGTAGCAATACTCCGAACCTCAGTGGCAAGCTGATCCACATGGCCAGACAACTGTGCAAACTCCATTGAGAGAAAAAATCCTCCCCAGCACCCAGAGATACAGAGGGAAAAAAAAAAAATGCAACAAACAGAAAAATATCTCTGACAACTCTGACAACCTTTTTTTTTTTTTTCTTTCACAATATTTTTCCCTTCTGTGAGTACCATTCAATTTTTTTTGGCCGGTGATACTGTTATGTTTCGGTAGCTGAGGAGTGCAGGTAAGAAAGGAAATACACCAGAGCAGTTGGAATCTATGAGATTGCAGTACCCTGACTAACCACCACAACTAGAGGCAGCCGTGGAGCGTTCCTACGTTGGTCCTAGACGCCTCGTCACAGCCTGAGAAACTAACTACACCTAAAGATAGAGAGAGGAAAGCTATCTGCCCCGGAGCAGATCCCCAAAGAACAAAGAAAGCCCCCAAACATGTAATGGCGGTTAGACAAGAGAAAATACTGACACAGACAGAAAATAGTATGAGCAAACGTTGGGGCCCAAACTACCTAAATAGAAAAGGATAGGAAGGGCACTTACTGCAATCCCAAAAAACCCTGAAAAGCACCAACTCTACTAATTTCAAAAACACTGAGATCACACGACCTCTACCACCTAAATTAGTTCTCTGGTGTAACAAAATCAAAAACAGCAGCCACTGAAAAAACTGGAAAAAGCAAATGTACAAACATCAGTGGCTGAACTAAACTGAGAGGGCAAAAGCCCCCGGAGGGGACCCAGAAGGCCCCCACAGAAGTGCAGGACAAATGCAAAAATCAAGCACAAAAACAAAAAGAAGAAAATGTCTTATCTGTTAGCAGGAGATGCAGACACGACACAGCAGGCTACAAAGGAAACAGGAATCAAGGATTGAGACCAGAACAATTGATCACCGGCAACCCTGATGGGAAGGCGACTCCCTTAAATAAGACCAGTCAGTAACACCTGATTCCCAATCCTCACAATCTTCACTGGACAGTCCAGTACCGCTTGTAACCACCAGAGGGAGCCTCTGCTCAGAACTCATTTCAAGTCCATTCACAACAGTATTGTCTATCTTAACATTAATTTGGTATTACTCCAGCAAGGTACGGGCACCAGGGGGGAGAAAGCCAGTAGGGCATCCAGTGAAGAAAAAAGGGAAGGGAGCACGCGTGTGTATGGAATGTATGAGGACCTCAGCAATCTATAGGTTACTCCACTAAAACATGAGTCAGTAAATTGTCTGTTAGTTGCAGGGTGCCTAGAGCAATAAAACAGAGGCTCTGCTGTATAGTGGCCACATTAACCAGGTTAAAAGCAGTGGTTACTTTTCTTCCATTGGAACTTTGGTCTAATCACAGATGTGAGGGCGACATGGATATGTCACTTCCTTAAAGTCCGGTGGATGTGTAAAGACAGATAAGAGAGCAGAACGCTGTCCCGGCCGGTGACAAGTGGTCTGTGCGGCTCTTCCGGTCAAACGTGGGCGTCTCTTCCCCTGGTGCCCATACCTTGCTGGAGTAATACCAAATTAATGTTAAGATAGACAATACTATCACTGATTACTTATCCCCCTTTTGTTATTGCTCAGTTTTTATGAAATCACTGTTTTATTTGCTGCAAATCTACCAGTTCTCTGAATGCTGAGCTCTCCAAAACCCCACCCACACCAGTGACTGACAGCTTTCTGTGTACTCTATGCATAGGCAGAAAGTTGCTAATATTTTTTATATGTAGGGAAATTCAGAGCTCAAGAGTATGGAGGACTACATGGCAACAGGTTTATTTGTCCTCTATGGATAATCTCCTGATGATAAAAGTGATTTTATGAAAACTACAGCAAGCAGTCCAGTAAGTCATGCAGTATTGAAATTAGGCCTCTATCTATCTATGCATCTATCTATCTATCTATCTATCTATCTATCTATCTATCTATCTATCATCTATATATATCTATCATTGATCTATTATCTATCCCATATCTACCTATCTATCTTTCTTTCTATCTCTCTATTATCTAGATATCAATTTATCTATCTATTCCATATCTATCTATGTATCTATGTACAGTATGTATCTATCTATTTATCCATATATCTATCTATCCATCTATCTATCTATCTATCTACACATCTATCTATCTATCTATCTATCTATCTATCTATCTATCTATCTATCTATCTATCTATCTATCTATCTATCTATCTATCATCTATCTATCTATTATCTATCCCATATCTATCTATCTTTTCCATGTCTATGTATCTATCTATGTATCCTCTATCTTTGCATCTATCTATCAATCTGTTATCTATCTATCATCTATCTATTCTATATCCTTCTGTGTATCTATTATCTATCTATTCCATATCTATCTGTGTAGCTATCTATGTATCCATCCATCTATCTATGTATCCATCTATCTATTGCACACACACGTTTTTTTCTCTTGTATCCTGGTAAAATTAGTCATTAAAGTTGGCTTAGATTTAGTCACATTGTGTGTAGTCAGCCGATTCACGTGTGTGAATTTAGGTATACAAATAAAATTCAAGTTTTGTTGTACATGACTAAAAGAGGGTGACCAAGTATATCTATAAGAATTTTCAAAACATAGTACTCCTCTAGGTTTCATGCAGTGTCATTATATAACTGTACTTGTACTGTATAATTGTACTTACTTGCTCTCTGTTACTACATTTAGTAGAGAATATGCAACTTCTCTAATGCTCATTCCAGAAGCCCAACACTTGTCAAGGTATTTTTTCTACATGATAAACATTAAATCACTCTGGTATGTCAGGGGAATCCTGACTAATCCTGGTGCAGTAGAGAGGAAGAAAAAAGGCTACTTAAAAAAGAAAATCTACAGTGAGCGAGGTAATATTGCAGTGTTTGGTTACAGCCAAGCCAGGATTTACACAGATCTAATGGCACAGGTGCCAGAAGTTGATTGACAAGCCCACGTTTCAACCGTCCTTTCAAATATGACATCATTAGACATCCAGGGACAGTGAGGTTGTGAAGACCAAAGCATTGATTGCTAACTGGCATGTGCTATGAGTTAGTGACGCACATTGAAAAATTCATGTTCTTTAGACCATGGGTGCACATTTTTTTCAAAGGCCACACATTATTGGTTTGCACAGCTACCAAGAACTGCAACAAAACTTCAAGGAGTATCCTCATCTGAGTTATATATTGACAGCACTGCATGTGCCTTAAATACATAATAAATGGAGATTTCATTAATTGAACTATCATTTTTCTGGATAGTGGGGATCCTCTGATTTCTTGCTGGGAATTCCCTACTGCCAAGTGCTTCATTTTCCCCGGAATCTACAATAGAGAGTGCCACATTGATACACAACCATCACTACCTCTCAAAAATACAGAACAGAAAGGTCTACCAAATATGAGGATGCCAGAAATGTTTGGGTGCTTCAAGGCATGACATTCCAGGCCACATGTGGCCCCTAGAGCATAGTACAGTATATGCCCCCATGCTTTAGACATAGGTCCTAAATTAACGGTCTTTCCTTTCTACTTATCTGAAAACCACAAAATTCATTATTGCGAGATATAACAGTAGGCACTGTTTAATTGCTTGTCATTAGAATATTAGTTTGCATGTGAGTTGTTTTAGGATCCCAGTTAGCAGTGAGTACTATTACATGGTTATATCATACCAGGATGTGCCAGGAAGACATTTTGAACTGCCACAAGTTGTTCCTGTAGGTTACTGTATTTTATGATTTTGTTTTGTAGGCTTAACTTGGTTGTAACTGAATACTGTATATCTGCATATTACTGATAGTTTTTGTATCTCATTTGCTAAATATTACTCCAGATGGTTACCCAATCTACTGACAATCTATAAAAAGGTGTTAATATATTTTGCAGAACTTCCACTTTCCATGAAAGTCAAACTAAAATAACTGATGCAGGGAACAGGGATGCCCAGTCTCAAAATATCTGTAATGGAGTGCTGGCTCTGAAGTGCATAGGAAATGAGCACCAACTCTCAGATTTATGTAAGGATTCTGTGCTGTCAGGCTGCTTAAAATCAGATTAAAAGGCAAATCCAGGAATTATGTCATTCATTTTATTTCCCATAAAAATATATTCAGCTATCAAACATAAAGTAGATTTTTCACCAGATGTCACAATACAAACTACATGTATTAATAAATAGATATCTTAGTCCTAATGAAACTGGTGTACTTACTGTGAGAATCCATTAATTCTTGCTAAATGTTTAACTACTTAATATTTAGCCATCGATGAACTCATAATGTGCCGCTCATTTTAAAAAATCAGAATTATACATCCAATATGACATGAATTTAAAAAATAAGTACATTAGCCTCATCAAGTCTAATTAATAATGTATGTAATTTGTATTGAAAAATCTAGTGACAGATCTGCTTTAATCTGTAATTTTTTCATAAAGATAACTACCTTTAGAAAAATTTTCATGTATGACCTTACTAATCTTATTGATCTATAAATTGATTTTTAAATGATATGCATAAGGGAATTTAAGGTAAGCTAATCAAATTTGCAGACGAAGCAAAGCTAGGAGGGTTAGCTAACATTAGAGAAGACAGAGAAAGGATTTAGAAGGATCAAAATAAGCTTGAACAATGGGCAGCAACTAATAGCATGGTATTTAACAGAGAGAAATGCAAGATTTTACATCTGTGCAAGAGAAACAAAAATTACATCTATAGGATGGGAGGAATGGAACTAATCAACAGCATGTGCGAAAAAGACTTGAGTATACTAATAGATTACACTAACAGACTGCACATGAGTCAACAGTGTGATTCAGCAGCAAAAAAGGCAAGCTCAGTTCTAGGATGTATTAAGAGAAACATAGAGTCTAGATCACGTGACTTAATTATTCTCCTCTACTCCTCCTTGGTCAGGCCGCATCTGGAATATTGTATCCAGTTCTGGGCACCTCATTTTAAAAAAGACATTGAAAAACTGGAGCAAGTTTAGAGAAGAGGTACCAGTATGGTAAGTGGACTACAAACTATGTCCTACGAGGAATGGTTAAATGATCTGGGAATGTTTAGATTACAAAAAAGAAAGCTAAGAGGAGATTTAATAGCTGTTTATGTTTACAAATATCTGAAGGGCTGTCACAGTATAGAGGGATCATCATTATTCTTATTTGCACATGGAAACATGAGAAGCAATGGGATGAAACTGAATGGAAGCAGACACAGATTCAATATTAGAAATAACTTTTTGACAGTGAGGGTGATCAATGAGTGGAACAGGCTGCCACAAGAGTTGGTGAGTTCTCCTTCAATGGAAGTCTTAAAACAGAGGCTGGACAGACATCTGTCTGAGATGGTTTAGTGAATCCTGTATTGACCAGGGGGTTGGACACAAGGACTCTTGAGGTCCCTTCCAACTCTCACATTCTATGATTATATTGGAACATTATATGTTATTATACAGTGGGGTAAAAAAGTATTTAGTCAGCCACCAATTGTGCACGTTCTCCCACTTAAAAATATGAGAGAGGCCTGTAATTGACATCATAGGTAGACCACAACTACCACAACTATGAGAGTCAAAATGAGAAAACAAATCCAGAAAATTACCTTGTCTGATTTGGCAAGATTTATTTTGCAAAATATGGTGGAAAATAAGTATTTGGTCACCTAAAAACATGCAAGATTTCTGGCTCTCACAGACCTGACCTGGCACCTGATTAAATTTGTTATCAGTATAAAAAAAACACCTGTCCACAACCTCAAACAGTCACACTCAGAAACAAAATTGTATTCCTGCACCAGGCTGGGAAAGCTGAATCTGCAATAGGCAAGCAGCTTGGTGTGATGAAATCAACTGTGGGAGAACTAATAAGAAAATGGAAGACATACAAGACCACTGATAATCTCCCTCGATCTGGGGCTCCACGCAAGATCTCACCCTGTGGGGTCAAATTGATCACAAGAATGGTGAGCAAAAATCTCAGAACCACACGGGGGGTGTTTTGCAATTATAAATTACATTAATAAATATATTTTCATGTATTATTAATTATGCATTAAAAATGTTCCTTAGCTCCTAATGCAAAAATACAAGACAATCCCAGCAATTTCGGTCTTAATAACCTCACACCTTCCGATCATATTTGCCTCACATTGCAATCAAAGCCGTGAGAAATACATGATTTCTTCTGTGTCAGTCATTTTCCCCCACCTGCTCCTAGCATTTCTGACTCTACCAATAACACAACTGGCTTCAGCATGAGCCTTCTTTACTGCTCAGTCTGCAATGGGAGAACAAGAATGACAAGAATGACATCCTTAGGTAACACCAGCCCCTCAGATGTCTGACAGTCCAAAATAGAAAAGGATTAAGAGAAAATTAACACTTGTGTTCTAAGTGGGATTTCTACAAGACCGTTTAATGAGAATACAGAAACTCATGCAGAGTGACATGGTGGGAGAAAGTGTTTTTGCCAATAACTATAATTATTCATTTCTTAGGTTAAGGCCAGACACAGCATTTTAACAAAAAAAACTTTTTTTGCATTGTCTTTTTTAGCATTGTTTTTCTTAAGATTTCAGTTGTGTTTTTTGTGAAAATAAATCCTGCAATTAGGTGGCAGCTAGAAGTAAAAAGGGAGAATATGCAATAGACATATTCTAGGTATTATTGCGGCTTTTCTGTAATATGAGTATTTTACCATTTTTAAATACTAGTGTCTAGGTGTAATACTTTTTTTGTGTATTCTCATGAACTTCTTTAAAAGGAAAAAACGTCTGGAAAAACATCATGTCAAAAATACACTGCTCAAAAAATAAAGAACTCAAAGTCACTTCTGTGAAATCAAGCTGTCCAGTTGTGAAGCAACACTGTCAATTAATTTCCCCTGCTGTTGTGCAAATGGAACAGACAACAGGTAGAAATGATAGGCAATTAGCAAGACAATCCCTATAAAAGGAGTGGTTCTGTTGGGGGTGACCACAGACAATTTCTCATTTCTCTCTTCTCATCCTTTTTGGCTGTTGTTTTGGTCACTTTTGCATTTTGTCAATGCTCTTACTCCTAGAGGTACTGTACAGTAGCATGAGGAGGTTTCAACAACCCACAGAATTTGCTCAGGTAGTACAGCTCATCCAGGATGGCACATCAATGTGAACTGTGGCCAGAAGGGTAGCTCTGTCTGTCAGCATAGTGTCTAGAGCATGGAGCACATACCAGGAGACAGGCCAGTACACCAGCAGATGTGGAGCAGGCCGTAGGAGGGCAACAAACCAGCAGCAGGACCGCTACTTCCTCCTTTGTGCAAGGAGAAACAGGAGGAGCAGTGCCAGAGCCCTGCAAAATGACCTCTAGCAGACCACTAAAATGCATGTGTTTGCTCAAAGTGTCAGAAACAGACTCCTTGAGGGTGGTATAAGGACACGACATCCACAAGTGGGTGTTGAGCTTACAGCCCAACACCACGCAGGGCGAATGGCATTTGCCAGATAATACAAAGATTGGCAGATTTGACATTGGTGCCCTGTGCTCTTCATGGATGACAGCAGGTTCACACTGAGCACATGACAGATATGACAGAGCCTGGAGATTCGATGGAGAACGTTTTGCTGCCTGCAACATCCACCAGTATGACCGATTTGGCAGAGGGTCAGTAATGGTGTGGGGAGACATTTCTTTGGAGTGTTACACAGCCCTCTGTGTGCTAGCCAGAGGTGCCCTGACTGCCATTATGTGCCGGGATGAGATCCTTAGACCCATTGTGAGATCATATGCAGGTTCACTGGGCCCTGGTTTCCTTCTGATGCTTGAAAATGCTAGGCCTCATGTGGTTGAAGTGTGTCTGCAATTCCTGCATGATGAAGGCATTGATGCTATGGGCTGGCATGCCTGTTCCACAGACCTGAATCCGATTGAGCACATCTTGGACATCATGTCTCGCTCCATCCTGCAATGTCACATTGGAGGATGCTTTAGTCCAGGTCTGGGGGGAGATCCCTCAGAAGACCATCCACCGCCTCATCAGGAGCATGCCCAGGCATTGTAGGGAGGTCATACAGGCACAGGGAGGTCATACAGGCACATAGAGGCCACACACACTACTGAGCATCATTTGACTTGTTTTAAGGACATTAAATTCCACTTTAATTTTGTGTGTGACTCCAAATCCAGACCTCCATTGGTTAATAAATTTGATTTCCATTGATGATTTTTTTTTGATTTTCCATTTTGATTTTGCGTGTCATTCCAAATCCAGACCTCCATCCTGGTACTCCTGCCCTAACAAGGGAAGTCCACAGCTACCCCTAGGCTGAAAGGCCCTGCTCTCTCCCTTAAATTTAAGTCCCAAACACAAGTTTAAGAGAGAGTGCAGAGCCTTTCGGGTGTAGCTGTGGACTGTCCTTGTTAGGGCTGGAGTATCGGGATTAGTTTACAACCAGCCCTGTACAGACTAAAAGGGATTACGCTAGTCCCTCTTTCTACTGGTAAGAATGTTCCAAGTTTCATATATTCACAATTAAATATTGTCATATTTTGTAGTACGTATCACTATAGGACCAAAAATTGTCTGTTTTTTCCTCCACAGGTATATTTGAGTCTCCATATTCCATACAGGATAAGAGATATGGTCCCACTATTTCAAACATCTTGCTCTATTTCTTGTCTTATAGACTTATTATTTCTGTCCCATGCACTCATGTGCTTTTACTATAGTTTATATGTTCTTGTATTATATTTGTTGAGCGGTATCACACCCGTGTTCAACTCATCTCATCCCATGACGTTGGTCCTACATTACTGTTGACCTGGCTTTTCCTACACAGAGGAGTTGTGATCTCTGAGATTGTTCCTATAGGAGGACAGTCCCCCAGCGAATACAGTTGGAGTTATTCTCCCTGTCTGGAGGATCTGTCCTATCTTTATTTTTTTGAGTACTGTATATTAACCAAAAACAAAGTTTATTATTTATTCCAGCTTTTTCCTATCTTTACCAGTCAAATCTGCATTCAGTGTCAGCACACATCTTAGGTTAAGTTCTCGCGATGAGTTTTGGCTGTTTCTTTTTTTTATTTACATAGAAAAACCCTTAAAATATAACCTGTATTAAAGATAGTTAAAATTGTCCATACAAACAAATATTCCAAAGATCAAACTGAAAAATGATAATTGTCCAAAACTAGTGAAATACAAAAATTGCAAGTATGTGGATCATATACAATATATCAATGAGAACTAGTCTTCTATTGTCCCCTATGATGACCCTTCCTAACCGCAGGAGTTGGGAGCCTTGATATAGTACTACAATGGTGCCCCCACTCACCAGTCATCTATCCCAGCCTTAGTTAAAGCCAAAGTGAACTCACCATAAAAAACAGATGGTAATCCATTAGCAACGAACAGCCCATTTAGCAACACTGTGCACTGCCAGACTCATGTTCTTTTTCTTTAATTATAAAACTGTCCAAAAGTTATTGTATTCAGGCAGATCATTCTGTGCAGAACAGATTCAAACTGATGATGTCACTATTCATCCTTCTGTGACTGAAAAGACTAATCTGACATTTAATCCATAACGCTCTTCACTTCTTTCCCACAAATTTGTTTGCCAAGAGCAAATTATACCAATTGTGGCCTGTTTTGTAGTACTATTACCCGGATGGCTGGTGCCAGTTGTGTTGATACATATGCTGCTCGGGGGTCACACTTTATTAGCCTTGGTAAGGTTTTTATTTATTAGTTTTATATTGCCTTTTTACCATGCAGTTTGTACAACACTATAATTAATTTTTAACATACATTTAAACCATAATTATTCAATTCTTGCCAAAAAAGAAAGTAACAAGAAAGGCTAGTAGGTAGGTACATGTATAGTAAGCCAAATTTTTAAAAGAGGTATAGAATTTGACTAGTAAAATACACTGCTCAAAAAAATAAGGGGAACACTTAAACAACAGAATATAACTCCAAGTAAATCAAACTTCTGTGAAATCAAACTGTCCACTTATGAAGCAGCACTGATTGTCAATCAATTTCACATGCTGTTGTGCAAATGGAATAGACAACAGATGGAAATTATTGGCAATTAACAAGACACTCAATAAAGGAGTAGTGTTGAGCGATACTGCTCGATATCTAAAAATATCGGATCGGAATGGTATCGCCGATATCACTAAATATCGTCGATATCCGATTCCGATACCGGAAGTCCAATGTAAGTCTATGGGAACAAAATATCGCAACTAAAAAAACCTTTATTTCCTTGTAAACACTAAATATACACACATAGAATACATATATATATATATATATATATACATGTCATTGTGACATATATATATACATATATGTATAGTTTATACACTTCTACATAGTAAAATATCCTCTGATTCAATTGCCGGGTAAAGCCGGCTTCTGTGAAAAGACAGAAGCACCCGACATGAAATGACACTTGGTGTACATAGGGTTAACCATGTCTTTTCATGTCCTTTGCTATCTGATTTGCACAAACAATTACATCAGTCTATGTGTGCAAAATTTCACACCTGTAGGGGTTAATTAAAGGTGTAAATTCGTTGTAAAAAAAACGGACTTTTTTGCTACGAATTTACACCTTTAATTAACCCCTACAGGTGTGAAATTTTGCACACATAGACTGATGTAATTGTTTGTGCAAATCAGATAGCAAAGGATATGAAAAGACATGGTTAACCCTATGTACACCAAGTGTCATTTCATGTCGGGTTCTGCATTTTCACAAAAGCCTGCAATTGAATTAGCGGCTATTATACTATGTAGAAGTGTATGAACTATAAATATAAATATATATATATGTGTCACAAATTCAATGACATGTATATATATATATATACAGTGCCTACAAGTAGTATTCAACCCTCTGCAGATTTAGCTGGTTGACACATGCGGAATTAACTTGGCATTGTGACATTTGTACTGTAGATCAGCCTGGAAGTGGGAAATGCACTGCAGCAAAAAAAAATTTTTAATTTTTTTTTTTTTTTTTTTAAAACGTTAAAAGTTAATTCAGAGTGTCATTTATTATTCAACCCCTCAAACCACAAGACTTCTGTTTGGTCCCCCTAAAGTTTTAAGAAGTAGTTCAGGCACCAAGAATAATGAGCTTCACATGTGTGGATTAATGATCTCTTTTGCCAGCCTTTTCTGACTATTTAAGACCCTCCCCAAACTTGTGAACAGCACTCATACATGGTCAACATGGGAAAGACAAAGGAGCATTCCAAGGCCATCAGAGACAAGATCGTGGAGGGTCACAAGGCTGGCAAGGGGTACAAAACCCTTTCCAAGGAGTTGGGCCTACCTGTCTCCACTGTTGGGAGCATCATCCGTAAGTGGAAGGCTTATGGAACTACTGTTAGCCTTCCACGGCCTGGACAGCCTTTGAAAGTTTCCTCCCGTGCCGAGGCCAGGCTTGTCCGAAGAGTCAAGGCTAACCCAAGGACAACAAGGAAGGAGCTCCGGGAAGATCTCATGGCAGTGGGGACATTGGTTTCAGTCAATACCATAAGTAACGTACTCCACCGCAATGGTCTCCGTTCCAGACGAACCCGTAAGGTACCTTTACTTTCAAAGCATCATGTCAAGGCTCGTCTACAGTTTGCTCATGATCACTTGGAGGACTCTGAGACAGACTGGTTCAAGGTTCTATGGTCTGATGAGACCAAGATCGAGATCTTTGGTGCCAACCACACACGTGACGTTTGGAGACTGGATGGCACTGCATACGACCCCAAGAATACCATCCCTACAGTCAAGCATGGTGGTGGCAGCATCATGCTGTGGGGCTGTTTCTCAGCCAAGGGGCCTGGCCATCTGGTCCGCATCCATGGGAGGATGGATAGCACGGCCTACCTGGAGATTTTGGCCAAGAACCTACGCTCCTCCATCAAGGATCTTAAGATGGGTCGTAATTTCATCTTCCAACAAGACAACGACCCAAAGCACACAGCCAAGAAAACCAAGGCCTGGTTAAAGAGGGAAAAAGTCAAGGTGTTGGAGTGGCCTAGTCAGTCTCCTGACCTTAACCCAATTGAAAACTTGTGGAAGGAGCTCAAGATTAAAGTCCACATGAGACACCCAAAGAACCTAGATAACTTGGAGAAGATCTGCATGGAGGAGTGGGCCAAGATAACTCCACAGACCTGTGCTGGCCTGATCAGGTCTTATAAAAGACGATTATTAGCTGTAATTGCAAACAAGGGTTATTCCACGAAATATTAAACATAGGGGTTGTATAATAATTGACCCACACTTTTATGTTTAAAATTTATTAAAATTCAACTGAGCAACATAACTTTTTGGTTTGTAAGATTTATGCTTCTGTTAATAAATCCTACTCTCGTTTGCAGTTTGAAGGCTCTAACTTATTTGCATCTTATCAAACCAGCTAAATCTGCAGGGGTTGAATACTACTTGTAGGCACTGTATATATGAGGTGTAAAATTGTTTAAAAAAAATGCGTGGGCTCCCGCCCTATTTTCGCAACCAGACAGACAAAGCCAGCGAATGGGGGCAGATAATAATAGCCCAGAGAGGGACCATTATTTTTGGCCCCCCTGGCTACTAACATCTGCCCCCAGACACCCCAGAAAAGACAAATCTATAATTAGATTCGGCCTTTCTGG
Organism: Oophaga sylvatica; assembly: GCA_033576555.1. Classification (NCBI taxonomy): domain Eukaryota; kingdom Metazoa; phylum Chordata; class Amphibia; order Anura; family Dendrobatidae; genus Oophaga; species Oophaga sylvatica. Next base: position 304,075,630 of record JARQOD010000003.1, read on the forward strand.
CACTTTGCCCGTCTATTCCCATTGCCCTGTAGCGGTGGCGAATGGGTTAATATGGGGTTAAAGCCACATTGCAATTGAAAGGTGACCTTAAGCCAGGTTAATAATTGAGAGCTGTCAATTAGACAACTATCAGTTATTAATCCTATTGCATGAAATAAAAATAAAACACACACACTTTAATTAAAAATCATTTTAATGAAATAAAGACACATGTTTTTGACCATCTTTTATTTGACTGCAAAAACCATTTCCTGTAATAAAAATAAAATAAAAAAGCAAAATTATTCTTACCTATCCCATGCACAGTCAGGTCCCACGGTGTAATCCTTCAGAAAGGGTTAATGTTTACTGCAGGGACCGCAGCTAATGCTGCAGCCTCACAGTAAACCCCCAAATTAATGAGTTCCTCTCCTGGCTGACAGGAGAGGAAGTGGAAAGCTTAATTGATTGCTTTCCACTTTCACTTCAGGTCAGCCAGGGACACAATCAGTGACGTCAGAGGGAACTGATTAACAAAAATAGGGGTTCCCTTCGAATAAAAAATGGCGTCGGGTCCCCCTATTTTTGTTAACCAGCCAGATGAAGCAGACCGCTGAGGCCTGGATTTTCAGGCTGTTAAGGAGCCAAGATCCATGGACCTTGCCAGCCTGATAATACCAGGTCACAGCAGTCTGCATATCTTGGCTGATTAACAAAAATAGGGGATCCCCTCGAAAAAAAATGGCGTGGGGTCCCCCCTATTTTTGTTAACCAGCCAGATGAAGCAGACCGCTGAGGCCTGGATTTTCAGGCTGTTAAGGAGCCAAGATCCATGGACCTTGCCAGCCTGATAATACCAGGCCACAGCAGTCTGCATATCTTGGCTGATTAACAAAAATAGGGGATCCCCTCGAAAAAAATTGGCGTGGGGTCCCCCCTATTTTTGTTAACCAGCCAGATGAAGCAGACCGCTGAGGCCTGGTTTTTCAGGCTGGTAAGGATCCAATATCCATGGACCTTGCAAGCCTGATAATACCAGGCCACAGCAGTCTGCTTAGCTTGGCTGGTTAACAAAAATAGGGGATCCCTCGAAAAAAAAACGGCGTAGGGGTCCCCCTATTTTTGTTAACCAGCCAAGTAAAATGCAGACTGCTGCGGCCTGGTATTAAAAGACTGTCAAGGCCCATGGATTTTGGCCCTCAACAGCCTGATAATACCAGGCTACAGCAGCCCCACATTTGGCGCATCAAAAGATGTGCCAATTGTGGTACTTTACCCGGCTCTTCCCACTGCCCTGTAGCGGTGGCAAGTGGGGTAATAAGGGGTTAATGTCACCGTTGATTGCACGGTGACAATAAGCCCGGTTAATAATGGAGAGGTGTCAATAAGACACCGATCCATTATTAATCCCAAAGTTATTAAATGCATAAAAAAAAAGACAAAGCAAGAAAAAAGTATTTTAATGAAATAAAAGAGACAACACAGTTTTCATTTCTTTTATTGTACTCTCATTCCTGCGATGCCATCGATCTCCTGTAAAAAAAGAAAAAAAACAAACCAACAGTATACCACCTGTCCGACGCAGTCCATAGTAACGACTGTCCCACGACGATCGAGCTCTGCTACATCGCAATGACAGGCAGAGCCTGACATCCCGGCGCAGCACAGCTGATTACCTGCTTCCCCGGCGGTGACGTCATCGGACTGACTGCTTTACGGCCGGGATTACCCAGCAGTCACTGCAGTTATCGCGAGAAACTGCATGTGACTGCCGGGGAAAGATGATAGCGGCCATGAAGCAGTCCAGGCCGTGACCGCCGGAGATCTTCTGCCAGGTAAGTGCCGCTGACTCCTGACAGACCCGACCGACGGACACTGACAGTGACAGACCCGACCGACGGACACTGACAGTGACAGTGACAATCCCGATTCCGGTATCCGATATAACGAAAATATCGGTACTCGGAATCGAAAGCCCGATACAGCTAATATCGGCCGATACCCGATATTTGCAGTATCGTATCACTCAACACTATAAAGGAGTGGTTCTGCAGGTGGGGACCACAGACCACATCTCAGTACCAATGCTTTCTGGCTGATGTGTTGGTCACTTTTGAATGTTGGCTGTGCTTTCACACTCGTGGTAACATGAGACGGACTCTAAAACCCACACAAGTGGCTCAGGTAGTGAAGCTCATCCAGGATGGCACATCAATGCAAGCTGTGGCAAAAAGGTTTGCTGTGTCTGTCAGCGTAGTGTCCAGAGGCTGGAGACGCTACCAGGAGACTGGCCAGTACACCAGGAAACATGGAGGGGGCCGTAGGAGGGCAACAACCCAGCAGCAGGACCGCTACCTCCGCCTTTGTGCAAGGAGGAACAGGAGGAGCACTGCCAGAGCCCTGCTAAATGACTTCCAGCAGGCCACAAACGTGCATGTGTCTGCACAAACGGTTAAACACTGACTTCATGAGGATGGTCTGAGTGACCGACGTCCACAGATGGGGATGTGCTCATAGCTAGAGTTGAGCGATACTTTCTGATATCCAAAAGTATCGGAATCGGAATGGTATCGCCGATACCATTAAAATATCGGCGATACCCGATACCGATACCGGAAGTCCCATGTAAGTCTATGGGAACAAAATATCGTAACTAAAAAAACCCCATTCTTTCCTTGTAAACACTAAATATACACACATAGAATACATATATATATATATATATATATACATGTCATTGTGACATATATATATACATATATGTATAGTTTATACACTTCTACATAGTAGTCCTCTGATTCAATTGCCGGGTAAAGCCGGTTTCTGTGAAAAGACAGAAGCACCCGACATGAAATGACACTTGGTGTACATAGGGTTAACCATGTCTTTTCATGTCCTTTGCTATCTGATTTGCACAAACAATTAAATCAGTCTATGTGTGCAAAATTTCACACCTGTAGGGGTTAATTAAAGGTGTAAATTCGTTGAAAAAAAAACAGACTTTTTTGCTACGAATTTACACCTTTAATTAACCCCTACAGGTGTGAAATTTTGCAAACATAGACTGATTTAAGTGTTTGTGCAAATCAGATAGCAAAGGACATGGTTAACCCTATGTACACCAAGTGTCATTTCATGTCGGGTTCTGCATTTTCACAAAAGCCGGCAATTGAATTAGCGGCTATTATACAATGTAGAAGTGTATGAACTATAAATATATATATATATATATATATATATATATATATATATATGTCACAAACTCAATGACATGTATATATATATATGAGGTGTAAAATTGCTGAAAAAAAATGCGTGGGCTCCCGCCCTATTTTCGCAACCAACAGACAAAGCCAGTGAGTGGGGGCAGATAATAATAGCCCAGAGAGGGACCATTATTTTTGCCCCCCCCCCGGCTACTAACATCTGCCCCCAGACACCCCAGAAAGGGCAAATCTCTAATTAGATTTGCCCTTTCTGGCACTTTGCCCGTCTATTCCCATTGCCCTGTAGCGGTGGCGAATGGGTTAATAAGGGGTTAAAATGACCTTGCAATTGAAAGGTCACTTTAAGCCAGGTTAATAATTGAGAGCTGTCAATTAGACAACTATCAATTATTAATCCTATTGTATGAAAGAAAAATCAAACACACACACTTTAATAAAAAAGAAGTTTAATGAAATAATCACAGAGTTTTTGACCATATTTTATTTACCTGCTAAAACCATTTCCTGTAATAAAAATAAAATAATAAAGCAAAATTATTCTTACCAATCCGATGCACAGTCAGGTCCCACGGTGTAATCCTTCAGAAAGGGTTAATGTTTACTGCAGGGACCGCAGCTAATGCTGCAAAAGATCAAAAGATGTGCCAATTGTGGCACTTTACCCGGCTCTTCCCACTTGCCCTGTAGCGGTGGCAAGCGGGGTAATAAGGGGTTATTGTCACCGTTGATTGCACGGTGACAATAAGCCCGGTTAATAATGGAGAGGTGTCAATAAGACACCGATCCATTATTAATCCCAAAGTTTTTAAATGTTTAAAAAAAAAGACACAGCAAGAAAAAAGTCTTTTAATGAAATAAAAGAGACAACACAGTTTTCATTTTTTTTATTACTCTCTCATTCCTGCGACGCCATCGATCTCCTGTAAAAAAATAAAAAAAAAAAACCAACAGTATACCACCTGTCCGACGCAGTCCATAGTAACGATTGTCCCACGACGATCCAGCTCTGCTACATCGGAATGACAGGCAGAGCCTGACATCCCGGCGCAGCACAGCTGCTTACCAGCTTCCCCGGCGGTGACGTCATCGGACTGCTTTACGGCCGCGATTACCCAGCAGTCACTGCAGTTATCGCGAGATACTGCATGTGAGCGCCGGGGAGAAGAGGATGGCGGCCATTAAGCAGCCCGGGATGTGACCGCCGGAGATCTTCTGCCGGGTAAGTGCCGCTGACTCCTGACAGACCCGACCGACGGACACTGACAGTGACAGTGACATTCCGATTCCGGTATCCGATATGACGAAAATATCGGAACTCGGAATCGGAATTCCGATACAGCCAATATCGGCCGATATCCGATACTTGCGGTATCGGAATGCTCAACCCTACTCACAGCCCAACACTATGCAGGACGCTTGGCATTTGCCACAGAACACCAGGATTGGCAAATTCGCCACTGGCACTATGTGCTCTTCACAGATGAAAGCAGGTTCACACTGAGCACGTGACAGACATGACAGAGTCTGGAGATGCCATGAAGAGCGATCTGCTGCCTGCAACATCCTTCAGCATGACCGGTTTGGCAGTGGGTCAGTGATGGTGTGGGGTGGCATTTCTTTCGAGGGCCTCACAGCCCTCATTGTGCTCGCCAGAGGTAGCCTGACTGCCATTAGGTACCGAGATGAGATCCTGAGACCCCTTGTGAGACCATATGCTGGTGCAGTTGGCCCTGGGTTCCACCTAATGCAGGACAGTGCCAGACCTCATGTGGCTGGAGTGTGTCAGCAGTTCCTGCAAGATGAAGGCATTGAAGCTATGGACTGGCCCACCCGTTCCCCAGACCTGAATCCGATTGAGCACATCTTGGACATCATGTCTCGCTCCATCCTGCAATGTCACGTTGGAGGATGCTTTAGTCCAGGTATGGGGGGAGATCCCTCAGAAGACCATCCACCGCCTCATCAGGAGCATGCCCAGGCATTGTAGGGAGGTCATACAGGCACAGGGAGGTCATACAGGCACATAGAGGCCACACACACTACTGAGCATCATTTTGACTTGTTTTAAGGACATTAAATTCCACTTTAATTTTGTGTGTAACTCCAAATCCAGACCTCCATTGGTTAATAAATTTGATTTCCATTGATGATTTTTGTGTGATTTCGTTGTCAGGACATTCAACTTTGTACAGAACAAAGCATTCAATGAGAATATTTCACTCATTCAGATCTAGGATGTGTTATTTCAGTGTTCCTTTTATTTTTTTGAGCAGCGTATATACGTGAAAAAAAAGATTCAGTTCACACACACACTTTGTTAGGTAGGCCAATCAAAGTTAAATGTCTGGATTTTGTGGAATTTCATTTTTACATTTAAAAGACAATTATTTCTTCTTTTCAAACAAACAATTGAACGACTGCAAAAACTCAAGTTGCTTATGACAAGCAATTACACCATCTTACATTGATATCAGATTTGTCTTTCTATAAAATTATTGAGCTGTCTTGCTTTTGCTTTCTAGTGAACTAATACTGAAAAACAAAAAAGTTAAATTGAAACTCAAATGTTCATAAATAAATATATAGTGTACTCACTTATTATGTATAACACCGTCCCTCATTACATATCATCCTCTCTAGTTATATATGGTGCCGTCCCTTATTATATAGCTTCCTCTGCTGTTATGTACAGTGCTGTCTCTTACACAGTGTATTCTTGTTATTTTTTGTTATTCATAGCGCCCTCTTTTATTACATAGTCTACTCTCTTGTTAGATATAAAATGACTGCTGATGGAGGAGCCGGTGACCAGACTACCAGTTCATTATCTCCTCCATTAGAAATGAAGCTTTCCATGCTCCATCAGCCATTATTGCATTATATATCTACAAGAGAGGACGGTATGTAATAAAAAACAGGGCTCTATATAATCCAATATGTAAGGGACGGTGCTGTACATCGCACGAGAGGGCACTGTATAAGGGACGGCAATATGCAAAATAAAGGAGACTGTGTAATATACATACATGTATGGGTTTAAACAGCTCAAAATAGTAAAAACATATTTCCTACTAATTTCAAAATGAAAGATATCAGAGGGGTCCATATCACTAATTTTAGTGCACTAGGGTGTAAGAGGGTGACAGTAGATTTATTGTTAGTGTGTCTCTGCAGTATGTTTTATACATATATGTAACTTGTACACTCTTTGCAGCGCTCACATATACAAAACATTGCTCATGCAAAGTATGTACACACTTAGCTCTGCTGTATATACAGTTTTGCTACATACACACATAACTCTGCAGTACACACAACTATGCTCTACACACCACTCTACTACATACACAGCTCTACAACATCAGCTCATACATCAACATTTAGACAGTTCAGATTTAACACACACAGCTCAGGTACATCAATATTCACAATTCAGTTTCAAAACACAGCTTAGCTACATCATCAAAAAACACACAGACCTGCACTATATATTATTACATTTTGAAGTACATTCAAGGCATGTGACTGATCACATGATCTGAAAATTACTTTATTCAGGACTTACAGCATAAGTGTAGCTTTACTTATGTGCTGTCACTGATCAGATAAATCAGTTTTGGGCAGGAGAGATAACTGTGTTCGATTCATGTGCTTAGATGTCTCAGTGACTGGGAAGGAAGCTTTGTGAGGATTCTTGATCATAGGAAGCTGCATCCAAAATATATGACGAATACAACTTTTTGCAAAAATTTTTCTTCCTAAAAATGCACATTATAGTCCAAAAAATTCAGTAATTAGTTTTGCCATGCTCATAACAATCCCAACTATAAAAATGAAGTGCTATTTAGCTGTTAATAACTAGAATATCAATGCCAAAAATAGTTTTTTTATTCATCAGTCTCACAAAAAAAGGAATTTAAAGCAATTAAATAATCCCATGTCCCCCAAAATGGTACCAATGAAAATGAAAATTTATACCGTAAGAATCCACACAGACATGTGAACAGCTCCACAGGCTGTAATGAATCATGATTGGGAAAAACATGGACAGAACAAGTACGGGAAACAAGAATGTCTAAATAAGGCATTAGTGTGCCTCTAAGTCTTTCACAAAGAGGTGGTAAGAAGGAGCACATCACTGACTACATTTGTGGAAAATGTTCTCTTATGAATAGTGATGGGTGACCCAAATAGTAAAGTTTGAGGTCAGTACTGAACACCTACTGTTCACCTACAGTTCACCACGAGAATCAGTGATCGCTGTGATCTTATTGAGGTTACCACAGTTCATCTTCTCCGTTCACAGTGAAGTGTGGGAACGCAGTCTCGGTGACTTGCGGTAACCTCTTGTCACTGAGGCATTCTTCCGTGCCTTTCAGCCTGAACGGTCGCATCATGGCACCATCCTGGTCGTAAATCACATTTTGCAGACATGGATTATGGTCTGGGACATCTTCACATCGAACAGGTGAGGGATATGGCTATTTATTATATTTTTTTTTACAGGCAACATGCACATAGGTTGATTAGGCATTAGGTCAGTATTTTTGTTGATTATTTTCTGTTTTTTTACGGGGACAAGGGCATCAATGGAATAGGTGTAAGGTCAGTATAACTGTTATTTTTAAATACATTTGTAAAAGCAGGGGTATATATTTTTATTTCAAATAATGGACTTTATTCTGTTTTTTTATTTATAATACTACTATGGGGTTAGTAGACGTCTTATAGATGCTTCTCCATTATAAACCTGTGGATTTGGTGTCACAAGACAATACAAAAGTGACATCAACCCACAAATATTAACTCCACTTTCCACCACCACCACCACCACCACAGGGAATGTGAAAAGAGCCGGGGAAAGAGCCAGCTGTGTACTGCTATTTTTAGGTTGGATGGACAATATTCATGACCCCTTACCAGCCTGAGAATACCAGTCCCCAGCTGTTTTCTCTAGCTTGGCTGGTTGTCAAAATAAGGTGACACCATAGCATTTTTTAAAATGATTTATTTAAATAATTTAAAAAAATGGAGTCAGGACCATGATAAAGCTGACAGCTGAGAGTTGCAGCCCGCAGCTGTCAGTTTTGCCATGCTGATTATTAAAAATAGAACAAACCCGCATCATTTTTTTAAATTTATTTATTTATACTGCAGTACTCCCATCAGCAGCACCTGCTCTCACTGTTATTAGCGACAGCAGGCGTAGTAGTACTCATGCAGATGACAGTGTGGCAAACAACAGACGTTTGGGCCCAAGTTCAAATTCGGGTTTGGGTACTGTTCTGGTACCCGAACCAAACGTTTTTAAATGTTTTGCTCAACCTGCCGTACCCGAACATCCAGGTGTTCGCCCCATACTGCTTATGAACAGGATTACCTGTTATAGAACAAAGGTTTTTTTTTTTAATCTGGAACCAGGCTCTATTTTCAGAAATGCAGGACATCTTTCGTGCTTTCATGTAATTCTTAGAGGTTAGATATGGTAATTTTCAAATTCGTAAAAATAATCTAGCAATACGTAAATTTCTCTGTGCTCCGACTGTCTGTAGTTTACACCTAAATATGAACTTTAAATATTATTACAGTTACATACATTGATGGCAAACAATAGCATTGCTCTCTTAAAAAAGCACAAGAGTTTTGTTAATAAATCTGTGTATATTTGTATGCAATGTAGTGCCAGTGTGTTACTATACTCACTTACTGCTGCCTTCTCCGGGATTCAGCATCCTTCAGCTCCTCTTCTCAGTGACATCACTGCTCTCTAGAATCACTTGCCACATGGTGCTCTGTGTCACCTACAAATGGCTTTTACAATGTAAGCCCATGAAGTTCCAGCACAGGGCCTCAGAGGTTTATATTGTAAAAGAGACTTCTGACTTAGGGCCCCGTCACACATAGCGACACACCAGCGATCCCGACAATGATATGCACTTGTCAGGATCGCTGGTGTGTCGCTACATGATCGCTGGTGAGCTGCCAAACAGGCAGCGATCAGGACAGCGACACTGCGGCTATCATCACTAGTTACCCGCAGTGTACGTTGGATACCAGCGCGCTGGTGCAGGGAGCTGGTAACCAAGGTACACATCGGGTTTCTAGGCGCTTCGCGGCGCCTGGAAACCCGATGTGTACTTTGGTTACCAGCTCCCCTGCAGCAGCGGGCTGGTATCCAACGTACACATCGGGTTTCCAGGCATCGCCCGGCGCCTGGAAACCCGATGTGTACTTTTTTTTACCAGCTGATCGCTGGTCTCCTGCCTGCCACACGCAGCGATGCGTGCTGGCGAGCGGGAGACCAACGATCAAAAAAATGTCCAGGACTTTCAGCGACGATCAGTGATACCCAGCAGGGGGGATGATCGTCGCTGAATGTCACACACAGCGATATCACTGGGGAGATCCCTGTTGCGTCACAAAACTAGTGACTCAGCAGCGATCTTGGTAGCGAGATCGCTGTGTGTGACGGGGGCTTTAGTAACTTAGTAACTTGCAATAACTTAATGGGGGTGCTTCTTAAACTAAATAAAGTTCAATATTTTTTCCCAATGTAACCATTCAGATACCAGAAAACTGAGTAATTTGTCATATGCCAATAACCATTTGTACTTTGACTGTTATCTTATCTGGATTAAACAGGGCATTTGCTTTAAAGGGAAACCAAATGTTTAGCACCAGCTGGTGATTTTAAGGCTAGGCCATTGGATTTGACACCCACAAACAGCAGTAATTAAATTTCGGCATCTGTATCAAGTTCCCAAACTGACAGACAGCAATGCTGACAAAGTCTGGGAATTTAAATAAATTTGGACACCCTAATCTCATCGATCAAAAGGTATTTGGAACTTGGAAGATTATTGCTCACATGCTACATGTGTTTTGAATAGATGGAATATTAATATAAAGCCGATTGAAGCAACTATGGTTTAAATATCATTTTGACCTCAATTTTCTGACCGAAAAAAAAACAAAAACATTTTATAAACTGCTGTATTGTACAAGAAACTAGAATAGAAACAAAAACAAGGCTAAACATCTCATTTAAAAAATAAATGATGTCTTAGGATCTTTTTACCTGTATTTCTTTTTTTTAATTATCTTTAGTCACTGTCTTCAGTAGGGTTTAATCAGTTCTCACTTAAACATACTAAGACTAGTTTTATTGGAAGTTAGTTTCCTTACCAGTGTGCATCAAGAATGTAAAAAGAAACCAGGGCATCAATGAGAAACCAATAAACCTTGCTTTTTACCTGGATACACATTGACCTTCCCACTTATGGCACATCCATTCGGGATTTTTATGGACATTTTGCCATAATTATTGTATGTGTACAATATGTAAATATATTGATATGATGTGGTATGTCATGTATATGCTGTGTTATTTTGTTTTCCTGCACTGTCTATTGTGCACTGGATTGTGGTGGGCTTGTGAGATCAAATATACAGTAGTGCTGCCATGTGAAGGTGGGCTGGTCAGATGAAATACATAGCTGCTATGTCCTGACAGGCTACTTGGGCAAAAAGAATAGTAGAAGTTTACTGAGTTCCAGCATATAGCACAGAGGTGCCAGTATCAATATAGTGGAAAGGAAAAGCTTGATTATGATGTAGGTGTGAATGTTGTAAAACATAGCACCTTAAGGAACTGTAAGGAGAAGACTGGGGGAAGGTTATTTGTGGGCAATTTTTAACACTAAATAGTTACAATGTGGCTCAAGTGCATGAGGTGCCAATGTAAGAATGTGGACTGTCTTACCCTGTTCCTGCCCCTGAAGAAAATAATTGCACCATGTGTATAGTGTCATGCTGTTTTACATGTAATAGTGATATCCATCTTATGTAATGTATTCTGTTAATGTAAAGTATAGAGTCATGTAAAGTGTTAATGTATAATGTCAGGGGTGGACACGACAGCTTGGGGCCTCTGTGCAAGAAATGTGTCTGGGCCCCCCTCCTTTTATAAAGCTACCGATAGATTTATCTATCTTTCTATATTATATATATATTGTAGAAAAGTGGAACAGCACAATACGCTTTTAGGCCCTTGAGAAAGGCTGAAGGTGAGACGAAATGTCGCCTTGCAATGTGGGTCAGAATAAAATCCACTTTTTCACCTTTAATTATTGGAATGCTGCCTTCCCTCTTAATTTTATATAAATATATATATATTATATAGTCTCCTTTATTATGTATATTGCCATCGCTTATTACACAGTGCCAGGTACGGACTGGGGCTGAAATTCAGCCTTGACATTTGAAATCACACAGGCTCATGCTGTCCCTGTCCCAAGCACCAGATGGGATATATTACTATGAATATTACCCTGGATAGAAGAAAGGAAGATCTAATACAAGACCAATATTTCTAATGATACCCGTGGCCTGCTGGGGTAAGTGACGGAGTCAGCGACTTTGCGCTCTGTCACAACTCTTCACAGTATGGGTTTCTTGAGAACACCAATCCAGCTAACAATGTAGCAGACAAGGCAGCCAATGACCAGACAGACTCTTCTGGTATTTGTCAGAATTGCCAAATGGCCAGTCCGGTCCTGCACAGTGCCTTCTCTTGTTATGTACACCATCGTCCCTTACATATCGGATTATATAGAGCCCTGTCCTTTATTATATACCGTCCTGTCTTGTTGGAGTTACAATGCAATGATGGCTGAAGGAGGATGGGAAAGCTTCTTTTCTAATGGAGGAGCTGATGGACTGGTCGTCTAGTCATTGACTGCTCCATCAGCAATCATTTTATATCTAACATGGAAGGGGACTATGTAATAAAAGAGGGTGCTGCGAATAACAAAAATACACTATGTAAGAGACAGTGCTGTACATAACAGCAAAGGAAGCTATATAATAAGGGATGGCGCCATATAACTAGAGAGGATAATGCATAATAAGGGATGGTTTTATACATAATAAAAGAGGAAGCTATGTAACTAAAGATGGAGCTATACACAATAAATGAGTACACTTTATACTAAGGGACTCTGTTATACATAATAAGTGAGTACAGTATATACTATGGGACTATACTATTCATAAGTCAGTACACTATATACTAAGCGACTCTGCTATACAGTCATGGCCAAAAGTTTTGAGAATGACACAAATATTATATTTTCACATGATCTGCTGCCCTCTGGTTTTTATGTGTGTTTGACAGATGTTTTTATCACAGACAGAAATATAATAATTGCAAACATATGAGTAACAAAAGCTTATATTGACAGTTAGAATGAGTTAATGCAGCAAGTCAATATTTGCAGTGTTGACCCTTCTTCTTCAGGACCTCTGCAATTCTCCCTGGCATGCTCTCAATTAACTTCTGGACCAAATCCTGACTGATAGCAGTCCATTCTTGCACAATCAATGCTTTCATTTTGTCAGAATTTGTAGGTTTTTGTTTGTCCACCGGTCTCTTGATGATTGACCACAAGTTCTCAATGGGATTAAGATCTGGGGAGTTTCCAGGCCATGGACCCAAAATCTCTATGTTTTGTTCCCTGAGCCATTTAGTTATCACCTTTGCTTTATGGCAAGGTGCTCCATCATGCTGGAAAAGGCATTGTTGATCGCCAAACTGCTCTTGGAGGGTTGGGAGAAGTTGCTCTTGGAGGACATTCTGGTACCATTCTTTATTCATGGCTGTGTTTTTAGGCAAGAGAGCCGATTCCCTTGGCTGAGAAGCAACCCCACACATGAATGGTTTCAGGATGCTTAACAGTTGGCATGAGACAAGACTGGTGGTAGCGCTCACCTTGTCTTCTCCGAATGAGGCGTTTTCCTGATGTCCCAAACAATCGAAAAGGGGATTCATCAGAGAAAATAACTTTACCCCAGTCCTCAGCAGTCCACTGCCTGTACCTTTTGCAGAATATCAGTCTGTCCATGATGTTTTTTCTGGAGAGAAGTGGCTTCTTTGCTGCCCTCCTTGAGACCAGGCCTTGCTCCAAGAGTCTCCGCCTCACAGTGCATGCAGATGCACTCACACCTGCCTTCTGCCATTCCTCAGCAAGCTCTGCACTGCTGGTAGCCCGATCCCGCAGCTGAAACACTTTTAAGAGACGGTTCTGGCACTTGCTGGTCTTTCTTGGGCGCCCTGAAGCCTTTTTGGCAACAATGGAACCTCTCTCCTTGAAGTTCTTGATGATGCAATAGATTGTTGACTGAGGTGCAATCTTTCTAGCAGCGATACTCTTCCCTGTTAGGCCATTTTTTTGCATTGCAATGATGACTGCACGTGTTTCTTTAGAGATAACCATGGTTAACAGAAGAGAAACAATGATGCCAAGCACCAGCCTCCTTTTAAAGTGTCCAGTGGTGTCAGTCTTACTTAATCATGACAGATTGATCTCCAGCCATGTCCTCATCAACACCCACACCTGTGTTAATGGAGCAATCACTGAAAAGAGGTTAGCTGGTCCTTTTAAGGCAGGGCTGCAATGATGTTGAAATGTGTTTTGGGGGATAAAGTTCATTTTCTAGCCAAATATTGACTTTGCAAGTAATTGCTGTTAAGCTGATCACTCTTTATAACATTCTGGAGCATATGCAAATTGCCATTAGAAAAAGTGAAGCAGTAGACTTTGTAAAAATTAATATTTGTGTCATTCTCAAAACTTTTGGCCATGACTGTACATAAGTGAGTACATTATATACTAAGAGACTGTGCATAATAAGACTACATTCCTGTATTTGTGTGCAGTGTCAGTGTGCTGCGAGCTTCTACAGATGCATTGACCATGTCATATTCAGATGCTCAAAATCGGATCAGAACAGAACATTGTCTGACCCTCATGGATCTCATTCATAGATCCGTGATCTTCATGTATGTGTGAATAGACCTATAAAATTGTATGAGTCCATGTGGCATCCGATAAAAAAACCTGGAAGCACATGGACATTTCACACAAATGTGAGAATGTAGAATAAGGGATTTTACAAAAAAAATTATTGCTCCACGTCACACAGTGCAGATACAGAATAATATTCACATCCAGGCACTTACTGCTTACGTCTCGTCTGATTAGAGCCACTTTCACATGTTTCTTCTCCATCTGGTCAGACCCTCATGTCGACATCTCCTAGCTATGACTCGTCTTGTAACGATGATCATTGCAGCCCTGAAAATAACAAGGTCACATACATTGTATACACACATGTGCCACCCCCCAAATACAAATATGTACCCCACCATTAAAAATATAAAGGGATAAACAGTACTGTGCCCCCCCATTAACTATAATCTCTGCCACCCAATAATATAAATTATTCAGTCTGTGACTCTCCCTAATTAACTGTAAGGCTATGTGCACACAGAAAGTGTGCAAGCTTTTACAGTACAAGTGAAGTGAATGAGATCCCTGAAGTCTCATGCACACGTTACTTATTTTTTCCTTGCAGATTTGCAGCAGATTAAAATCTGCATAATGTCAATTCTTGCAGCATATTTCACCCATACTAATGGGGGAAATACATAAAGCATGGGAAAAATGTGGAAAAAAAATAAATGTATTTTACTTAACTTTCTTCCTGCCAACACAGTAGGAAGTGCAGTAGAATTTTCTCCTGCAAATCCTGAACTTGTGCACATAGCCATAGTCCCTGTCCTGTGCCCCTCTCCATTCCTTATAAGCCATTGATAGCATCATAATGAATTTGGGTGTGGGAGAAGATGCTATCAAGTACTGAGCATCCTCGGCCAACTTCCAATTCATTAAAAGTACCTGACAGCATCTTCTCCCACCTTTCAATTCATTGTAAAGGGTCCTATGCACCTTATCACCTCCTCTCCCACTCCCCAATAAATTTTAAGTGCCCAATAGCATTAAAAATGTATTTTGAGATGGAGGAGGACACTATCAGGAGCTTAGCACCCCCCTCCACCACCCAATTAATTTTACATCCTTATCTAACGTTTTCTTCCCCTTGTTCGTAAGTCCCATTTACTCCCATTCTGATCCCTCATTGTCTTTGCCCCTGCAGCACATTAATGTCCCATCCCCACCTCATCATTGCCCTGTCCACCACCCTCATCATTGCTCCCCAATCCCCTACATCATTGCCTTCTCCCCCACTTCCATAATTGCCCTCTCCACAATCCCAATCATTGTTCTCCCCCACCACCACCATCATTGCCCTCTCCATGCCCATCACATCTGTCATTGCCCCACTCCCCCACCTCCAGCATTGCCCTCTCCACCACCCCAATCATTGCCCTCTCCATGACCCTAACCATGTTCTCTATCATTGCCCTCTCCACCCCATCATTGACCCCATCACCTCCATCATTTCCCTGCTGCCCCACCTCCATCATTGTCCTCCCTCATCACCTCCATCATTGCCCTCTCCATCACCCCAATCATTGTCCTCCCCATCACTGCCCTCTCCACCACCCTAATGATTGTTCTCCCCATCATCCCAATCTTTGCCCTCTCGACCACCTCAATCATTGTCCTCCCCATCACCTCCATCATTGCCCTCTCTGCCACACCAATCATTGTTATTCCCACAACCTCCATCATTGTCCTCTCCATCACCTCCATCATTGCCCTCTCCACCACCTCCATCATTGCATTCTACACCTCTTTCATCATTGCATTCTCCCCACTTCCATCACTGCCTTCTCCACCAACTCCTTCATTGCCTTCTCCACCACTGCCCCAACATTGCCCACACACACACACCACCACTCACCTCTCCGCACATTCCCTGCAGCATCATCGTCGCCCGCAGCATTATATCTGACTTAGGCATGCACTGAATGCTGACATAATCTAGCCATGCAGCTGTATCAGACAGGAAGCATGGGCAGGAAGCGGATCTTTGCAGCTCCACAGCCATTTTCTCCTGTAGGCAGCAGAGCTGCATGGATCGCTCCCTGCCTGCAGCACATGAGGGCAATCTGCCCAGAAAACCCCAGAACATCGGGGCTGGAGAAAGGCCAGATTTCCCTCAGTGTTAGCCATCCTGCAGGGGCCCCCTTCCACTTCTGTGCCCCCGACTGCACATGCGTTATGTCCGCCCCTGATGTGAGTGGTTTATAGTGCAGGATAACTTTAGGATTAACTTTGAGATACCATGAGTATGGTTTATATAGTAAGTGGTTTAACAACTGTATAGGACATAACATAGGAATAATAGGTTTAGTTTACAAGGAAAGGAAATAGTTATTGATAGAACTAGCAGAGTAGATGCAAAATAGTGTAAAAAGTAAGGGACTTACTGATAGTGCAGGAGATAGGAGGAATTAGTGAAATAAATAGTAAAAGTCAAGTTCAGGTGCAGTGGGTTGCATGTGTCGCTTGTTCCAAGCTGTGGAAAGCTTTACTGGGATCCCGAGTAGTCTCTCCTGTCACATCTGGAGCCCAAATTCAGGCATAGTGGTTGCTAGACACATTGTTTCTTCTGAGATACGGTGGAAAATGCCATACAGTGGAAAATCTTTACCGCTGGTCAGTGCGCTGTGGCTCACTCAATGTCAGATGTGGGGAGTACGTGCCCAAACGGTAGTTGTTCAGTACAGACCCCGAACTTTACTGTTCGGTTTTGCCCAACTCTAATGACTAGAAAAAGTTTGCCTGTTGTAAGGAACTGGGTGTCCCCTGAATTATGTGTGGCAGCACCAGAAAATGGAAGGCTGGAGGTAGCAGAGGCCTGTGGCCCACAAGTGAGTGTTATGCACCACACACCCTAGAGCACACTGTGACTGGGAGTTTGTCTGTAAAATGCCAAAGTGAAACTGGACGGCAGCTCGGTAATGACTACCGCTCTGCAGCACTTTATACCAGAAAGACCTGTTTTTGGCCTGAGAGGGAGAGTTGACTTGAGACTATCTACTGAAGAATTACTAAGTTGACTATATAATGATGCTGGATGAGTGACGGTGTTCCTGACTAGTTGAGTCAAAGTTCTAACAGGGTTTCAGTGGTGGAGCAAGGTGAAAGTATGGTCACCAAGATACAGTTGGTGAGATAGATGAGGAAAGTGTTTCAATGTGCTGTGTAATGCTTTAGACATAAGGGTGGGAGTCTGTGGGTTGTTTAGGACCTTTAGCCCCATGGGAAACCACAGTGAGAAAAAGTAGACCAAGTAGAATGTGTGAGAACTTTATTCCTGAGAGCAAGCAAGTGATTGAAAGGGAATGACGAAACAGTGGTGACCTTAGAGGTATCTTTTGTTTGTTTTGGTCCTGTAAGGGAATAGGTTGGCTGATAACTGTGTGATAAGAGCAATGTGTCCTTGTAAGTGAAACGGGGTTAAGGTACTGCCACACTTAGCGATCTGGTTAGCGATCTCAATAACGACGCAAGCTAATGAGATTGTTGGTGTGATCTCTTTTAGGTCGCTAGTAGCTGCCAAACAGGAGATCTCATTAACAACTCATCAGCGGTCAGCGATCTCTTTAACGACTTTGGCGGTCATTAGGATCTGTCATTAGCATGTACTGAGCGCTTCTGATTCATAGGAATTTCCAGCATCGCTCCTGCTCTCTGCGTCCTGCTAGCCTGCTTTGCA
This sequence comes from Oophaga sylvatica, assembly GCA_033576555.1. Classification (NCBI taxonomy): domain Eukaryota; kingdom Metazoa; phylum Chordata; class Amphibia; order Anura; family Dendrobatidae; genus Oophaga; species Oophaga sylvatica. The sequence continues at coordinate 304,093,365 of JARQOD010000003.1, forward strand.
ACTTCTGCGATCCTCTCTGTGACGCAAAAGAGAACTTACAGATATTGCGATCCATTCCGTGACGCTAAACACCATATGCGTCACAAACGAGGTCGCTCGTCGTTCGCAAAAGGTGCCAAACACAGCGATATAGGCTCACCAGCGGGACACCAACGATCAAAAAACGGTCCAGAACGCTAGTGAGCGATCAGCGACATCACAGCAGGGGCCACATAGTTGCTACATGCCAACACAACGAGGTCGCTAACGAGATCGCAAAATAGTGACATTTTAGTGATCTCACTTGCGATCTCGTTTGCGATCTCGTTTAGTGTGGCATACCCTTTAGAGAAAGAAACCTTTTTCCTGAGGATAGTGAAGGTGCAAACTTTACACTATAAGTTAAATGGTGAATATAATCTGTAATTACTTTAAGTTCATCTTAAAGTAAATGGAGATAAAGGTAATTCAATCAGTGTACTATTCATTGTGTTCCACTACTTGAAACCAGTGGGTGTCTTTTATGGCTCTCACTGTGGTTCGCTTGAGTCCCAAAGCTTGAGAAATGGCTTTATAACCTTTTCTAGACTGTTAGATCTTAATTACTTTGCTTGTCATTTGTTCCAGAATTTTTTGGGTTGAAGCATGATGTTTAGCTTTTGAGGAACTTTTGGTCTACTTCACTTTGTCAGGCATGTCCTATTACAGTGATTTCTTGATTGAGAATAGGTGTGGCAGTAATAATGTCTGCGTGTGGCTAGCGAATTTGAGCTGAGCTTCCCAAAGATGTGATAAACCACAGTTCATTTATGTTTTAAGAGGAAGCAATCACTTTTCCACACAAGGCCCTGTAGTATTGGATTTCTTTTTTCCCCTAATAATAAAGACCTTTATTTAAAAACTCCATTTTGTGTTTATTGTGTTATCTTTATCTAATATTTAAATTTTTTTGCTGGTCTGAAACATTTAAGTGTGATAAACATACAAAATAATAGCAAATCAGGAAGGGGGCAAACACTTACACACCACTTTATATACAGCTCTGGCAAAAATTAAGAGAAAAATTAGACTCATCAGAGATTACCTTACTCCAGTCCTCTATGTTCCAATCCTTATGGTCTTTGGCAAACTTCAGCCTGGCTCTCCTTTGCTTCTCATTGATTAAAGGCTTTTTTCTAGCTTTACATGACTTGAGCCCTGCCTCTAGGAGCCTGTTATGAACTGTTCTTGCCGTGAACTTTACCCCAGATGCCATTTGACATTCCTTTTGTAGGTCATCCTGCAGTTGCTGAGTGACATTCGAATAAGATGATGGTCATCCCAGTCAGTGGAGAGTCGTATTGCTCTCTGACGGTCTGTAGCTTTGTTGTCCCCAATGTCTGCTACTTGACCTTGTTGTAATGGACTGCCGTCTTAGAAATTTTAAGAATGGAGGCAACATGACACTCACTGTATCCCTCTGCTAGCAAAGCCAGAACTGAGCCCTTCTTTTCCTCACTCAACTTTTTTTTTCAACTCCTTTGGCATGGTTAAAAGTTATTTTTTCATTCCTATTACTTTTGGGATATTACTAGCACTTGATTTGCCATCCAGCTTGTCCTATTGCAAGAGGACTGTGAACACCACAGCAGTGTTTTTATACTTTCTTTGTATGTATCATTTTTAATATTGACTAAAAAAACTATTTGAATTTTATATTTGTGGGTGGTTTGTGATCATGTGTAGCCATTAATATATTGGAGTGATTCATTCAGAAACTTTTTATCATTTCTCTCAGAAACTTTCTGTATATTTTCTGTATATTTATGGGGGATCAATATTAATATGACCCTACCTGAATGGAAAACATTTAGGCTATATGAATATCTGTGAAGTTTTATTAAATATCAGTGCCTCCTTTTAATGAAAATAAAGACTGCTACTAAGATTTATTGTCCTCATTGAGATTTGAGCCCATGAAACAAATGCTGCAAAGTAAAAGTTCTAACTACTGAGAGCAATCCATTAGTGGCAAATTTCCTATCTAGGAAAGGAACAGTAAACTATAAAAAATCCTCCGTTCTTGAATATGGAAAAGATTTTTATTTAGAGTTAACTCCAAAGCTGTTTCTTTGTACATGCACTTTAAACTGTACCCATTTAAAAATATAGAAAATAATCCTTTTAAGTGAGAAACTTATTAAGAGATCAAACTGGAAAGGGTTGCAATGCATTTGTAAGTTTCCAATACTTTAGTGAATCATACTGAAACACACTACTTCCAAATGAAGGAGACTTGGGATAGAGCTGAATTTTTTTTGGACAGGCCAGCTTCCAAAATTACTCTGAGGGCATAGCTAAAATGCATACTGGATTTTACAAGCCATGCAAAAAACTTCAGATCGCTCTAATCTCAGCTAAGGTCAGTGAATTTATGCCAGCTTGGGACTCTTCACAAGGAGAAACGTTTCCCCTTAGGCTTCCAATTGTAGGCTTCTCACCCAGACAAATCAGATCTCCAGCTTCAGCACCAATGAGGGGCAAACATCCCAAGCATATGCAAATTGAATCTCTAGTTTGGCCAGTGTCATGCTAACATATAACACAGCCAAGTGCTATCCGATGTTTTATCGGATAGCACTTAGCCCAATATTATACTGTACGGCAGTGCAGATCAGCGATTATTTTCTCTTGCCGATGCTGGCATGAGAGAACAATTGCAGCATGTGAGCCTCGTCTCACTCGCAGCCATACAAGTCTGTGGATGCGTGTGAAACATCACACTGCACCTGGATGTTATTCCAGTGCAGTCTGATATATGCCAAGTCAGGCCATGGAGGTGACAGAAAATACTTGATCTATCTCCTCCACACCTATGCTGCGACTCTCTGACAAGAGGATCGCAGCACAGAGTACTGACACTTGGATCATACTTGCAGCAGAGCTGGAGCCGAGTGTCATTCGGATACCATACCCTACTGCGATTCAAGTATTATTCTAAGTTTTGTGGCAAGGCTTGTTAAGGCATTAAGACTGATTTTTAGAATTGCTACATCAAATAGGCGGCACTAGAATTCAAGTCCTGTTCCCTCTGGAGAGGCAGTTTGCAGACAGATAATGGAATTCAGCGTAGAGAAGCTGGGTATATGCCATTGTAATTGCAAAGTAACATCAATTCTAGTCTTATATTTCAATTCTTAAATTATTTTTGGGACACTTGACAAATGTGTCAAAAGCAGACCTCTTTATACAAGGATGGTTTCATTATCATTGGAGAAAACAAACACATCATTTTAACATAACAATAGCCAAGCATTTCGGTGATTTTAGATAAAAATGAATGTTCATTTTTGCACAAATGGCAAAAAAATGAAGCTTGCACCAAGCTCTGGCAACACTAGAAATTGATTGGATTGTGAAGAATATACAGTGTTTTTCAAGTAAAGGTGGCTGTGAGTAATCTGGCAAAAGGGAGGTCATAGAGACATTTTAATGCATTATATTAATAAGAGCTAGCACATTCAAAGACTTATAAAGCTTTCATGTGCTCAAATTCCCATAGAACTAAATCCTAACTTTTCATGAAAAAAATTAGTTTATTTTAAACTGATAGTGATCTTCACATACATTTCTCACTCAATTCTTTGAAATCTCAGAAATTCATTCTTGCTTCACTTCTTTTGTTACTTTAGGTCTCATTTCCATTTCAGTGATTTCCCTTGCGGACAAAAAAAAAATCAGGGGCAGACACACCGTATGTGCAGCCATTGCGGCAGCACCAGGGCCTGGAGGTGGGCCTGCAGGACTGCTAATAATGAGGGCAATCTGGCCTGTTTATCTGGCCCCGAGGCTCCGTGGGGGCCCTGGCCAGATTGCCCTCATGTGCAGCAGGCAGGGAGAGATCCCTGCAGCTCCGCTGCTTGCAAGAGCTGCAGCGATCAGTCCTGCTCCCTGCCCATGTTTCCTGTCTCTCACACAGTCAGCGTCACGGCTAGATGACATCATCATTTAGCGCCACGGCTGTGCCACAGAGAGGAAGCTGCCGGCGATGGTGATGCTGTGGGAGAGCGTGCAGAGAGGTGAGAGGTAGGTGTGTGTGTGTGTGGCTACGGTGGAACGTGCAGAGAGGTGAATGGTGCTGTGTGTGTAGGTGGAGGAGAGGGCAGTGATGGGAGAAGGCAATGATGGGGTGATGGAGAGAGCAATGATGGGGTTGGTGGGGAGGAGGAAATTATGGAGGTGGAGGAATGTGCAATGATGGGGTGGTGGGGAGAAAGCAATGATAGAGGTGGTGAAGAGGGCAATGATTGGGTTGGGGAGAGGACAATATTGGGATGCGGGGGGAGGGGACAATGAGGGGTGTGGGAGATTGTGATGGGCGGAAGGGGGATTTATAATGGATTTAGGAACAGGAGGCGGTGGAGGAAGACGTTATTATCGCTTATTATGTCTAATACAGTCCCTTAGTATATAGTGTACCCACTTATTATACATAGCACAGCCCCTTAGTATATAGTGTACTCACTTATGTATAGCACAGTCCCTTAGTATATAGTGTACTCGCTTATTATGTATAGCACCATCCCTCAGTATATAGTGTAGTCACTTTTTATGATGCTGTCCCTTATTACATAGCTTCCTCTGCTGTTATATACAGTGCTGTCTCTTACACAGTGTATTCTTGTTATTTTTTGTTATTCACAGCGCCCTCTTTTATAACATAGTCCCCTCTCATTAGATATAAAATGACTGCTGATGGAGGAGTCGGTGACCAGACTACCAGTCCATCAGCTATTCCATCAGAAAAGAAGCTTTCCCATGCTCCATCAGCCATCATTGCATTATACAACTAACAAGACAGGATAGTATGTAATAAAAAACAGGGCTCTATATAATCCTATATGTAAGGGACAGTGCTGTACATAACAAGAGAGGGCACTGTATAATAAGGGACAGTAAATGAGACTGTGTAATATATATATATATATATATGCACATGTACAATACAGACCAAAAGTTTGGACACACCCTCTCATTTAAATATTTTTCTGTATTTTCATGACTATGAAAATTGTAAATTCACACTGAAGGCATCAAAACTATGAATTAACACATGTGGAATTATATACTTAAAAAAGTGTGTAACAACTGAAATTATGTCTTATATTCTAGGTTCTTCAAAGTAGCCACCTTTTGCTTTGATGACTGCTTTGCACACTCTTGGCATTCTGTTGATGAGCTTCAAGAGGTAGTCACCGGAAATGATCTTCCAACAATCTTGAAGGAGTTCTCAGAGATGCTTAGCACTTGTTGGCCCATTTGCCTTCACTCTGCGGTCCAGCTCACCCCAAACCATCTCGATTGGGTTCAGGTCTGGTGACTGTGGAGGCCAGGTCATCTGGCGTAGCACCCCATCACTCATCAATCGAGATGGTTTGGGGTGAGCTGGACCGCTCACCGCTTCAATTTTGAATGAATCCCCAACAGTGTCACAAGCAAAGCAACCCCACACCATCACACCACCTCCTCCATGCTTCACGGTGGGAACCAGGCTTGTAGAGTCCATCCGTTCACCTTTTCTGCGTGCAAAGCAGTAATCAAAGCAAAAGGTGGCTACTTTGAAGAACCTAGAATATAAGACATATTTTCAGTTGTTTCACACTTTTTTGTAAAGTGTAATGTATAATTCCACATGTGTTAATTCATAGTTTTGATGCCTTCAGTGTGATTCTACAATTTTCATAGTCATGAAAATACAGAAAAATCTTTGAATGAGAAGGTGTGTCCAAACTTTTGGTCTGTACTGTATAGAGAAGCTGATTTTTATACAACTGAGCAGTGGTCTCTTAATTTTTGCCAGAGCGGTATATAGCTTTGTTGCCATAGAAGGAGAGGGGCCCAGACACATTTACACATTTCTTGCACAGGGGCCCCAAGCTGTCAGTTTCTGCCCCTGCAAAAAATGATAATTTTTTTTTCAGTTTTTTGGATTAATCATTCGTCTCAGGTTGCTTTTTTACTATCACTGATTTTCTTGTATGTAAAAATAAATAAATGTACTGCAGAAGTTTTGCCATCCATTTCAATTTTAAAACGGACAGCACAAGGCTTGCACATGGATGATCATGTGTGCTTGTCACTGATTTTACACTTTTATGGGTAATTTTCATCTGTGACTCTTAACAAAAAAGGAAAATATTTTAATGATTTATTTTTGTGCACGAACGGTCCTCAAAAACACAGGCAGTTATTTTTTTATGGCTGTGGAAAACATGAATGTCAGATTCTGCAGCACTCATTCATTAGCAAGATTCCAGGAAATTAATAAAACTAGCAATGAAGAAAAAATAACTTTAATAGGTATCAGAATGCGAGGATAATTGACTGTGACTGTTAACCAAGGGGACCAGTGAGAATTTATATATTGCAATATCGCCCCTTTTTTGTCTTTTTAAACATTTTAATTAATGTCATGCTCATTTCATAAAGTTTATCACTGACTTTTGCATGCAGGCTGTCTCATATTCCCATTCATTTTTGGATTACTAGTGTCTCTTCCACACCATTCCCCTTCTTGTTAGACCACCCAGAGGTGCAAAATCATTCATTAAAGTTAAGTTTAATGTCTTTACTAATTCCAAGATTATGAAAATTTAAGGTTATTCATTCCCAGTGTGTCCAGAAACAATGCACTCAATTATCACATTAATCATGCTTTTAAATGCTGCAGATTTGCAGTTTTCTTGCCATTACTAGAAACTTACAGTATGTTTCAGAAGTAGCCAAATGTTACCTTCCAGTAAATTAGATTTTTTATATAATGTCATACACACAGTGCACCTTTAACACAGGATTCTCCCCCTTGACTTGAGGGATGTTGCAGCAATAAAACCATGTGAAAATCACTGCGGCAGACATTTTTTTAATGTGTTGTTGTTCTAGTAAAATTTTTCAACATTTGTCCCTTTAAAAAAATCTTTGTGCATTGAAAAAACATTATTAAAAATGTCAGCTTTCAAAAAGTGTTTCAGGGTTCATTTTTGGAAAGCTGCCATAGACTTATATTGCATTTAGAATACACTCTTTATTCAGAGAAAAGCATGAAATGTATCATACCACTATTACCCCAATACATTAATTTCCTACTGAATTCTGATGTAAAACTGAAATGGCAGATTTATGACAGTTCAGCCAGCTCATCAACATTTTAAAAAGTATGAGGAGCTTAGCTGGGTGGGGCATTGTTGTTTCTTGCCAATAAACTCATTATAATTTACATAAAAAAGTTCCAAAGTACATTTCTTTCAGTGGCATACTGTGGATGAACAGGGGGGGTAATGACCACTGTGACCGGTCCCGGTGGGTAAAGAGACTGATGACACCAGCAGAAACTTCAAATGGATGTGCATCATCGGTCGCACATCCAGTTGAAGTGTATTGCGGCACACGATTGCTCTTCTTTTTTTGGGCATAGCATTCGGGTTGATACATTTGTTTCTGTGCATCCTTAGTATCTTCTACACATTATTTATGTATAGTTGTGGCCTTATTGTGAATATTCTGCATATATTTGAATATATATTCAAACCGTTTATGAAACTTATTAGCACCTCCTTTGCTCCCTGTCAGTATTGATTATATTATATGATGGGTATAGACTGTGCATTATACTAATATGGATGACTATGGGCTATGCATAATACTACATAGATGACTATGGACTTTGCAGTATAATATATGGAGGACAATGGGGGGTGCATTATACAATATGGATAACTATGGGTAGGGCATTTTACTTCTGCTCTAGAGCCCCAAGACTTCTATGTATGCTTCTGGTGAGTATAATGGTTTATTTTTTTCTATACATTAAAGAACAATGGCAGAATTGGGAACATATACCAAGATGGGGATAGAGCACTTTTCTAAACCCTGCCACTGCAAAGCAGCAGATTTAAGTGAATCAGGGTCAGTGTGTATAGAAGGGTTCGTTCTTACAATTGCATAATACGGATGAGTAGAAATTGGACAGCACACTGATCAATGTAATTCAACATGGCCGTTCAGATGACAGTTTTTCATTGACATGTTTGAGATGCGATTCACCCATTCAAGTCTATGGATGTGCAAAAAAAATTGAATCCAATTATGGACCATTTGTATTGCATCCAATTTTTACAGATACATTGCATTATTGTAATCTAAGATACTATATTTCATCAAGCACATTTATAAAGTGTTGATGAACAAAACGCAATTCACATAGATATAAAAATGGAAACAAGGATGATAATATGGATGAAAATTGTCTTGAGTTCTGTGAGTAAAACTCAGAAAAAAAAATCCATACACTTGTCTGACCACAGTCTTAGACAGCTGCAGCTAGAGTGAAAGAACCCATTCCTATAAGCAACAGAAAGCAGCTGTTAAAACTTGCTCCAGTGAAGCTACTAAGCATAATAAGGTTTTCAGCAAATTTCATGCAAATCATTTCTTACTTTGTGCATAGAATTAGTTTTATTTTTTTTTTATTTACGGTACATGTAGACTATACTGTATATGTTAAACAATCTCTCCTGCTTAAGATCTGTCTGCCCTGCTCTCTCACAGAGGATTCAATTTATATTAAAAAATCATCCAACATAAAAGCCAAATATAAAGCCCAAACCTATAAAACTGTGTTTTCAAACAGCTGCGCCAAAACCTATGCAACTGCATGCAAAAAAGAAAAACAACTAAAAGGTTATTATGCCAGCAGTTATCAGCTGTTAAGTTTGATTTACTACAAATAATCCTTACCAGAAGTGAAAACACCGAAATTACATATACTTCATATAGTGCTAGCACAGAAATGCTTTTGGATGTATGCACAAGCAAAAAACAGTAGGTATCAATTGTTATTTGAAAGTCAGAATATATGGCACTGTAAAAACAAAGATTACATAATAATAGAGGAAAGGCTATATTTCTGAAACTGGTAAGCTTATTGTATAGAAAACACTTTACCTGACCGGAATTTGCTTCTGATGAGTAGCGAGCGCTCCGACGCTAACAAGGTCATTTTTGGTGGTGAAATCCTGGTTGTCCCAATGGACGGAATAAAAGGTATAGAGACAGACGTAATTGCTCCCTTTAAATAACAAGCTTACTAAAGAAAAAAATTCCGAGAATGGAAAAGAAAGATAAATAAATGATGAAAAATAAATAGTTATATTATGATTCCTAATAAATTAAAATAAATATTGTTCTCAAAATTTTTTTGACAAGGCCTTAAAAATCCTTTATAAGATCTACTTTTTCAAGAGATTGACTTCTGTTTGCTGTTGGGAATTCAATTGTTCAACTTGTTTGGCTTGCTTGATTGTGTCTTTTTTTTTTCTTGCAAAGGCTCCAAGAACGATCTGTGGCCTGTCAGCGGTAAATGTGCAGGAAGGAAAAGTTAACGAATGGTGAAGGGAGTGAGTGCAAAGAGATTCCCAAACTATATTTGCTTAGGGAGCAAGATGTAGTCATTAGTGAAAAGATCTCCCTTCTCACTGACTGTGAGATACAGAAGGTTTCTCTGTATTCCAAGGCCTATTGCCCTCCCCTTCTGCCGGACTGTCCCCTACATGTGTGCTAAAATGCCATCTGCTTTGACACTTGACACCCCACAATTCTACAGCTGGCATGCAGTGCTGCATCAGCAGAGCTCTTCTATCATACAATACTCATAGGCTCACATACCCCTGTCTAGCCCCAAGTTTACTGACACATTTCTGTTCGGAGTTCATTATTGCACTAAGGCTTAGAAATAAAATTGCTTCAGTTGTTACATCATTCTAGCATATGGAGTAAACTACAATATACATTAAAGGTAAAACAAATGTGATGTGGAGTGAAAGCTGAAGAAAGATATATATATATATATGTATATATATACATATATACATATATATATATATACACTGCTCAAAAAAATAAAGGGAACACTTAAACAGCAGAATATAACTCCAATTAAATCAAACTTCTGTGAAATCAAACTGTCCACTTAGGAAGCAACACTGATTGACAATCAATTTCACATGCTGTTGTGCAAATGGAATAGACAACAGATGGAAATTATTGGCAATTATCAAGACACACTCAATAAAGGAGTGGTTCTGCAGGTGGGGACCACAGGCCACATCTCGGTACCAATGCTTTCTGGCTGATGTTTTGGTCACTTTGGAATGTTGGTTGTGCTTTCACACTCGTGGTAGCATGAGACGGACTCTACAACCCACACAAGTGGCTCAGGTAGGGCAGCTAATCCAGGATGGCACATCAATGCGAGCTGTGGCAAGAAGGTTTGCTGTGTCTGTCAGCGTAGTGTCCAGAGGCTGGAGGCGCTACCAGGAGACAGGTCAGTACACCAGGAGACATGGAGGGGGCCGTAGGAGGGCAACAACCCAGCAGCAGGACTGCTACCTTAGCCTTTGTGCAAGGAGGAACAGGAGGAGCACTGCCAGAGCCCTGCAAAATGACCTCCAGCAGGCTACAAATGTGCAAGTGTCTGCACAAACGGTTAGAAACCGACTCCATGAGGATGGTCTGAGTGCCTGATGTCCACAGATGGGGGTTGTGCTCACAGCCCAACACCTTGCAGGATGCTTGGCATTTGCCACAGAACACCAGGATTGGCAAATTCGCCACTGGCGCTCTGTGCTCTTCACAGATGAAAGCAGGTTCACTCTGAGCACATGTGACAGACGTGACAGAGTTTGGAGACGACGTGGAGAGAGATTTGCTGGCTGCAACATCCTTCAGCATGACCAGTTTGGCAGTGGGTCAGTAATGGTGTGGGGTGGCATTTCTTTGGAGGGCTGCACAGAGATAGTCTGACTGCCATTAGGTACCAAGATGAGATCCTCAGACCCCTCGTGAGACCATATGTTGGTGCGGTTGGCTCGCTCCATCCACCAACGTCACGTTGCACCACAGACTGTTCAGTAGTTGGCGGATGCTTTAGTTCAGGTCTGGGAGGAGATCCCTCAGGAGACCATCTGCCGCCTCATCAGGAGCAAGCCCAGGCGTTGCAGAAAGGTCATACAGGCACAGGGAGGTCATACAGGCACGTGGAGGCCACACACACTACTGAGCATCATTTTGACTTGTTTGACTTGTTTAAAGGACATTGTGTGTGACTCCAAATCCAGGCATCCATTGGTAAATAAATTTGATTTCCATTGATGATTTTTGTGTGCTTTTGTTGTCAGCACATTCAAGCACATTCAGCACATTCAGCACATTCACATTCAAAGTTTTCAATGAGAATATTTCATTCATTCAGATCTAGGATGTGTTATTAGAGTGTTCCCTTTATTTTTTTGAGCATTGTATATATATACTGTATATATATATATATATATATATATATATATATATACAGTATATATATATATATATATATATAGTAGTGCAGCAGTAGCACGCTATGCAGTTATGAGACAGTGATGCAGCTAAGTTCAAAGCAAAAGGTCTCTTTAATGTCAAAAACTCACACAAGGGTACAGCACTCGGTATACTCCGGATCGCAGCCAGGAAACGAGATAGTCCATAAATGCCACCGGTTGCTGATAGCGATTGCACCACCGTATCCTGTGGTGGAGTGCCAGGAGTTCGCTCTGCTTGGCTCTGTTACCTCACACAGGTGTAGCTCTGCAGGGCCGACTGCTCTGCTTGCTGCAAACTCCACACTGACATGCCCAAACCCTTCCTGCAGGATTTTTTTTCGAACTGGAATCTGTGGCCATATGCCACTTGTAAGATACGGCCTTGAGGAAACGGTACCAGCCCCACTACCTTCCTGCAGTCTGTTTAAAAAATAAAAGCCCATACCGGGTTTTCCTGAACAATTCATTGGCCAAATAGCTTGACCTGGTTCATGCTTACTTTTATTCTGCCTTGTGACTCACAGGTGTCCTGCTATGACCAAAAGGCACTCCAGCGATCTATTACGCTTCTGAGCGCATCCTGGAGGACACGTAGCGACGCTCGCAAATAACACCAGTTGCTGCCTCACACTATATTCATATATAAATGTACACATATATAGTACTATGCAAAGTATATTTTTTTTTATCAAGAATCGTTATAAAATGCAAAGTGAATGAACTAAAAATAAATCTAAATGAATATTTGGGATGACCATCCTCTGCTTTCAATAACAGCATAATTTTTTAAAGGTAAACTTGCACAAGGATTTGACAGCATTATAGTCAAGTGTATGTATGAGTTAATCTACCATGCAAGTTTTGGATTGTTAAAACTGGGTGAAGAACCGTAACACTCTGCTACAAAGGTGAGGTTGTGGAAGAGTTTCACAGATCATACACAATGGCAAGACTGAACACAGCAACAGGACACAAGGTAGTTATACTGCATCAGCAAAGTCTCCACCAGGGAAAGCAGATTGAGGTTTCAAGATGTGCTGTGCAAGCTCTTTAGAAGAAGCACTAAGAAATAGGCAATGTTGATGACCTTAGGAACTTAGTACATCATGCTTGCTGATGGAAATCATGTAACTTCCTGTTGAAATTAGAAAAATCCAGCTGTGTAATCAGCTCAAAACTGGTAATAACCAGTGAGACCTAGCTCCACCCATTTATTGCTCCAAGAAGTCTGGCTAGAAGTGGTCTTCATAGCTGAAAAAGTTGCACTTTCAACATATAAACATGACAAAGCCACTCCACAACTACTAGGAACTTTGTGCGAAAAATGTCAGGAGATGCTAAGGACTGCTAAGTCAAAATTTAAAATATTTGTCTATAACAGAAGGTAGTTTGCTTGCCTATGTGCAGGAGAGCAGTTCAATGAGTGTCTGCATACAATCGTGAAACTCCTTGAAAATTTGGAACTGCATTTCAGAAAATACAATTGGGGATTTGGAAATGAATAACAGTGTCCTCAAAGTTGAGAAATAGTATGAAGAAAAACAGGGAGTACTGGAAGTGATGATATGGCTCCCACAAGATCCTGACCTAAAAATCATCGAGTCTATGTGGGATTACTAGAGATGAGCAAGCACTAAAATGCTCGAGTATTCGTTACTCGAGTCAAGCAAATCGTAACGCTTGGGTGCTCGACCCGAGTAAAAAGAACAATGGATGTCAATGGGAAACTTTAGCATTTTTCCGGCTTCAAAAAATAGCTGAAAATGATTGAAACAGTGCTGAAATGGCATGGTTACAGCATGGTTACAGCATGAGGAAAACCACCAGCATCTCTGAATCCCAGGTCGCTGCTGGGAACAATGTTGTCAGAGTATTACTCCACTTTTTCGGACTGACAATAAAACATACAAAACCGCAGTTAAAATGGACTTGACTGGAAAAAATGCTAATAAAAGTTCTTTCCAGGATAATATATTGTATATAAGGCACAATAACTAAGAAAAAAAATGCTCCTCCACATCTTGGACTATTTTCACACAGTGTTTTGCTGCTTTTTTTGGACCTTTGTGAGCCGCCTGCCAGGGCTGTGGGGTACTCGGCACTGAGCCCGTCGACTTCTATGGGTGATGTCACGGCAGCCACGACTCGGTCCGTGGCCCTGGGCACTCACCAAAACTGGGATATTTACAGGGGATTAGTGTTCGTATGATTATTCGTGACGCCACCTGTAGTCAGGGCCGGCTCCAGGTTTTTATGGGCCCCGGGCGAAGGAGCCTCAGTGGGCCCCTTTAACACAGACCACGATTCATGATGCACAGATACAGCAGAGAAATATGGGTACAGTACAACGCCAAACACTTCTCTTCTTACATTACATGAGTGATATCTATTGTAAATTGTACAATAGCTCAAAAACCGCCAAATCTTCACAGCGCACAGAACAGACTGGACAGTACAGTCCTCCATACAATATTATGGGCACCACAGTCTCCCCCTCATCACACATATAATACCCCATGCAGGATGTCACCCCCCATATAATGCTCCATACAGAATACTGGACCCAAAATAATGCTCCATACAGAATACTGGACCCAATATAATGGTCCATACAGGATACTGGTCCCCATATAATGCTCCATACAGGATACTGGTCCCCATATAATGCTTCATACAAAATATGGAGCTCTCCTCTGCGCTGTACTGCGTTCTGCACTGTTACGGCTCAGGAAAGGGCGCTGTGGAAAGACTCCCCATTATCATCATGATTGCCTCCCCATCATCATCATTGCCTCCTTATCATCATCATTGCCTCCAACTCATCATCATGGCCTCCCCATTATCATCAATGCCTGCCCACCATCATCATCTCCTCCCCATCATCATCAATGCCTGCCCATTATCATCAATGCCTGCCCATTATCATCATCTTCTCCCCATCATCATCAATGCCTCCCCATTATCAGCAATGCCTGCCCATCATCATCTCCTCCCCATCATCATCAATGCCTGCCCATCATCATCTTCTCCCCATCATCAATGCCTGCCCATTATCATCATCTTCTCCCCATCATCATCAATGCCTGCCCATCATCATCTTCTCCCCATCATCAATGCCTGCCCATTATCATCATCTTCTCCCCATCATCAGCAATGCCTCCCCATTATAAGCAATGCCTGCCCATCATCATCTTCTCCCCATCATCAATGCCTGCCCATTATCATCATCTTCTCCCAATCATCATCAATGCCTCCCCATTATCAGCAATGCCTGCCCATCATCATCTTCTCCCCATCATCAATGCCTGCCCATTATCATCATCTTCTCCCCATCATCATCATCATGCTGGTGGTATATTGCAATAGCCTATGAAGTGACCACCGCCGTCGGCTTTACTAGCAGAGCCTGAAGCTTTCCCGCTAGTCTAGGGCCCGTGCCCCGTGTTGGCCTGGTCCTTCTAATCCTAGAATGGGCTACAGCTTCAATCACTGCCTCTGCCCAGGACCCTCTCGCTTCTCTGGCAGTTGCTTCCCGAGATCAGCTCAGGGGAAGCCTGAAGTCAGTCCAAGACTGACTGCTCTCTAAACTACTATGCAGCCTAAGTGCTGCCTGAGCTCCACCCACCCAGCCATACACCCTTTCCTAACCAGGCTGAGTCAGACCATCCTCCCGTAGGGTCTGTCCGTATGCTCAGCTGGCATGGTGTGTTGGATGCAGTGTTGGAGTCTAAGGGGTGCTTCCTCCTTACCTGAGAGTCAGGTGTCACACCTCTGGGTGAGATGCAACAACTCTGTGGCGACTGGACCCTCAGGGGCACCACATTCCCCCCTGTTAAACACAGCACGTCCGCGGGCTGAAACAGGATAAAAGAATGTTACCAGGAACATACAAATTTTTATAATGCATTAGAACAGGTAGAAAACAGTTTAAAACTCAACATCCCTTTATGGGAGGCACATAGGATTGAACGTTGCATAAGTAACATTTATAAAACTCTCTTTAATTTAAGCAAGAAAAAGTGCAAAAAGACATTAGCATTAAACTGGTACTTGTGGAGGACCCGCTCCAAACCTCCCACATTGGTCTTGGGTGGGCTGCAAGACATTAGTGATCTCTCACAGCAGACCTCGTCTTTGGCCACACCTAACGGGTTTTTAGCTTCTGAGGTAGTGTGCAGTCATTGCACTTTAAGAGTTTATGTAAAACCAAGAGGAAGCACCTAAAGAGGTGCTAAACTATGTACAAGGACAGTTTTTGGGCCAGAGAGTCCATGACCTAACAGTTCATTAAATATTAGAAACATTATTCGAATAGCATGTAATGTGCAAAAACATAAAAAACTATTTACAGTACTTTGGACCCTGTCCGGGTTATCTATTTACTTAGCTGGGGCTGCCGCTGGGGCTGGCTGCAGAGCCGGTTCGCTCCGGTCCTCTAGGCCGCAGGGCCTGTCTTCCTCCGGGGATGCTGGCGGCCTTCCGGGTTCGCATGCAGGCGGCGTGGGGAGAGGTCCCACAAGCGATTCCTCCGCAGAGGGGCCTGGTTCGGCATCCTCTGCGATGTCGGGTCCGGAGTCAGATTCTTCACCCGCTGCAGGTGCGGTTACAGGGGGACGCAGAGGTAAGCGTGGTGACTCCGTCTGCTGGTCCGGGCCGAGGGGAAGCTCCAGCGGGTGCTGTGTCTCCGACTGCTGGTCTGAGCCGAGGGTAAGCTCTCTCCAGCTCTGCTCCATATGAGCCGCCTCTTCCCGTTGCTGAGTCAGCTCCGCAGGCTCAGCTCCCTCCAGCTCTGGTCCCAGGATGGCCAGTGTTTCTTCATGGAGGCAGGACTTTCTCTTCCTTCTTCTCCCTCCATGGGGAATCAGGAGGCGGATCTCTTTTGCCTTGGGGCATGTCCGCACATTGCAGAGGCATTTGGATTGGGCGGTCATTATTTTCGCGCCACAGAGTGAGCTCACGCCCACGAAGGTACGCCCTCCTTCTTCATAAGCGCCTCTTGGAGCGTATATGGCGGCAAAATGGCAGCAAATGGCGGCAAATTCACAATAAAGCTTCTTGCACAAAAACAGTCAATATAGGCACACAGGACTCGGTTATAACGAGCTTCGGAATCCTGTTCGTGACGCCAAAAATGAGCCACCTTGCCAGGGCCGTGGGGTACTCGGCACCGAGCCCGTCGACTTCTATGGGGGATGTCACGGCGGCCACGGCTCTGTCCGTGGCCCTGGGCACTCACCTTCAAAAAGGGAATATTTACAGGGGATTATAATAAAATGGGTCTCCCATAGTGTTAGCCAGTGCATTGACTGCAAGGCCTGTCCTGCACCAAAGTAACATGCACCCCAATAAGCCTTTGAACCCACGTAGTGGATGGCCACATGAAAACCAAGTTCACATTATTCAGTTGGTACTGCCATACGGTTAGCCTATGCATTGGATGCAAGGCCTGCCCTGCACTAAAGTAACACGCACCCTAATAACACTTTCAACAGACGTACTTGAGGGCCTCATGACAAAAATGTACCCATTATAAGACAGAGTGTCTCCCATAGTGTTAGACTATGCATTGAATGCAAGGCCTGCCCTGCAACAAAGTAACATACACCCCAAAAAGCCTTTGAACCCACGTACTGGATGGCCACATGAAAACCAAGTTCATATTATTCATTTGGCACTCCCATACTGTTTGCTTACGCATTGAATGCAAGGCTTGCCCTGCACCAAAGTAAAACGCACCCCAATAACACTTGGAACAGACATCCTGGATGGCCACATGAAACCAACGTTCCCATTTTTTTCATTTGGTACTGCCATACTGTTAGCCTATTCATTGATGCAATGCCTGCCATGCGCAAAAGTAACACACACCCTAATTACACTTTCAACAGACGTACTTGAGGGCCTCATGACAGAAATGTTCCCAATAGAAGACAGTGTGTCTCCCATAGTGTTAGCCTATGCATTGAATGCAAGGCCTGCCCTGCACTAAAGTAACACACACCCCAATAACCCTTTCAACAGATGTACTTGAAGACCTTATGACAAAAATGTTCCCATTAGAAGACAGTGTGTCTACCATAGTGTTAGCGTAGTACAAAAAAGGAAAAGCATCTCATCCAGGTGATCAAAAAATCAAAAAAACTTGGCAGAATAAAGTTTTCTTGATTTTTTCATCACCTGGATGAGATGCTGTTCCTTTTTTGTACTAGACTGTTTGTTTTCCAATTGGGCCATTGGACCGGAGTGTGCATCTCCACATTGAGGTGCTGTCGGCTGTCATATATCTTTATTTCCCATAGTGTTAGCCTGTCACAGTTCCTAGAGTGGACCCACTTGATTGTGGTGCCGAACGAATCTGGGCGAGCTGACCAGGTGAAACTGACCCCTACACAGGGAGCAATAGGGGCAGGCCCGGGAGGAGGGTATACCACAATAGCTAGTACCAAGGACCGGCTCGTGGGAGACAGAGAGACCAAGACGGTGCAGAGTGCGCACTGGGAAATGCACAGGAGACCAGAGCAGAGCAGCACGCGCACCGGGTGATGAACAGGGGACCGGGGCAGAGCGGAGCATGCAGGGGGTAATGTACAGGGGGCCAGGGCATAGCGGAGTGCACACTGGGTAGTGTACAGGGGACCAAGGCAGAGTGCAGCGCACACTTGGTAATGTACAGGGAACCAGGACAGAGTGGTGCGGGCACTGGGTAATGTACAGGGGACCAGGGCAGAGCGGAGTGCAAGCTGGGGAGTACACAGGGAACCAAGGTAGATCAGAGCGCGCACCGGGTAATGTACAGGGAACCAGGGCAGAGCGGAGAGTGCACAGGGTAAAGTATAGGAGATAGAAGGTTAGGCAAAGCATGCACCCTGGGGAGAGTGCTGGGACCTGAGACACACTAGTACAGAGCATGCACCAGAGTGAATCACCAGGTGCCGATGTGAGGGAGAGAGCGACAGAAATTCTGACACCAGACACAGAGGAGACGGGCACTTCCGGGTCAGGACACCAGGTCAACTGAATAAGGAAATCCAGAAAACGCGTGCCCGCAGTCTAAAGAGGCATAAGGCGCAGGCTCAGACCGCGGATGCCTTGGGAAGCATGCAAGCCTGGGGACACCCAGCGTGACCCCACACCACCATCACAGGAGGCCCAAGGAGCAGTCGCAGAGCGGCCAGCCGCAGTGGTAACAGTACCCCCTCCCTTACGTCCCTCCTTCTCACGACTGGCAAGGAACTTTCCGAGGATGCGAGGAGCATGAATGTTTTCTTGGGACTCCTAAGACCTCTCCTCAGGACCAAAACCCTTCCAATCAATCAAAAAGAAAGTTTTCCCTCTAACCTTTTTCATGGCAAGAATATCTCTTACTTCAAAGACATCTCCAGTGTTAACGGATGGCGGGGTATGACTGGATGTGGTATGGAAGCAGTTGAGCACCACGGGTTTAAGAAGTGATACATTGAAGGCTTTGGGGACACGGAGTGAGGCAGGCAACTTCAATTTGTAGGTAACCTCATTGAGTTGCTTTAAAATTTCAAAGTGAACGATCTAAGGGGAACCCAGCTAGTTGGATGGAATATTGAGTCTGATATTTTTAGATGCAAGCCACACTTTTCACTTGGAAGATATTTAGGAGAATCCAAGCGCCTCTTGTCCGCATGTCTTTTCATCTTGTAGAAGGCTTTTTCAAGTGAACTCTTTGTCTCTTTCTAGATTTGGGAAAATTCCATCAACTTGGCATTGGCCTGAGACAAGGGGTACCGGGAGAGGCATGTTGGGGTGTTGACCAGAAACAATGAAGAACAGAGACTTGGCAGCGGATTGACTGAAATGATTGTTATATGTGAACTCCGCCCAGTGAAGAAGACTGACCCAATCATCCTGATGAACATTACAGAAGTGCCGAAGATAAGAAGTCAGGACCTGGTTGATTCGTTCCACCTGGTCATTAGTTTGGGGGTGATCAGATCAGGAAAAATCTAGGCTTACCTTCATGAGTTTGAACAGAGCTCTCCAGAAGGACGTAAATTGTAGACCTCTATCAGATACTATGTGTGGAGGGAAGCCATTGTACTTGAAGATATGGCTAATGAAGATCTTCCCCAATTCAGGAGCTGAAGGCAGGCCGGGTAAAGAAACAAAGTGTGCCATTTTAGAAAAACGGTCCACAACCACAAAAAGAACCATACAATCCGATGAACTCGGTAGATCGGTAATAAAATTCATGGCTATATGCTGTCAGGGGGCTGAGGACACAGGAAGAGGTTGCAGAAGCCTGGAAGAAAATTACCTAAAAATCTTATTCTTGGCACAGGACGGGCAAGAAGCCGTAAAGTCTTCCACATCTTGACGGAGAGAAGGCCACCAATAGTAGGGAGACCTGCATGGCCGGCTAATTTAGTGGAGTGACCCCAGCGGAGAATCCTTATTCTGTCGGCCTCTGCCACAAATGTCTTACCCGGTTGAGGGTTAGAAAGTCTGATTGGAGCTACGGTGATAACCCTGGTGGGGTCGATAATATGAGAGGGTTCTTCCTCTGTATCCTCCAACTGGAAGGATCTAGACAATGCGTCTGCTTTGGCATTCTTAATGCCTGGCTGAAAGCAGAGTTCGAAGTCAAATCGAGCAAAAAACAAAGACCACCTGGCTTGTCGAGGATTAAGCCTTTGAGCGGACTGAATGTACGATAAATTTTATGGTCGGTGTAGATGACAAAAGGATGTACAGCTCCCTCCAGAAGATACCGCCATTCCTCCAATGCCAACTTAATGGCCAATAACTCTGTCCCGATGGAATAGTTGTGTTCGGAGGTAGAGAATCCTCTGGAGAAAAAACCACAGGGAACTAAACGACCAGAAGGAGACTTCTAAGAGAGTACACCACCAGTTCCCGTGGATGAAGCATCCACCTTGAGAATGAATGGCTTACTGGCCACTGGACAATGTAATACTGGAACTTTTGCAAATGCCTGTTTTAGGGTTACTAAGGCGCTTTCTGCTGCATACGACCAGGCCTTGGGATTGGACCCCTTACGGATGAGGGACGAGATTGGCTGAGATAACGAAGAGAAATGAGGGATGAATTGCCAGTAGTAATTCGCAAAGCCAAGGAAACGTTGAATGGCTTTAATTCCCTGAGGTTGTGGCCAGTTGAGAATGGCCGACACCTTCTCTGGATCCATGATAAGACCAAAATCGGAGATAATATATCCCAAGAAAGGCAACGAGGTCTGCTCAAAGACGCACTTCACAAATTTAGCGTAGAGCTGATTCTCTCGTAGACGTAGCCATACCTGGCGTACATTCCTTCTGTGAGTAGGAAGATCCGGAGAAAAAGAAGTAGTCCAGGTAAACCACAACACAAGAATAAAAAAGGTCCCAGAAGATATCATTAACCAACTCCTGAAAAACTGCAGGAGCGTTGCAGAGGCTGAAGGGCATAACAAGGTACTCGTAATGGCCGTCCCGGTTATTAAAGGCGATCTTCCACTCGTCTCTGGCGCGAATCCGGACCAGATTGTAAGCCTCGCGAAGATCGAGTTTAGTGAAGATCCAGGATACTCGTAGTCGATCAAAAAGCTCAGGGATGAGCGGCAGAGGTTACTTATTCTTGATGGTAATGTCATTAAGGCCTCTGTAATCGATACAGGGACGAAGGGAGCCATCTTTCTTCTTGACTAAAAAGAATCCGGTGCCAGCAGAAGTAGACCTCCGGATAAAGCCTTTTGCACAATTTTCCTGGATATACTCTAACAAATTAAGGGGCTGCTGGGTGCGGTGGGAGAGCTCCCCTGACTGATGTTTGGATAAGCATGCATTTATGAACTATACCTGAGGTCTTCCTATCTAATACCATATTGGTATAGTGTTATTTCTTTTGCCTTTTCATTGCCATTGTGCTATTTATGAAGCGTTCATTATGTGTTTGCTTCCCTGGGATGAATTAGGCTCCCCTTCCTGATCCCAGTATACCTTCATGTCTCCTCCATTTCTTACCTTCTGAGTAATATACATTGTATACAGCATGTATATTTACTACTTTTTATGTGACTTTTTCTGTGATTTTTTTACGTGACACTTTAATAAAATTATTTTTGGATATTACTATTAAGTCTTTTGGGACATTTTTGCTCCATCTTTTTTTGTGCCTATCTGCTTGGAGTTGTCTAGTTGACTCTATTTTTTTGAGTTGTTTTGAGAGAGGTTACTATTTTTAATCTCCGCCATTGTGTGTGTTAGTGTTTTTTTGATTACAATGAATATACTCTAATATAGCCTGGGTATGCGTATATATTTAAAATGTATATTTGTACATATTTGGGACTACAATTCATCATTTAATGGTTGTAAAGCTGCAGTTTTTCTGGTTTGGAGCATATCAATCAGGGTGTAGGCTCATCCCTATGTGGAGCAAGTTAGACATCTGATGTTGTGTGCATGTGGAGGGAGCAGGAGACTTATTGCCGGACACACAGCAAGGGAACAGCTGGCGTTACTGAACCCCACTAACACAGGAGCTTGTGTTTTTCTCTGTGCAGACAGCACTTCTGAGCAGCAACTGGCAGTGTTGGAGCCCAGGGAGTACAGTTCAGGTGGTAGAAACATGAACAGAATAGGAGACATGGATACTGTTGCCAACCAGTTATTTAATCGGAAACCGGACAGGCAAATTCAGGCCAGATCCATGCCTTGTTCATTTTCAGAAAAGTAAGCCGGTCAACGTTATCGGAGAATAGTCGCATGCGACGGTCTGTTAGTACACAAACTGCGGCACTAAAGACGCGCTCCGATAATACACTAGCAGCAGGGCAAGCCAGCACCTCCAATGCATACTGGCTAAGCTCTGGCCATGTATCCAGCTTAGAGACCCAAAACTTGAAGGGGGAAGAGCAGTCTGGGAGTACACTGAGAGAGCAAGACATGTAGTCTGTCACCCTCTGACGGAAACGTTGCCTCCTGCTGACTGGAGCCATCTGTGATGGTGTAGACATTTGTGGCGGTGACACAAAACTTCGCCACATTTAGGCCATACTGGTCTTGCCCTGTGCAGAGGCGCTGCTTCTGCTCCCTCTTGGTGCAGAGCTTCCTCCACTGCCTCGACGCACAGAGCTGCTTTGTAAAGCACTAGCAGCAGTGCTCTCGGCTGGAATGGAGAACATGATGGAATGCACCAGTGTGTCTTGGTACTCCCGCATTTTACGCTCCCGGATCAACGGTGTTATGAGGCTTTGTAAGTTGTCCCGGTAGCGAGGGTCTAGGATGGTGTACACCCAATAATCAGACGTGGCGAGAATGTGGGCGATGCGGCGGTCGTTTCTCAGGCACTGCAGCACGAAATCAACCATGTGCTGCAGACTCCCAAATGGCCAAGAAACGCAGTCCCCTGCAAGAGGCGTCAGCTCTGCCTGCTCTGCATCACCCACCCTCGCTCTACATACTGACTACTAGAGCATTGTGTACCTCCCTCCTCTGGAGCGATGTCTTCCTTCTCCATTGACTCCTCCTCATCCTCCTCACAAAGTGTCCCCTGCCTAGGCCTTTGTGAGGAACCACGTTGCGCAGACTGTCAAGAAGGTGATGGAATTTGTGACTCCTCATCCTCCACCTCTTCCAAAACCTCATCCCTTAGTGCTTGCAGTGTTTTTTGAAGCAGGCAGATAAGGGGGACAGTCATGCTGACTAGTGCATCATCTGCACTCGCCATCCACGTTGAATCATCAAACGCACGCAAAACGTGGCAGATGTCCTTCATAGAGGCCCACTCAGTGGTAGTGAAGTGTGAACGGCGCAAATTGCGAGTTGTTTGCGCCTGATGCAGCTGGTACTCCATTACTGCTGCCTGCTGCTCACCAAACCGCTCAAACATATATAACGTGGAATTCCACCTGGTGGGTAGGTCACATATGATGCGATGTTCCGGAAGGCGGAATCGGCGTTGCAGAGCTGCAATGCGTGATCTGGCCATGCTGGAACGCCGCAAGTGAGCGCACTCTATGCGGACCTTGTGCAGCAGTGCATCAAGATGCGGATAGTCCCTTAAAAAACTCTGCACGACCAAGTTGAGCACATGTGCCAGACATGGTATGTGAGTGAGGTTGCCTAGGCCCAGAGCTGCCACCAGATTTCGGCCATTGTCACACACTACCAAGCCTGGCTGGAGATTCTCTGGCACAAACCACACGTCGCTCTCCTGCTTGATGGCATTCCAGAGCTCCTGCGCTGTGTGGCTTTGATCCCCCATAGAAATTAATTTCAGGACGGCCTGTTGACGTTTGGCCACGGCTGTGCTCATATCAGTCGTAACAGGTAAGCGTTCACGGGTCCATGTGGAGGTAGACCGTGACGACTCCTGCAGTGACGATTCTGAGGAACTGGAGTAGGAGGAGGAGTCAATGTGTACAGACTGGATTCCTGCAATCCTTGCAGTTGGCAGAACACGTACAGCGCCACTCTCAAGATCTGTACCCGACTCTACAACATTGACCCAATGGGCAGTGAGGGAAAGGTATCGTCCCTGTCCATGGATACTGGTCCACGCATCGGTGGTCAGGTGGACCTTGCTACTGACGGCGTTTAGTAGCGCATGTTTAATTTTTCCCTCCACGTGCTTTTACAGGGCAGGGACGGCTTGCCTGCTGAAATAAAAGCGGCTGGGCACGTTCTATTGTGGGACTGCCAATGCCATGAAGTTACGGAAGGTGTCTGTCTCCACCAGCCTGAATGACAGCATTTCAAGGGACAGGAGTTTTGCAATGCCAGCATTCGGAGCCTGTTCTCGGGGATGGTTTGCCGAGTATGGCCGCCTTTTCTCCCATGCCTGTGCTACCGATGGCTGTAGAGTGGCCTGGGAGTGTGAGGATGACTGGGAACGTGGTGCTGTGGGTGGAATTACACTGGGTCTCTGTACACCAGTGCCAGAGGTTCTTCAAGGGCGATCCTGTGAGGAAGGTGTGTGAGCTGGAGGAGGAGGCTACAACACGAGCTGAAGATGTAGGTGGTGCTGTAGGTTGGCCTACGTCTCCAGTGTGTCTTTGTAACTCCACCACGTGCTTGGTCCGCACATGTTTCCACATATTTGTGGCATTGAGGTTGCTGACACTTTTACCTCTTTTTACTTTTTGATTACACAGCTTGCATTTGACAAAGCAAATGTCATCTGCAACTGTGTCAAAAAAGGACCACGCACTGCAAGTCTTGGGAGCGCCCGTTTTGGCTTTTGGAAGAGAACTGCTCCGAACGGGTGCCAAAGTGGAGGCTACAGGCAACCGAGTCTGAAGCCTATCTCTCCCTCCTGTTTGGACCGTTGGGGGAATCTCTTCCTCAGAGCTGCTCCCACCACCTTTCTGTTCCTCACGCCATGATGAGTCAAGGACCTCATCATCTCCACTACCCTCTTCAAACATCTGCTTCTCCTGGGTCATCTGGCCAGCACCATGCGCAACAGAAACTGGCACCTGAGTCTCATCATCATCAGATGCGTTCTGCGGTGTGCTCACCATAGGCACTGGCCCACCCGACTCTTCAGATTCAGAGAGACAAAGCAGTTGCGCATCACTGCATACTCCCTCTTCTTCACATTCTAGAATGCTGCTTGGCTGGCCCCCTCTTTCCAAGCCAACAG
Organism: Oophaga sylvatica; assembly: GCA_033576555.1. Classification (NCBI taxonomy): domain Eukaryota; kingdom Metazoa; phylum Chordata; class Amphibia; order Anura; family Dendrobatidae; genus Oophaga; species Oophaga sylvatica. The sequence goes on from JARQOD010000003.1 coordinate 304,118,351, forward strand.
ATTCAGAGAACAGAAGTAGAGACTGAGCTGGCTCCTGTACAGAGCTCTCTGACTGCCTGGGGAATTTGGCAGGTGGAGAAGAGACAGATGGTTGCTCTTCAGTGCTCTGGTCCTGAGAGGATGTGAAAGTAATTGAAGTCGATGCGTTAGCTGCCATCCATCCGACAATGGCTTCAATTTGTTCTTCTCGCAGCAGGGGGGTACGGCAAGCTCCTACAAAGCTGCGCATAAAGGACCGCTCCCGGGGAAAACTGGGGGATGCTGTGTCACTGGTGACCGCAGCAGGCACAGAATCCCCACGTCCTCTCCCTGCTGAAACTCCACGCCCACGATCACGTGCCTTAAGGGTATGCCACACTAAACGAGATCGCTAGCGAGATGGCGCAAGCGACATAGATTTTATGACGCAGTAGCGACATCGTTAGCGACGTCGCTGTGTGTGACATGTAGCGGCGATGTGGCCCCCGCTGCGATGTCGCTGATCGTGCACGAATGGTTTGGGCCGTATTTTGATCGTTGACGTCCTGCTGGTAAGCCTGAATCGCTGTGTTTGACAACTTTTGTGAACGATGTGCGACCTCGTTGACGACGCATATTGTCAGTGGCGCAGGCGGGACTGGGTTTTCTATAGTAACGTCCTTCAGCTCCGATTGGTGACCACAACATCACCTCAGCAATAATAACTGCGCCCCCATCCATTGTTTCCAGGGTGCTTTGTGGATGACTCCAACGTTCTGTGCTTTGTGCGTTGTTGCGAGGATAGTATCGTGTGTCGGAGTTTTGCGATCCTGTTTGAGTCGCTACAGTGTCCCTTTGTGCATTGTTGCGAGGATAGTGTGTAGGTTTTGCGATCCTGTCTGAGTCGCTAGAATGCTTCATCTTTGCCATTTGGATTTGGATCTTCTGGATATTTGGATTCAAGGTACATATTGTTTGTGATGTTGTGTGATGCGTTTTTTTGTTACACCTTTTATTTTTGTCTGCTTTATTTATTCTACACCCCCACCATTTTAGGCTTTTGTAAACTGTTTTTTAAATGTTAACTGAAAAGTTAACAATAAACAATTACTTTTTTTTTTTTTATATTTTTTATTTTATTCTTTATTTTATTTTGTTTAAACACTTTAGTAATAGTAATTAACTTTTCTCTTCTTTACCGTACAGGTTGCACATAATGAACCTGACCACCGGGGAGCGTGTGATTGTGGCAGTTGCATTAGCGATGGAGATAGATCGACAAGAAGAGGCACGGGTGGAAGAGAGGCGCTCCAAACGAAAGCGTCGCATGTGGACCAGAGAATGGCTGGAGCAGAGGTCCAAATTCACCCACATGCATCTAGTGAGGGAGTTGCAGGAGAAGAATCCGCAGGATTTCCGAAATTATCTACGGATGTCGGAAGATTCATTCAAGCTCCTACTGGAATGTGTGAGGCCACTCATTGAAAGGCAGGATACACGGATGCGTGCAGCTGTTTCAGCAGAGGAACGTTTGGCAGTAACGCTGCGATTTCTGGCAACCGGACGTTCAATGAAAGACTTGCAATTTTCTGCAGCAGTTTCTCGATCGCTGCTTGGTGTACTAATTCCAGAGACATGTGCGGATCACGCAACCAGCCAAAAGCGGATCATATTTCTATAATTACAAGGGCTACTTCAGCATGATCCTCATGGCCCTTGTTAATGCCAATTATGAATTTATAAACGTTGATGTTGGCATTAATGGAAGGGTTTCTGACGGTGGCGTTTTGGAGCACACAACTTTTGGTGAACGGTTGTTGAATAATAAACTTAACTTGCCAACCAACATGGACACCACCGCCAACCTAAACTTTGTTTTAGTGGGCGATGAAGCCTTCCCCCTTCATGAGCATCTTGTGAAACCGTACCCACAAAAGACTTTGACGAGGGAAAGGCGTATTTTTAATTACAGACTGTCTAGGGCACGGCACATTGTTGAGAATGCCTTCGGCATAATGGCCAACCGCTTCAGGGTTTTTCACACTCCTATCAACATGAAGCTGGAATCGATAGACTCTGTGGTGTTGGCCTGTTGTGTGCTGCACAATTTTCTACGAAAACGCGATGCTGGTATTTACAGTCCGCCAGGCTTCATGGACTCGGACAGCAATGGTGACATGGTGCTCGGTGAATGGCATGACAATGATCCCGCTATTGCAGGCCTTCAACCTGTAAATCAAGGCCGGAGCAAGGACGATGCGAAGGCCGGCCGAGACAAGTACTGCCATTACTTTAACGGGCCTGGTGCAGTGAGTTGGCAGCAGCAGATATAGTTTGCTTTTGAAAATCTTTGAGTTTTTCCTTTTTTTAACTTTCTTTTAATTAAGAATAAAAAATGTTTATTTTTAACCCCTTAACCCCCAAGGGTGGTTTGCACGTTAATGACCGGGCCAATTTTTACAATTCTGACCACTGTCTCTTTATGAGGTTATAACTCTGGAATGCTTCAACGGATCTTCGCGATTCTGAGATTGTTTTCTCGTGGCATATTGTACTTCATGATAGTGGTAAAATTTCTATGATATACCTTGCGTTTATTTTTGAAAAAAACGCAAATATGGCGAAAATTTTGAAAATTTTGCAATTTTCAAACTTTGAATTTTTTTTCCCTTAAAACAGAGAAATATGTCACACAAAATAGTTAAGAAATAACATTTCCCACATGTCTACTTTACATCAGCACAATTTTGGAACCAAAATTTTTTTTTGTTAGGAAATTATAAGGGTTAAAAGTTGACCAGTGATTTCTCATTTTTACAACAAAATTTACAAAGCCATTTTTTTAGGGACCACCTCACATTTGAAGTCACTTTGACGGGTCTATATAGCAGAAAATACCCAAAAGTGACACTATTCTAAAAACTGCACCCCTCAAGGTACTCAAAACCACATTCAAGAAGTTTATTAACCCTTCAGGTGCTTCACAGGAGCTGAAGCAACGTGGAAGGAAAAAATTTATATTTAACTTTTTAGCCACAAAAATGATCTTTTACAAACTTTTTTTATTTTCACAAGGGTAAAAGGAGAAAATGGGCAGATAAAGTTGTTGTGCAATTTCTCCTGAGTACGCCAATACCCTATATGTGGGGGAAAACCACTGTTTGGGCACATGGCAGAGCTCGTAAGGGAAGGAGCGCCGTTTGACTTTTTCAAACTAAAATTGGCTGGAGTTGAGATTGGACGCCATGTCGTGTTTGGAGAGCCCCTGATGCGCCTAAACAGTGGAACCCCCCCACAAGTGACACCATTTTGGAAACTAGACCCCCTAAGGAACTTATCTAGATCTGTTGTGAGCACTTTGGACCCCAAAGTGTTTCACAAAAGTTTATAATGCCTGGGTGTGGAAAAAGAAACAAACAATTTTCCACAAAAATGATTTTTTAGTCCCAAATTTTAGATATTTCCCAAGGAAATTGGACCCCAAAAGTTGTTGTCCAATTTGTCCTGAGTACACTGATACCCCATATGTGGGGGGGGAACTGTTTGGGCGCACGGCAGGGCTTGGAAAGGAAGCAGTAACGTTTTGGAATGCAAACATTGATGGGGGTCATGTTCCGTTTGTAGTGCCCCAGATGAGCCTAAACAGTGGAAATCCCCACAAGTGACCCCATTTTGGAAGCTAGACCCCCTAAGAAACTTATCTAGATCTTTGGTGAGCACTTTGAACCCCCAAGTGCTTCACACAAGTTTATAATGCCCGGGCATGAAAATAAAAAATCCTATTTTTTTCCCACAAAAATTATCTCTTAGTCACTAATTTTTTATTTTCCCATAGGTAACAGGAGAAATTGGACCTCAAAAGTTGTTGTCCAATTTGTCCTGAGTACGCTGATACCCCATATGTGGGGGGGAACCACTGTTTGGGCGCATGGCAGAGCTCGGAATGGAAGGAGCACCATTTGACTTTTTCCAACCAAAATTGGCTGGAATTGGGATTGGACGCAATGTTGCATTTGGAGAGTCCCTGATGTGCCTAAACAGTGGAAACCCCCACAAGTGACCCCATTTGGGAAACTAGACCCCTAAGGAACTTATCTAGATCTTTAGTGAGCAATTTGAACCCCCAAGTGCTTCACACAAGTTTATAACGTAGAGCCGTAAAATTAAAAAATCATATTTTTTCCACAAAATTGATCTTTTCACCCCAATTTTTATTTTCCCAAGGGTAACAAGACTCCAAAAGTTATTGTGCAATTTGTCCTGAGTACGCTGATACCCCATATGTGGGGATAAACCACTGTTTGGGTGCATGGCAGAGTTTGGAAGTGAAGGAGCGCCCTTTGACTTTTTCAACGCAGAATTGGCTGGATGCCATGTCGTGTTTGGAGAGCTCCTGATCTGCCTAAACAGTGGAAACCCCCCACAAGTGACACCATTTTGGAAACTAGACCCCTCAAGGAACTTATCTATATGTGTGGTGAGCACTCTGAACCCCAAAGTGCTTCACAGAAGTTTATAACGTACAGCCGTAAAATAAAAGATCTTTTTTTTTTTTTTACAAAAATGATTTTTTTCGCCCCCAATATTTTATTTTCACAAGGGTAACAGGAGAAATTGGACCCCAAAAGTTGTTGTCCAATTTGTCCTGAGTACGCTGATACCCAATATGTGGGAGTAAACTACTGTATGGGCGCACGTCGGGGCTCGGAAGGGAAGTAGTGACGTTTTGGATTGCAGACTTTGATGGAATGGTCTGGGGGCGTCATGTCGCATTTGGAGAGCCCCTGATGCGCCTAAACAGTGGAAACTCCCCACAAGTGACCCCATTTTGGAAAATAGACCCCACAAGGAGCTTATCTAGATGTGTGGTGAGCACTCTGAACCCCAAAGTGCTTCACAGAAGTTTATAACGTACAGCCGTAAAATAAAAGATTTTTTTTTTTTTTTTACAAAAATGATTTTTTTCGCCCCCAATATTTTATTTTCACAAGGGTAACAGGAGAAATTGGACCCCAAAAGTTGTTGTCCAATTTGTCCTGAGTACGCTGATACCCAATATGTGGGAGTAAACTACTGTATGGGCGCACGTCGGGGCTCGGAAGGGAAGTAGTGACGTTTTGGATTGTAGACTTTGATGGAATGGTCTGGGGGCGTCATGTCGCATTTGGAGAGCCCCTGATGCGCCTAAACAGTGGAAACCCCCCACAAGTGACCCCATTTTGGAAAATAGACCCCACAAGGAACTTATCTAGATGTGTGGTGAGCACTTTGAACCCCGAATTGCTTCACTGAAGTTTATAACGTACAGCCGTAAAAATAAAAAATCCTTTTTTTTTTACAAAAATGATTTTTTCGCCCCCAATATTTTATTTACACAAGGTTAACAGGAGAAATTGGACCCCAAAATTTGTTGTCCAATTTGTCCTGAGTACGCTGATACCCAATATGTGGGAGAAAACTACTGTATGGGTGCACGTCTGGGCTCGGAAGGGAAGTAGTGACGTTTTGGATTGCAGACTTTGATGGAATGGTCTGGGGGCGTCATGTCTAGTGTTGAGCGATACGATAATGCAAATATCGGCTATCGGCCGATATTAGCTCTATCGGCCTTTCGATAATTAGTTTCGACATTTTCGTCATATCGAATACCGGAATCGGATTTGTCACTGTCACTGTCTGTGTCCGTCGGTCGGGTCTGTCACTGTCAGTGTCCGTCGGTCGGGTCTGTCAGGAGTCAGCGGCACTTACCTGGCAGAAGATCTCCGGCAGAAGAGCTCTGCCTGTCATTGCGATGTAGCAGAGCTGGATCGCCGTGGGACTATCGTTACTATGGACTGCGTCGGACAGGTGGTATACTGTTGGTTTGTTTTTTTTCTTTTTTTACAGGAGATCGATGGCGTCGCAGAAATGAGAGTATAATAAAAGAAATGAAAACTGTGTTGTCTCTGTTATTTCATTAAAATACTTTTTTCTTGCTTTGTCTTTTTTTTATGCATTTAATAACTTTGGGATTAATAATGGATCGGTGTCTTATTGACGCCTCTCCATTATTAACCGGGCTTATTGTCACTGTGCAATCAACGGTGACATTAACCCCTTATTACCCCGCTTGCCACCGCTACAGGGCAAGTGGGAAGAGCCGGGTAAAGTGCCACAATTGGCACATCTTTTGATGCGCCAAATGTGGGGCTGCTGTAGCCTGGTATTATCAGGCTGTTGAGGGCCAAAATCCATGGGCCTTGACAGTCTTTTAATACCAGGCCGCAGCAGTCTGCATTTTACTTGGCTGGTTAACAAAAATAGGGGGACCCCTACGCCGTTTTTTTTTCGAGGGGATCCCCTATTTTTGTTAACCAGCCAAGCTAAGCAGACTGCTGTGGCCTGGTATTATCAGGCTTGCAAGGTCCATGGATATTGGATCCTTACCAGCCTGAAAAACCAGGCCTCAGCGGTCTGCTTCATCTGGCTGGTTAACAAAAATAGGGGGGACCCCACGCCAATTTTTTTCGAGGGGATCCCCTATTTTTGTTAATCAGCCAAGATATGCAGACTGCTGTGGCCTGGTATTATCAGGCTGGCAAGGTCCATTGATCTTGGCTCCTTAACAGCCTGAAAATCCAGGCCTCAGCGGTCTGCTTCATCTGGCTGGTTAACAAAAATAGGGGGGACCCCACGGCAATTTTTTTCGAGGGGATCCCCTATTTTTGTTAACCAGTTCCCTCTGACGTCACTGATTGTGTCCCTGGCTGACCTGAAGTGAAAGTGGAAAGCAATCAATTAAGCTTTCCACTTCCTCTCCTGTCAGCCAGGAGAGGAACTCATTCATTTGGGGGTTTACTGTGAGGCTGCAGCATTAGCTGCGGTCCCTGCAGTAAACATTAACCCTTTCTGAAGGATTACACCGTGGGACCTGACTGTACATCGGATTGGTAAGAATAATTTTGCTTTATTATTTTATTTTTATTACAGGAAATGGTTTTAGCAGGAAAATAAAATATGGTCAAAAACTGTGTGATTATTTCATTAAACTTCTTTTTTATTAAAGTGTGTGTGTTTGATTTTTCTTTCATACAATAGGATTAATAATTGATAGTTGTCTAATTGACAGCTCTCAATTATTAACCTGGCTTAAAGTGACCTGTCAATTGCAAGGTCATTTTAACCCCTTATTAACCCATTCGCCACCACTACAGGGCAATGGGAATAGACGGGCAAAGTGCCAGAAAGGGCAAATCTAATTAGAGATTTGCCCTATCTGGGGTGTCTGGGGGCAGATGTTAGTAGCCGGGGGGGGGCCAAAAATAATGGTCCCTCTCTGGGCTATTATTATCTGCCCCCACTCACTGGCTTTGTCTGTCTGGTTGCGAAAATAGGGCGGGAGCCCACGCATTTTTTTTCAGCAATTTTACACCTCATATATATATATACATGTCATTCAATTTGTGACACATATATATATATATTTATATTTATAGTTCATACACTTCTACATAGTATAATAGCCGCTAATTCAATTGCCGGCTTTTGTGAAAATGCAGAACCCGACATGAAATGACACTTGGTTTACATAGAGTTAACCATGTCTTTCATGTAGTTTGATATCTGATTTGCACAAACAATTACATGAGTGTAAGTGTGCAAAATTTCACACCTGTAGGGGTTAATTAAAGGTGTAAATTCGTAGCAAAAAAGTCCGGTTTTTTTACAACGAATTTACACCTTTAATTAACCCCTACAGGTATGAAATTTTGCACACATAGACTGATGTAATTGTTTGTGCAAATCAGATTGCAAACTACATGAAAATACATGGTTAACCCTATGTACACCAAGTGTCATTTCATGTCGGGTGCTTCTGTCTTTTCACAGAAGCCGGCTTTACCCGGCAATTGAATCAGAGGATATTTTACTATGTAGAAGTGTATAAACTATACATATATGTATATATATATGTCACAATGACATGTATATATATATATATATATATATGTATTCTATGTGTGTATATTTAGTGTTTACAAGGAAATAAAGGTTTTTTTTAATTTTGATATTTTGTTCCCATAGACTTACATTGGACTTCCGCAATCGGAATCGGATATCGACGATATTTAGTGCTATCGGGGATACAATTTTGATACGATATTTTTAGATATCGAGCAATATCGCTCAACACTAGTCATGTCGTATTTGGAGAGCCCCTGATGCGCCTAAACAGTGGAAACTCCCCACAAGTGACCCCATTTTGGAAAATAGACCCCACAAGGAACTTATCTAGATGTGTGGTGAGCACTTTGAACCCCGAATTGCTTCACAGAAGTTTATAACGTACAGCCGTAAAAATAAAAAATCCTTTTTTTTTTTACAAAAATGATTTTTTCGCCCCCAATATTTTATTTTCACAAGGTTAACTGGAGAAATTGGACCCCAAAATTTGTTGTCCATTTCGTCCTGAGTACGCTGATACCCAATATGTGGGAGAAAACTACTGTATGGGTGCACGTCTGGGCTCGGAAGGGAAGTAGTGACGTTTTGGATTGCAGACTTTGATGGAATGGTCTGGGGGCGTCATGTCGCATTTGGAGAGCCCCTGATGCGCCTAAACAGTGGAAACCCCCCACAAGTGACCCCATTTTGGAAAATAGACCCCACAAGGAACTTATCTAGAAGTGTGGTGAGCGCTATGAAGCCCCAAGTGCTTCACAGAAAATTTATAACATACAGCCGTAAAAACAAAAAAAACATTTTTTTTTTTTACAAAAATGATTTTATCGCCCCCAGTTTTTTATTTTCCCAAGGGTAACAGAAGAAATAGGACAAATTTCACAATAACTCTTGTGGTCCAGAGTACGCTGATACCCCATATGCGGGGGTAAACTACTGTTTGGGCGCATGGCAGAGCTCAGAAGTGAAGGAGCACCGTTTGACTTTTTCAACGCAGAATTGGCTGGGATTGAGATCAGACGCCATGTCACATTTGGAGAGCCCCTGATGTGCCTAAACAGTGGAAACCACCTAATTCTAACTCCAACCCTAACCCCAACCACACCCTAACCCTAGTCCCAACCCTAACCACAAACCTAACCCTAACACACCCATAACCCTAATCCCAACCCTAACCCTAATCCTAACTTTAGCGCCATCCCTAACCCTAACTTTAGCCGCAACCCTAACCTTAACCATAACCCTAATGGGAAAATGGAAATAAATACATTTTTTTAATTTTATTATTTTTCCCTAACTAAGGGTGTGATAAAGGGGGGTTTGATTTACTATTTATAGCGGGTTTTTATGATTGGCAGCTGTCACGCTAAAAGACGCTTTTTATTGCAAAAAGTATTTTTTTGCATCACCACATCTTGAGAGCTATAATTTTTGCATATTTTGGCCCACAGAGTCATGTGAGGTCTTATTTTTTGCGGAACGAGGTGACGTTTTTTATGGTACCATTTATGACCACATGACATTTTTTGATCGCTTTTTATTTCGATTTTTGGGAGGTTAGAATGAACAAAAATCAGCAATTCATGAATTTCTTTTGGGGGAGGCGTTTATACTGTTCCGCGTGTGGTAAAATTGATAAAGCAGTTTTATTTTTCGGGTCAGTACGATTATGGCGATACCTCATTTATATCATTTTTTTAATGTTTTGGTGCTTTTATAGAATAAAAACAATTTTATATAAAAAATCATTATTTTTGCATCGCTTTATTCTGCGAGCTATAACTTTTTTATTTTTTCGCTGATGATGCTGTATGATGGCTCGTTTTTTGCGGGACAAGATGACATTTTCAGCGGTACCATGTTTATTTATATCGGTCTTTTTGATCGCGTGTTATTCCACTTTTTGTTCGGCGGTATGATGATAAAGCATTGATTTTTTGCTTAGTTTTTTTTTTTTTTAAGGGGTTCACTAAAGGGGTTAACTAGTGGGACAGTTTTATAGGGGGGGGTCATTACAGACGCGGCGATACCAAATATGTGTACTTTTATTGTTTTGTTTTTTTTATTTACAGGAAAAAATGAATTTATTGGGGAATATTTTTTTTTTTTTTATGATTTTTTTTTACCACTTTTTATTTTTATTTTTTTTTACTTTTTTACTTTGTCCCAGGGTGGGACATCACAGTATTTTAGCAGATCGATGGTGTGACAGTGTGCACAGCACTCTGTCACACCAGCGATCGCTCTGGCATCGCTGCAGGCTTCCTCAGCGCCTGCTCTCAGCAGGCACTGAGGAAGCCGCCTCCCTGCAGGACCCCGGAGCCATCTTGGATCCGGGGACCTGGAGGGAGGACGGACCCTCGGAACAGCGCGACACATCGCGCTGCTCTGAGGGTCTCAGGGGAGCGCTCAGGGAGCCCCCACCCTGCGCGATCCTCCCCTGTGCCCCGGGTACACCGCGATCATGTTTGATCGCGGTGTGCCAGGGGTTAATGTGCCGGGAGTGGTCCGTGATCGCTCCTGACACATAGTGCCGGGTGTCAGCTGTGATAATCAGCTGACACCCGGCGGCGATCAGCTGCGCTCCCCTCGGGAGCGCAGCTGATCACCCTGGACGTAATATTCCGTCCATGGGAATTAAGTACCAGGTCACATGGACGGAATATTACGTCCAATGGGATTAAGGGGTTAAAATGCCTTCGTGTTCTTTCAATTATTATACCAATATGGGAGAAGGGCTAATGATGGGTGAGATGTGGGGAGGGGAGTAATGGGGATGGCAACGAGACATGTTACCAGCAGCTGTAGTTTTTAAAATATTTTCTAACGTTTTTTGTTGTCTATATTTTTTGTAACATTGTTAAAAATTTTTAATAAAAATCTTAATTATCTACTGAATTGTGGTCTTTTATTCTTATGTTTGTTATTGATGTATACAATATTGCACACGGGGTCATGGGAGTACCAGCATTGGTTAAAAATTAAAAAGAAAAAAATATCAAAAATTAACAACATTTATTTTAAAGGCCAATGGTCACACTAGCGCTAAAACCTTATAATGAAAAATAATATCAAATAATACACCACAGCTGCGTATATAAACTTTTAAATATATGATAGAATTTTTTAGTCATATATATTTTTTTTAGCATATAATTATTAAAAAAACTATTAAAATTTTTAAAATAGTGATAACAATATAAATAATTTGTTACAGGTAAAGGTCTACATTAACCAGGGAACCCTTTGTGTCGCACTTGGTTATCTGCATGGTGCTCCTCCCACACACAGACATGAGACACCATTGCGATCGCAAAGTGACGATTCTGACAGCGTGGTGCCCCAGCTATCCAGACATGAGACGCCATTGCGATCGCAAAGTGACGATTCTCACAGCGTGGTGCCCCAGCTATGCAGACATGAGACGCCATTGCGATCGCAAAGTGACGGTTATCAGCATGGTGCTCCTCCCACACACAGACATGAGACGCCATTGCGATCGCAAAGTGACGATTCTCACAGCGTGGTGCCCCAGCTATGCAGACATGAGACGCCATTGCGATTGCAAAGTGACGGTTCAGCATGGTGCTCCTCCCACACACAGACATGAGACGCCATTGCGATCGCAAAGTGACGATTCTCACAGCGTGGTGCCCCAGCTATGCAGACATGAGACGCCATTGCGATTGCAAAGTGACGGTTATCAGCATGGTGCTCCTCCCACACACAGACATGAGACGCCATTGTGATCGCAAAGTGACGATTCTCACAGCGTGGTGCCCGAGCTACGCACAGACATGAGACGGGGCAGGGGCGCCAAGCTGGGAACTATCATCAAGCGATTGCAACAGCGTCTCATATCTGTGCGTTTCTGGGGCGCTTGGCTGCTACCGATCATTTTGCGATCGCAATAGCGTCTCGTAAATGTGCGTGGCTGGGGCGCATGGCTGCTGCGGTCACTTTTCGGTCGCAATAGCGTCTCGCGTCGCAAGTGCGAACGCACGTACGCTGTGACGTCATGACGCTGGCGTCCTTCATGCGGCGTTGTTTGAGACAATGGCGGCGATAGGTAGGCAACGTTGTGCCCCATGGGGTGACGCCGAAGTGCGCTACCTAATCCACAAAAGTGACCAGTGGGATTATAAGTGCAGGCTACCTGTGGCGCATCCAATGCGCCACAAGAAATTAGTCCTGCGTAAAATTAGAAGGGGACTAATGAGACACTTTGGGGTAGAGCGGACCCCTACCCAGATCCAAAAAAAGATGTCGGACCTACAATACCGCTCCAGCGAGAGGGTCGCCAGGATCCGGGCCCAGTTCCGCAGGCATCTGAGTGAGTATTGATGAGGGTATCTGGAGAGGTTATGTTTTGTGGGTTATCTACCTATATCAATGCATCCGCAGAGATGGGAGTACCACCAGTGATGGGAGTACCAATAGTGAGGGGGTTACAGGCAGTGATGGGGTTACAGGCAGGGATGGGAGTACCAGTAGTGTGGGGGTTACAGGCATTGATGGAAGTACTGGCAGTGACGGGAGTACCAGCAGTGACGGGAGTACCAGCAGTGACGGGAGTACCAGCAGTGATGGGGCAGGCAGTGATGGGAGTATCAGTAGTGAGGGGGTTACAGGCATTGATGGAAGTACTGGCAGTGACTGGAGTACCAGCAGTAACGGGAGTACCAGCAGTGATGGGGCAGGCAGTGATGGGAGTATCAGTAGTGAGGGGTTACAGGCATTGATGGAAGTACTGGCAGTGACGGGGTTAGTAGAAGGATTATTTGACTTAATTGTATATTTTATTTACAGGACCACTTTCACCAGCTCCAGCTGCTCCACCGTCCCCAGCTACCCCTCCACCTCCATCACCTTCCCCAGCTACCCCTCCACATGCAATCACCTTACCTACATACCCCTTCACCTGCAGCAACTCCTCCTCCAGATTTGGGGTCATCCAGCCCTTCACCAGGATATGGCTTCTATGGCTTCTCTCCAGTGTCACCCCGTGACATGGATGCAGGCTCGCCTTCAGGTAATTTACGCACATAAAATAAGCTTCAGACAAGTTTGAGAACTTTGTTAGGTCTTGTGTGTAATGGCTGTTGTGATATAATTTTTTTCTGTGTTTCCATAGCCGGCGGTGCTGGGTGGGCGGTCAGCGGGTCCTCTGGTGAACCGCAGTCTGACGAAAACCGTAAGTGTTAACAAACATGTAATGTACATGTTGATGTTGCAACAGAATTCACTATTAACTGTTACCATTACCTCCACAGAAATCCCCACTGCCCAGGACCTGTTGGTGTCACACCACCGGCTGACGAGAGCCATGAACACTGCAATGGCAGCAATGAACACCGCCATGGCAGCACTGCATGACCACGGGGTGATGCTGGAGAGGGTTGTGGCTGGACTCCGGGGCACACAGTATTTTTTTGTTTTTTTATTATTATTTGTATTATTGTATTTTTTTTTTTTTTTTTGGTGGCTGGCCTCCAAACGGGGGTGCAGTCATAAATTTTTGTTTTTTTATTTTTATTTGTATTATTGTATTGTTTTTTTTTTCTTTTTGTTTATTTTTTACAAAAAAAAATATATATGAAAAAAAATATATATGAAAAAAAAAAAATATATATGCTATATTTTAAGTTTATATACGCAGCTGTGGTGTATTATTTTTTATTATAAGGTTTTAGCGCTAGTGTGACCAGGGCCTTTAAAAGAAATGTTAATTTTTAAAAATTTTTTCATTTCATTTTTTTACCTATGCTGGAACTCCTATGACTGCTGGTACTCCCATGACCCCGTGTGTGACAAGTAGAAACAAGTAGATGGAATAAAAATACAACATTTTAATAGTTGACAACAAAATTGTTGACATCGCATAAGAATAAAAGACCACAATTCATTAGATAAATAAGATTTTTATTAAAAAAGGTAACAATGTAAAAAAATATAGACAACAAAAAAACTTTTTAAAAAATTTTAAAAGCTACAACTGCTGGTAAGATGGATCGTTGCCATTACCACGTTGCCTCGGCGGTGTATAAAAATAAAGTGGAGCAACAACGTTTGGGTTTGGTGGTTTCCCAATTGGGTTCGGCACAGGATTGTGTGGCCATGAGTATTCCGGGTACTGCGGTCTGGCCGTGACGACATAACTGTTATCAAGGTTTCCTAATGACGCTTGAGTCAGGACCTCAAACATGAGTCTCTCTGCATGAACCCGCTGTATAGGATCCAGTGTTGGGAGCTTCTCATTAGTGAAGTATGCAAACCCTGTTATTTTTGTTTGGTCTTTTTCCGCCGTAAGCACTTTTTTGGCAATTTCTATCAATTCTGGAGTAGCCGAGGTGGAGCCTTCCTTTTTCTGCCAGAAAATGTAAGCCGGCTCCGCACAGATGAGGATGGTGGTTTAGTGTGCTTATTCCTGAACAGCTGCTAACAGGTATAAGAAACACTAAGTTTATTAAGTGTGGACTACACTTTAATATGAGATAATGTGGCCTAAAAAGTGTCAAGTGTAGTGTTTGGTGAACTTTATTCACTTTTTTTTTTCGCTTTTCACAAAAAAACAAAGGTTGTGATTAGTGCTGAGCGATACTGCTCGATATCTAAAAATATCGGATCGGAATGGTATCGCCGATATCACTAAAATATCGGCGATACCCGATACCGATACCGGAAGTCCCATGTAAGTCTATGGGAACCAAATATCGACATTAAAAAAAAAACATTCTTGCCTTGTTGGTTAATTGTACATGAAGGAAAACAACAAAGAGTAATGTAGAATGTATTGGGGGAGGTTGAGGAGACAATAAAGGCATAGATGTTTAACCCAATGCATTGGAATAGCATTAAATATATATTTTTTTGGAAATACGTTTGGATTGACGAACAAATTGACAATGTTGTTAACCTTTTTTCTATTTTGGCAAATATGTATGTTTCACAACTTCCATGCTCTTCACCTTTTTAACTTTTGACACACTTTCTCCTTCATAATCTTCAGCAGCATCATCTTTCTCATCAAATTATTCTTCATCTTCACCTTCTTAATCTTCTTCTTAAACTTCTTGCTATTCATGTTTTTGTTTACATAACTCATATTGTTATTATTAAACTATTAATCTTCTTCATATTCAAATTCTTCATCTTCTTCCTCTTCATCTTCTTCATCATATTCTTATTTGTGACAGAGATTCCTGTACTTGTAATCTGTAAAAGTATGAATTTTTCATTCTTCCGTTCTTGCTGTCACAAAAGATTTAAATTACAACAGTATTTGTCCGTGTTCAGTTTAGCCTGCAGCAGCAGGCATTTTCCAGGGGCACCACGAGGAGGAACGGACTCACCCCCATACACTGCTTAGTCTTCTTCTGCTTAGAATTTAGAGCATATATTTTGCTCTTCATTTTGGTCTTATACTTCATGTTCTTCTGCTTTTTGATCTTCTGCTTATTGTTCTTCTGTCTCTTGTTCTGTATCTTGTAGTTTGTCTTAACCTTCTTTGTCCTGTTGGTGATCTTCTTCTGGGTAATCTTTTATTTTTTCTTTGTGATGGTGTTCAGGCTGGTTGGCTTCATGCTCGTCGTCCTTGTTGTCGTCATCTTCTTCTGGGTGGTCTTTAAGGTCGTCTAATTTCCGAGAACCAGCTGACGTTACTGGAACCCGGACGGGTATCAGATGGAGCAAGAGACAATGGAAGTAACGAGGACCAGCTGACTGTGCTGGAACCCGGAGGGGCAGCAGAAGGAAAAGAGGCAATGTCACAACCGAGTACCAGCTGACGTTACTGTGACACGGTTACTAAGCAGGAGGTACCTGTGCTCCAAAGCACTACCAAGGACCAGCAGACGTTGGTGGAACTCGGATACGGAGATGGAGGCACCTAGGCCAAAGGCACTGGGGATAACCAGTTGACGGTACTGGACCCCGGACGGGTAGCAGAAGGAAAAGAGGCAATGTCACAACCGAGTACCAGCTGACGTTACTGTGACACGGTTACTAAGCAGGAGGTACCTGTGCTCCAAAGCACTACCAAGGACCAGCAGACGTTGGTGGAACTCGGATACGGAGATGGAGGCACCTAGGCCAAAGGCACTGGGGATAACCAGTTGACGGTACTGGACCCCGGACGGGTAGCAGAAGGAAAAGAGGCAATGTCACAACCGAGTACCAGCTGACGTTACTGTGACACGGTTACTAAGCAGGAGGTACCTGTGCTCCAAAGCACTACCAAGGACCAGCAGACGTTGGTGGAACTCGGATACGGAGATGGAGGCACCTAGGCCAAAGGCACTGGGGATAACCAGTTGACGGTACTGGACCCCGGACGGGTAGCAGAACGCACCCATGAAAATGTAAGTTGACAGGACGCAAGCTGTCCGCAGTTACCGAATCACACAGTCCTACAGTGGGTGCTTGTCCTATTGTCACAATGGAAACAGCCTTTATTTACATATCCCACAGCACACATAGGAATCACCTAAACTGCAGGCACCATAGAGTCGGCTAACCCGAATGCAACACGACAGCACAACTTATTGGAGGATAATTGACGTTCACACTGCCAGGAAACAGCTGTCGTGCTGTAACCAGGCTGGCCAGGAGTCAGTACCCCTGCCAATTACTTACGAGCAACAAATGGCGGTGTTGTAGCCCAGGGAGTAGAGTTCAGGTGGTAGAAAGATGAACATAACAGGAGACATGGAAAACGTTGCCAAACAGTTATTTAATCTGAAAACGGACAGGCAAATTCAGGTGAGATCCATGCCTTGTTCATTTTCAGAAAAGTAAGCCGGTCTACATTCTCTGATAGTCGCATGCGACGGTCTGTTACTACACCACCTGCAGCACTAAAGACGCGCTCAGATAATACACTGGCAGCAGGGCAAGCCAGCACCTCCAATGCATACTGGCTAAGCTCTGGCCATGTATCCAACTTAGAGACCCAAAATTTGAAAGGGGAAGAGGCATCTGGGAGTACACTTAGAGGGAAAGCCAAGTAGTCTGTCACCATCTTACGGAAACGTTTCTTCCTGGTGACTGGAGCCGTCTCGGATGGTGTAGACCTTGCTGGCGCTGTCACAAAACTTTGCCACATTTGTAACATACAGCTCTTGCCCTGTGCAGAGGCGCTGCTTGTGCTCCCTCTTGTTGCAGAGGTGTCTACACTGCCTCGACGCACAGAGCTGCTTTGTAAAGCAGTAGCAGCAGCAGCTCTCTCGGCTGGAATGTACAACAGTATGGATTGCACCAGTGTGTCTTGGTACTCCTGCATTTTACGGTCCCGGTTCACCGGTGTGATGAGGGTTTGTAAGTTGTCCCGGTAGCGAGGGTCTAGGAGGGTGTACACCCAATAATCTGACGTGGTGAGAATGTGGGCGATGCGGCGGTCGTTTCTCAGGCACTGAAGCATGAAATCAACCATGTGCTGCAGACTCCCAACTGGCCAACAAAGGCTGTCCTCTGGAAGAGGCGTCATCTCTGCCTCCTCTGCATCACCCCACCCTCGCTCTACATACTGACTAGAGCGTTGTGTACCTCCCTCTGTAGGGATTTCTTCCTCCTCCATTGACTCCTCCTCCTCCTCACAAAGTGAGCCCTGCCCAGCCCTTTGTGAGGAACCACGTTGCACTGACTGTCCTGAAGGTAATTGAATTTGTGACTCCTCATCCTCCACCTCTTCCAAAACCTCTTCCTTTAGTGCTTTCAGTGATTTCTGAAGCAGGCAGATAAGGGGGACAGTCATGCTGACTAGTGCATCATCTGCACTCGCCATCCGCGTTGAGACATCAAACGCACGCAAAACGTCGCAGATGTCCTTCATAGAGGCCCACTCAGTAGTGGTGAAGTGTGAACGGCGCAAATTGCGAGTTAATTGCGCCTGTTGCAGCTGATACTCCATTACTGCTGGCTGCTGCTCACACAACCGCTCCAACATATGTAACGTGGAATTCCACCTGGTGGGTACGTCACATATGATGCGATGTTCAGGAAGGCGAAATCTGACTTGCAGAGCTGCAATGCGCGATCTGGCCATGCTGGAACGTCGCAAGTGAGCGCACTCTAGGCGGACCTTGTGCAGCAGTGCATCAAGATCTGGATAGTCCCTCAAAAAACTCTGCACGACCAAGTTGAGCACATGTGCCAGACATGGTATGTGAGTGAGGTTGCCAAGGCCCAGAGCTGCCACCAGATTTCGGCCATTGTCACACACTACCAAGCCTGGCTGGAGATTAGCTGACAAAAACCACACGTTGCTCTCCTGCTTGATGGCATCCCAGAGCTCCTGCGCTGTGTGGCTTCGATTCCCCATGGAAATTAATTTCAGGACGGCCTGTTGACGTTTGGCCACGGCTGTGCTCATATCGGTCGCAACAGGTAAGCATTCACGGGTCCATGTGGAGGTATACCGTGACGGCTCGTGCAGCGATGATTCTGAGGAACTGGAGTAAGAGGAGGAATCAATGTGTACAGACTTGATTCCTGCAATCCTTGGAGTTGGCAGAACACGTACAGCGCCACTGGCAAGATCTGTACCCGGCTCCACAACATTGACCCAATGGGCAGTGAGGGAAAGGTATCGTCCCTGGCCATGGGTACTGGTCCACGCATCGGTGGTCAGGTGGACCCTGCTACTGACGGCGTTTAGTAGCGCATGTTTAATGTTTCCCTCGACATGTTTTTGCAGAGCAGGGACGGCTTGCCTGCTGAAATAAAATCGGCTTGGCACATTATATTGTGGGACTGCCAATGCCATTAAGTTCCTGAAACTGTCAGTCTCCACCAGCCTGAATGACAGCATTTCAAGGGACAGGAGTTTTGCAATGCCAGAATTCAGAGCCTGTGCTCGTGGATGGTTTGCCGAGTATGGCCGTCTTTTATCCCATGCCTGTGGTACCGATGGCTGTTTTGTGGTCTGGGAGTGTGACGATGACTGTGAACTTGCTGCTGTGGGTGGAATAACAGTATGTCTATGAACAACAGTGACCGAGGTTCTTCCATGGAGATCCTGTGAGGAAGCCGAACCAGGTGTGTGTGAGCTGGAGGTAGAGGCTCCAACACGACCTGAAGATGTAGGTGCTGCTGTAGGTTGGCCTACATCTCCAGTGTGTCTTTGTAACTCAGCTACGTGCTTTGTCCGTACATGTTTCCACATATTTGTGGTATTCAGGTTACTGATATTTTTACCTCTTTTAACTTTTTGCTTACACAGCTTGCATTGAACATAGCAAATATCATCTACAAGTCTGTCAAAAAAGGACCACGCAGTGCAAGTCATGGGAGCGCCAATTTTGACATTTGTAAGAGAACTGCTCCCAACGTGCCAAACTGGAGGCTACAGGCAAGCGAGTCTGCAGCCTACCTCTCCCTCCTCTTTATACCGTTGGGCCAATCTCTTCCTCAGAGCTGCTCCCACCACCTTCCTGTTGCTCACGCCATGTTGGGTCTCGGACTTCATCATCTCCACTACCCTCTTCCAACACCTGCTGCTGTTGGATGGTCTGGGCAGCACCATGCTCCACAAAACCTGGCACCTGAGTCTCATCATCATCATGAGATGCGTTCTGTGGTGTGCTGTCCATCGGCACTGGCTCACCCGCCTCTTCAGATTGAGAGAGACACAGCTGTTGCGCATCACTGCATACTCCCTCTTCTTCAAATTGCAGAATGCTGCTTGCCTGTGCCCGTGTTTGCGAGCCAACAGATTCTGAGAACAGAAGCAGAGACTCAGCTGGCTCCTGTACAGAACTCTCTGACTGCCTGGCCAATTTGACAGGCGGTGAACAGACAGATGGTTGCTCAACAGTGTTGTGTTCCTGAGAGGAGGTGGAAGGAATTGAAGTCGATGCATTGGCTGCCATCCAACTAACAACGGCTTCAATTTGTTCTTCCCGCAGCAGGGGGGCACGCCGAGCTCCTACCAAAGTGCGCATAAAGGAACTCTCACGGGGATAAATGGTGGATGCTGTGTCACT
Organism: Oophaga sylvatica; assembly: GCA_033576555.1. NCBI lineage: Eukaryota > Metazoa > Chordata > Amphibia > Anura > Dendrobatidae > Oophaga > Oophaga sylvatica. The sequence goes on from JARQOD010000003.1 coordinate 304,138,231, forward strand.
GAGGGCGGCAGCAGCCACAGAATCCCCACGTCCTCTCCCTGCTGAAACTCCACGGCCACGACCACGTGCCTTACTCACTGACTTCTTCATCTTGGTAGATTGATAAAGAAAGTCAGAAAAGTTATAAGGCCTAAGTGTGGTTATTACGCAGAGACTGAAGTGAACACTGAAACACAACTGTTCACAATCTGTGAAAGGCTACTCCTTTGTCTACTTCTATAGTGTTTGCAACCAATGTATTGGATACGGATGGAAGCGCGTCACACTAATAGATTATATTTATTTTAAATGGAATGGAGCAGAACCAATTGGAGAGAAATGAAAAGGATGAGGCACTGAGACACGCTCAGCAGAGTACAAGCAGCAGTGCTTGAACAAGTAACTGGAGCGTGATGTGCACTCAAAAAATAAAAAACACAGACTGAAGTGAACACTGAAACACAACTGTTCACAATCTGTGAAAGGCTACTCCTTTGTCTACTTCTATAGTGTTTGCAACCAATGTATTGGATACGGATGGAAGCGCGTCACACTAATAGATTATATATATTTTAAATGGAATGGAGCAGAACCAATTGGAGAGAAATGAAAAGGATGAGGCACTGAGACAAGCTCAGCAGAGTACAAGCAGCAGTGCTTGAACAAGTAACTGGAGCGTGATGTGCACTCAAAAAATAAAAAACACAGACTGAAGTGAACACTGAAACACAACTGTTCACAATCTGTGAAAGGCTACTCCTTTGTCTACTTCTATAGTGTTTGCAACCAATGTATTGGATACGGATGGAAGCGCGTCACACTAATAGATTATATTTATTTTAAATGGAATGGAGCAGAACCAATTGGAGATAAATGAAAAGGATGAGGCACTGAGACACGCTCAGCAGAGTACAAGCAGCAGTGCTTGAACAAGTAACTGGAGCGTGATGTGCACTCAAAAAATAAAAAACACAGACTGAAGTGAACGCTGAAACACAACTGTTCACAATCTGTGAAAGGCTACTCCTTTGTCTACTTCTATAGTGTTTGCAACCAATGTATTGGATACGGATGGAAGCCCGTCACACTAAAATTTAAATTGCATGGAGCAGCAAGAATTACACTGAAGAAAAAAAAAAGAGTCTGTGAGTGACACGTGCAGATGCCTACAGACAGCGTTGCATGCAGAGCAAACTGCAGCGTCACTTGCACTCACACACACCTTGCAGAGCTGTTAAAACAACACTGCAGGCAAAAGGAAGCTTTACACAGCGGTTGGTGCTAGCCTGCCTAAAGCACACTACACTAAATCGCAATCTCTAACTGTCCCTCAGAGTCAGCACAGCAGCGTTCTGTCCCTAACTGAATTCACAGCACAGTGACGCTAAAATGGCGGCGGCGCCTTTTATAGTGCATTCTGACATCATTTCAGCATCCAATCACAGCCATGCCATTAGTTAACATGACCGCAGCAGTACAGGATGTGCCCACACTTCTTAGGATTCCTCATTGGCTGACTAAAATCACATTGCCTCTCAAAGACTTATGGGAACTTCCGATTCCGGTATACGATATATGGAAAATATCGAAACAAAGTATCGAAAGGCCGATACACCTAATATCGGCCGATACCCGATACTTGCGGTATCGTATCGCTCAACACTAGTTGTGATTGAGACAAAAGATGTACAATCGATAGTATCACAAACTTTTTGTAGCTCTTACAATGCAGGAAACTACAATGCAATGCAATAGATAAGGCTACAAAAAATAGGGTAATACTAATCTGGCTGGGCCTGCAGGCCACAAACCAGCCGAAAGGCTCCTCTATCTACTCCTATCTAGTGTTTGCAACCAATGTATTGGATACGGATGGAAGCGCGGCACACTAATAGGAGAGAGTTAATTTAAATTGAATTGAGCAGCACCAATTACAAAAAAAAAAAAAGGATGAGGCAGTGACACACGCTTAGCAGACTACAACCAGCAGTGGATGCAGAATTAACTTCAGCGTGAGCTGCACTCACAAAGAGACCTCACAGACAGCCGTGAACACTGCACACAACTGTTCACTAGCTCTAAAAGGCTCCGCTATGTACTTCTATAGTGTTTGCAACCAATGTATTGGATATGGATGGAAGCGCGGCACACTAATAGATGAGAGTTAATTTAAAATGAATTGAGCAGCACCAATTACAAAAAAAAAGGATGAGGCAGTGACACACGCTTAGCAGACTACAACCAACAGTGGATGCAGAACTAACTTCAGTGTGAGCTGCACTCACAAAGAGACCTCACAGACAGCCGTGAACACTGCAGACAACTGTTCACTAGCTCTGAAAGGCTCCGCTATGTACTTCTATAGTGTTTGCAACCAATGTATTGGATACGGATGGAAGCGCGGCACACTAATAGATGAGAGTTAATTTAAAACTAGCTCTGAAAGGCTCCGCTATGTACTTCTATAGTGTTTGCAACCAATGTATTGGATACGGATGGAAGCGTGTCACACTAATAGATGAGAGTTAATTGAAATTGAATGGAGCAGCACCAATTACAAAAAAAAAAAAGGATGAGGCAGTGACACACGTGCAGCTGAATACAACCAGTGGTGGATGCAGACCAAACTGCAGCGTCACCTGCACTCACACACAGACCTTGCAGAGAGCTGTGAAAACAGCACTGCAAGGCAAAAGGAAGCTTTACACAGCGGTTGGTAAACTAGCCTGCCTACAGAACAATTCACAAAAACGCAATCTCTAACTGTCCCTCAGAGTCAGAAAAGCAGCGTTCTGTCCCTAACTGAATTCACAGCAGAGTGAAACAAAAATGGCGGCGGCGCCTTTTATAGTGCATTCTGACATCATTTCAGCAGCCAATCACAGCCATGCCATTAGTTAACATGACCGCAGCATTACAGGATGTGCCCACACTTCTTAGGATTCCTCATTGGCTGAATCAAATCACACTGCCTCTCATAGCATTATGGGAACTTCCGATTCCGGTATACGATATATGAAAAGTATCGGAACTAAGTATCGGAATTCCGATACCGCGAATATCGGCCGATACCCGATACTTGCGGTATCGGAATGCTCAACACTAGTTATGGTACAGTTTTATAGTTTGAGTCGTTATGGGTGTGGTGATAACAAACGTGTAGTTTTTTGGTTTACTTTAGTTTATATGTAAAACAGCATTCTTAGTGGCAAAATATTTTTTATGATTTATTTAGAATTTATTTTTTACATTTATATTTCCCACAATTTCCCACATACAATAATATTGTCTTATAATTAGCATCATATAGTAATTCTGGCAAATCGTAATGAGCTCCCTCCTGGTCCCCATTTTGTCGATCAGGGAGACGTGCATGCGCCGTGACGAGCGGCACCCCGTGCATGCACACAGAAGCTGTGTGTACTGTAGTACCCAGCTTCACTGAATGTGTGTCAGGAGCTGTTCACTATGGTGAAAGAATGCAAACTGCTCATCAAGGCGCTTGCATGGCTCCCCGATTGACACTGCGCAGGCTCTGCTCCATGATACACTGCACAAACATGGGATTTTTAAATCATATTTGAATGAAATTGCCACAAATTGCGCAGGCAGCGACATTCGTGACTAAACTCAATGAAGCACACCCCTATGGCTATATGAGCAGGTACGATCTAACTGCATAAAGTGCTTTTTACACATGATTAGACTGCAATTTTTAATGAAGAAAACAGTAATGCAAATCGCATCACGAATAATGCACTGGGGACAGTTTACATGCTACAAAGGACATGACAAGTTTCCTTTAAAGGTGTCCATGTCTAAAATGTTGGCCAAACAAGCAGATATATCTCCTGACTACTCAATTTAAATGAATAGTGGAGCATTTGTATGTTTTCAATAGGGAGACAGATGAAAGCCAATTCTAGCAGAGCTTTATCTCCCCTGGGAACAAAATATAAGAATTTAATGCAGACTACAACAGATTCATCAGATTAATAGCCTCCTCCTATGCATAGGTGACTGAAATGCTCAGTCTGTAAATACAGCGCTGTACTTTCAGATTGCACTAATACTAAAGGGCACTTCTACGTTGGCACTTTTTTAATGTTAGAAAATTTAATATTGTTTGTGCAGAAAAGTAAGCTGTGTCAGTGTAAGGGGGACGACCGGACCGTGGGTACCTGCTTGCCGGGGCCGGAACTATCGAGGCTGAATCACCTGTTTCCTGGGGGAAGCATTTGAGAGCCGGACCTTCCTCCTGACCGAGAGGGGTGGGGGAATAAAAGGGAAAAGCGTGCACAGTGGGAGAGTTTGGTGCCAATCCAGGGCAGAGCACAGTCAGGCTTGCGGCGCACTCTTCTCACCCTCAGTCCCCACTGAGTACCGGCACTGCAACATGGCCTCACTGTCTGCAGAGGGACCGCTGCTAGTAGAGAAGCCGGTTATGCTGCAGCAATCCGAAGAGAGAGGGACTGCTGCGCTCAGGGAAGCCGTGCATTCAGCAGCAGCCAGAGAGATGAGTGCTCCGTCCTGGGAGCACCAGCATCATGCAAGCCAGCGTCTGCCATCTCCCGCTGCCAACAGCGAGGACCAGAGAGAGAGAGAAATGCAGAGTGTGCCTGGTGACTACCAGAGAGAAATTTAATATGCAAATTGCCTCTTATGAGAAAAAGAGGACTTGAACTCTATAGTGCCACTTATTGGAAGTAGCAATCCTACAAGTCACAATTAACCCTTTAATGAGTCTTGTAATGTGACTGAGGATAAAAGCCAAATCATATCTCAATTTGCAGACACGGTGTTTCGGACTATTGGTCCTCGTCAGTGCAAAGAATGAGATATGATTTGGATAGCTGAGAGGCTCTGGACTGAGGTCTAAGGGGCAAGGTTTCTCCTTATGGAGAGTGACATACCAGCTCTGGCTTGTCAACGTAAGGAGGCTTAGAGAGAAAGGTGCCGTACGCTCCATGTCCGTCACTGCATTCCACAACCTGCTCACATCAGATCAACAGAAGAAATGAATGACACAACTGACATGCAGTGTGTTCTGTGTTTGAACCTCAATAAAATCATGCAAATTACACTCATTGATTATGAATTCAACATAATTCAAATCTATTTATAGTGAGCATAGTATACAGATGTAGCAGAGCTGAGTGCCTCAATGCATCAGAATCCATTGAAATATGTCAGAAGACTTCTTACCGATTTTGTTAACAAAAATGACAGTTTTCCATTGTCAAAACAAGACATAATTTTCTAAAGGTCGCAAAAACATTAAATCCGTGGTACTGTTGTGGAATATTTCCAGTAGAAAGCTAAAATATCGGCACACAACACAGACGTAATACCCCATTTACTTGGTACCAGTAAGAAATGGCTGTTGTCCTGTTATAGAAGTATACCATTCACTCCATGCTGTTATTTTCATCTGTTTGGAATAAAGTCTTCTGAACTTTTTATGAACGAGTGAGTACAGCAGTTTCATTTCTTCTGCAATATTACTTTTGTGGAGCACATCAAACACCAACAATCAGATCTATTTCGACCATTTTTGTTCTGGAATTTCTATTGTATGTTGTGTATTCTGTAGTGTTGAGCGATACGATACTGCAAATATCGGGTATCGGCCGATATTAGCTCTATCGGCCTTTCGATACTTCGTTTCGATATTTTCGTCTTATCGGATACCGGAATCGGAAGTTCCCATAATTCTTTGCGAGGCAATGTGATTTTAGTCAGCCAATGAGGAATCCTAAGAAGTGTGGGCACATCCTGTACTGCTGCGGTCATGTTAACTAATGGCATGGCTGTGATTGGATGCTGAAATGATGTCAGAATGCACTATAAAAGGCGCCGCCGCCATTTTAGCGTCACTGTGCTGTGAATTCAGTAAGGGACAGAACGCTGCTGTGCTGACTCTGAGGGACAGTTAGAGATTGCGATTTAGTGTACTGTGCTGTAGGCAGGCTAGCACCAACCGCTGTGTAAAGCTTCCTTTTGCCTGCAGTGTTGTTTTAACAGCTCTGCAAGGTGTGTGTGAGTGCAGGTGACGCTGCAGTTTGCTCTGCATGCAACGCTGTCTGTAGGCATCTGCACATGTCACTCACAGACTCTTTTTTTTTTCCTTCAGTGTAATTCTTGCAGCTCCATGCAATTTAACTATTAGTGTGACGCGCTTCCATCCGTATCCAATACATTGGTTGCAAACACTATAGAAGTAGACAAAGGAGTAGCCTTTCACAGATTGTGAACAGTTGTGTTTCAGTGTTCACTTCAGTCTGTGTTTTTTATTTTTTGAGTGCACATCACGCTCCAGTTACTTATTCAAGCACTGCTGCTTGTACTCTGCTGAGCGTGTCTCAGTGGCTCATCCTTTTCATTTATCTCCAATTGGTTCTGCTCCATTCCATTTAAAATATAATCTATTAGTGTGACGCGCTTCCATCCGTATCCAATACATTGGTTGCAAACACTATAGAAGTAGACAAAGGAGTAGCCTTTCACAGATTGTGAACAGTTGTGTTTCAGTGTTCACTTCAGTCTGTGTTTTTTATTTTTTGAGTGCACATCACGCTCCAGTTACTTGTTCAAGCACTGCTGCTTGTACTCTGCTGAGCGTGTCTCAGTGGCTCATCCTTTTCATTTATCTCCAATTGGTTCTGCTCCATTCCATTTAAAATATAATCTATTAGTGTGACGCGCTTCCATCCGTATACAATACATTGGTTGCAAACACTATAGAAGTAGACAAAGGAGTAGCCTTTCACAGATTGTGAACAGTTGTGTTTCAGTGTTCACTTCAGTCTCTGCGTAATAACCACACTTAGGCCTTATAACTTTTCTGACTTTCTTTATCAATCTACCAAGATGAAGAAGTCAGTGAGTAAGGCACGTGGTCGTGGCCGTGGAGTTTCAGCAGGGAGAGGACGTGGGGATTCTGTGGCTGCTGCCGCCCTCAGTGACACAGCATCCACCAGTTTTCCCCGTGAGCGTTCCTTTATGCGCACTTTGGTAGGAGCTCGGCGTGCCCCCCTGCTGCGGGAAGAACAAATTGAAGCCGTTGTTGGTTGGATGGCAGCCAATGCATCGACTTCAATTCCTTCCACCTCCTCTCAGGAACACAACACTGTTGAGCAACCATCTGTCTGTTCACCGCCTGTCAAATTGCCCAGGCAGTCAGAGAGTTCTGTACAGGAGCCAGCTGAGTCTCTGCTTCTGTTCTCAGAATCTGTTGGCTCGCAAACACGGGCACAGGCAAGCAGCATTCTGCAATTTGAAGAAGAGGGAGTATGCAGTGATGCGCAACAGCTGTGTCTCTCTCAATCTGAAGAGGCGGGTGAGCCAGTGCCGATGGACAGCACACCGCAGAACGCATCTTATGATGATGATGAGACTCAGGTGCCAGGTTTTGTGGAGCATGGTGCTGCCCAGACCATCCAACAGCAGCAGGTGTTGGAAGAGGGTAGTGGAGATGATGAAGTCCGAGACCCAACATGGCGTGAGCAACAGGAAGGTGGTGGGAGCAGCTCTGAGGAAGAGATTGTCCCAACGGTACAAAGAGGAGGGAGAGATAGGCTGCAGACTCGCTTGCCTGTAGCCTCCAGTTTGGCACCGGTTGGGAGCAGTTCTCTTACAAATGTCAAAATTGGCGCTCCCATGACTTGCACTGCGTGGTCCTTTTTTGACAGACTTGTAGATGATATTTGCTATGTTCAATGCAAGCTGTGTAAGCAAAAAGTTAAAAGAGGTAAAAATATCAGTAACCTGAATACCACAAATATGTGGAAACATGTACGGACAAAGCACGTAGCTGAGTTACAAAGACACACTGGAGATGTAGGCCAACCTACAGCAGCACCTACATCTTTAGGTCATGTTCGAGCCTCTACCTCCAGCTCTCACACACCTGGTTCGGCTTCCTCACAGGATCTCCATGGAAGAACCTTGGTCACTGTTGTCCATAGATAAACTGTTATTCCACCCACTGCAGCAAGTTCACAGTCATCGTCACACTCCCAGAACAAAAAACAGCCATCGGTAACACAGGCATGGGATAAAAGACGGCCATACTCGGCAAACCATCCACGAGCACAGGCTCTGAATGCTGGCCTTGCAAAACTCCTGTCCCTTGAAATGCTGTCATTCAGGCTGGTGGAGACTGACAGTTTCAGGAACTTTATGGCATTGGCAGTCCCACAATATAATGTGCCAAGCCGATTTTATTTCAGCAGGCAAGCTGTCCCTGCTCTGCAAAAACATGTCGAGGGAAACATTAAACATGCGCTACTAAACGCCGTCAGTAGCAGGGTCCACCTGACCACCGATGCGTGGACCAGTACCCATGGCCAGGGACGATACCTTTCCCTCACTGCCCATTGGGTCAATGTTGTGGAGCCGGGTACAGATCTTGCCAGTGGCGCTGTACGTGTTCTGCCAACTCCAAGGATTGCAGGAATCCAGTCTGTGCACATTGATTCCTCCTCCTACTCCAGTTCCTCAGAATCATCGCTGCACGAGCCGTCACGGTATACCTCCACATGGACCCGTGAACGCTTACCTGTTGCGACCGATATGAGCACAGCCGTGGCCAAACGTCAACAGGCCGTCCTGAAATTAATTCCCATGGGGAATCGAAGCCACACAGCGCAGGAGCTCTGGGATGCCATCAAGCAGGAGAGCGACGTGTGGTTTTTGTCAGCTAATCTCCAGCCAGGCTTGGTAGTGTGTGACAATGGCCGAAATCTGGTGGCAGCTCTGGGCCTTGGCAACCTCACTCACATACCATGTCTGGCACATGTGCTCAACTTGGTCGTGCAGAGTTTTTTGAGGGACTATCCGGATCTTGATGCACTGCTGCACAAGGTCCGCCTAGAGTGCGCTCACTTGCGACGTTCCAGCATGGCCAGATCGCGCATTGCAGCTCTGCAAGTCAGATTTCGCCTTCCTGAACATCGCATCATATGTGACGTACCCACCAGGTGGAATTCCACGTTACATATGTTGGAGCGGTTGTGTGAGCAGCAGCCAGCAGTAATGGAGTATCAGCTGCAACAGGCGCAATCAACTCGCAATTTGCGCCATTCACACTTCACCACTACTGAGTGGGCCTCTATGAAGGACATCTGCGACGTTTTGCGTGCGTTTGATGTCTCAACGCGGATGGCGAGTGCAGATGATGCACTAGTCAGCATGACTGTCCCCCTTATCTGCCTGCTTCAGAAATCACTGAAAGCACTAAAGGAAGAGGTTTTGGAAGAGGTGGAGGATGAGGAGTCACAAATTCAATTACCTTCAGGACAGTCAGCGCAACGTGGTTCCTCATAAAGGGCTGGGCAGGGCTCACTTTGTGAGGAGGATGAGGAGGAGGAGGAGTCAATGGAGGAGGAAGAAATCACAGAGGGAGGTACACAACACTCTAGTCAGTATGTAGAGCGAGGGTGGGGTGATGCAGAGGAAACAGAGATGACGCCTCTTCCAGAGGACAGCCTTTGTTGGCCAGTTGGGAGTCTGCAGCACATGATTGATTTCATGCTTCAGTGCCTGAGAAACGACCGCCGCATCGCCCACATTCTCAGCACATCAGATTATTGGGTGTACACCCTCCTAGACCCTCGCTACCGGGACAACTTACAAACCCTCATCACACCGGTGAACCGGGACCGTAAAATGCAGGAGTACCAAGACACACTGGTGCAATCCATGCTGTTGTACTTTCCAGCCGAGAGAGCTGCTGCTGCTGCTACTGCTTTACAAAGCAGCTCTGTGCGTCGAGGCAGTGTAGACACCTCTACAACAAGAGGGAGCAGAAGCAGCGCCTCTGCACAGGGCAAGAACTGTATGTTACAAATGTGGCAAAGTTTTGTGACAGTGCCAGCAAGGTCTACACCATCCGAGACGGCTCCAGTCACCAGGAAGAAACGTTTCCGTAAGATGGTGACAGACTACTTGGCTTTCCCTCTAAGTGTACTCCCAGATGCCTCTTCCCCTTTCAAATTTTGGGTCTCTAAGTTGGATACATGGCCAAAGCTTAGCCAGTATGCATTGGAGGTGCTGGCTTGCCCTGCTGCCAGTGTATTATCTGAGCGTGTCTTTAGTGCTGCAGGTGGTGTAGTAACAGACCGTCGCATGCGACTATCCTCAGAGAATGTAGACCGGCTTACTTTTCTGAAAATGAACAAGGCATGGATCTCACCTGAATTTGCCTGTCTGTTTTCAGATTAAATAACTGTTTGGCAACGTTTTCCATGTCTCCTGTTATGTTCATCTTTCTACCACCTGAACTCTACTCCCTGGGCTACAACACCGCCATTTGTTGCTCGTAAGTAATTGGCAGGGGTACTGACTCCTGGCCAGCCTGGTTACAGCACGACAGCTGTTTCCTGGCAGTGTGAACGTCAATTATCCTCCAATAAGTTGTGCTGTCGTGTTGCATTCGGGTTAGCCGACTCTATGGTGCCTGCAGTTTAGGTGATTCCTATGTGTGCTGTGGGATATGTAAATAAAGGCGGTTTCCATTGTGACAATAGGATAAGCACCCACTGTAGGACTGTGTGATTCGGTAACTGCGGACGGCTTGCGTCCTGTCAACTTACATTTTCATGGGTGAGTTCTTCTACCCGTCCGGGGTCCAGTACCGTCAAGTGGTTCTCCCCAGTGCCTTTGGCCTAGGTGCCTCCATCTCCGTATCCGAGTTCCAGCAACGTCTGCTGGTCCTTGGTAGTGCTTTGGAGCACAGGTACCCCCTGCTTAGTAACCGTGTCACAGTAACGTCAGCTGGTACTCGGTTGTGACATTGCCTCTTTTCCTTCTGCTACCCGTCCGGGGTCCAGTACCGTCAAGTGGTTCTCCCCAGTGCCTTTGGCCTAGGTGCCTCCATCTCCGTATCCGAGTTCCAGCAACGTCTGCTGGTCCTTGGTAGTGCTTTGGAGCACAGGTACCTCCTGCTTAGTAACCGTGTCACAGTAACGTCAGCTGGTACTCGGTTGTGACATTGCCTCTTTTCCTTCTGCTACCCGTCCGGGGTCCAGCACAGTCAGCTGGTCCTCGTTACTTCCATTGTCTCTTGCTCCATCTGATACCCGTCAGGGTTCCAGTAACGTCAGCTGTTTCTCGGAAATTAGACGACCTTAAAGACCACCCAGAAGAAGATGACGACAACAAGGACGACGAGCATGAAGCCAACCAGCCTGAACACCATCACAAAGAAAAAATAAAAGATTACCCAGAAGAAGATCACCAACAGGACAAAGAAGGTTAAGACAAACTACAAGATACAGAACAAGAGACAGAAGAACAATAAGCAAAAGATCAAAAAGCAGAAGAACATGAAGTATAAGACCAAAATGAAGAGCAAAATATATGCTCTAAATTCTAAGCAGAAGAAGACTAAGCAGTGTATGGGGGTGAGTCCGTTCCTCCTCGTGGTGCCCCTGGAAAATGCCTGCTGCTGCTGCAGGCTAAACTGAACACGGACAAATACTGTTGTAATTTAAATCTTTTGTGACAGCAAGAACGGAAGGATGAACAATTCATACTTTTACAGATTACAAGTACAGGAATCTCTGTCACAAATAAGAATATGATGAAGAAGATGAAGAGGAAGAAGATGAAGAATTTGAATATGAAGAAGATTAATTAGTTTAATAATAACAATATGAGTAATGTAAACAAAAACATGAATAGCAAGAAGTTTAAGAAGAAGATTAAGAAGGTGAAGATGAAGAATAATTTGATGAGAAAGATGATGCTGCTGAAGATTATGAAGGAGAAAGTGTGGCACTGGCAAAAGTTAAAAAGGTGAAGAGCATGGAAGTTGTGAAACATACATATTTGCCAAAATAGAAAAAAGGTTAACAACATTGTCAATTTGTTAGTCAATCCAAACGTATTTCCAAAAAAAAATATATTAATGCTATTCCAATGCATTGGTTAAACATGTATGCCTTTATTGTCTCCTCAACCTCCCCCAATACATTCTACATTAGTCTTTGTTGTTTTCCTTCATGTACAATTAACCAACAAGGCAAGAATGGTTTTTTTTAATGTCGATATTTGGTTCCCATAGACTTACATTGGACTTCCGGTATCGGAATCGGATATCGACGATATTTAGTGATATCGGCGATACCATTCCGATCCGATATTTTTAGATATCGAGCAGTATCGCTCAACACTAGCAGTGATGAAACACAAGTTACCTTATTTAGCCAAATTACCGTAGTTAACACATGCAGCAGAAAAGCTGCAACATCAAAAACATACCAACTACTGTTCCCGGGAACTTAGCCTTGACATGTAAAACTTGCATTAAATTATTCATTTTTACTAGGAACGATATGTGGGATTATTTTTTTTAAGATTTGGGGCCCTTGGATGGAATTGGAGCCAAATACACAACTAGACCGGGTGTTGTGCCTCTCTCCATAATGTATCGGGGTGGGGGAGGCGGGGAGTGGGACTAGAACTACAGTGGGAATTTGTCCTTTGTTTGTTTTAGACTTACAATCTAGATGTGATCAGTAGAGTTGAGCGAAACAGGTCGGTCAGATTCATAAGTCGCTGACTTTTGCCAAAGTCGGGTTTCGCCGACCAAAACCCAGACCACAGCGTGAAGTCGGCCATGCGGTCGGCAAAACGAGCGCCAAAGTCGGATTTCCCAGAATTCTTGCAGGTGCCTTTTTTTCAGCCAATGAGCAAGGACGTACACTGTGGGCAATGAGATGACATGTTCAGCGTCCACCACCATCGTAGAGAAGGACATTGCAGTGATTAGCTTGCTTTTGGGGGGCGTCATAGTGTCTATAAAAGCCCTGACCGCCGACCTCCATTTTACTTCTGCCGATCTTAACAGTAGGGAGAGGTTGCTATTTATCAGTAGGGAGAGAGTTAGGGCTGAAAAGATATAAGAAGTTCTTATGTGCTTGTGCTGATAGCAATTGTGCTGTACAGTTAGTGTGCAGTGACAGGGGAGGATTTACTTGTGTGCAGCAGCGCTGGTTATAAGGCTGCCTGATAGCTGTATTGCTGTGTGTACACTGCTGTGCAAACTGCTTTTTACACAGCACTAATACTTTTATTCTTTTTTTCTGCACAGTTACCGACCGTTCATTTTTTCCCACACCGTATAGAGCTGTACGCTCCTCACACACTACCGTGTATATGCTGGTATCACGGATAAATACATGCTGACTATCTGTGTGTGATTCTGGAAATAAATATAGAGATTTAAATTTTCCCCTACACGGTATACAGCTGTACGCTCCCCATACAGTACAGTATTTCTACTGTTTGTATTACTCATACTGAGTGAGCGTCTGTGTGTGACTCCAGAAATAAATACGGAGATTTACATTTTTCCCTACACCATATACAGCTTTACGCTCCTCATACAGTACCGTATATCTGCTGGTATTACGGTCAAATACATACTGAGTGACCGTCTGTGTGTGACTCCGGATATATATACGGAGATTTAAATTTTCCCCTACAAAGTATACAGCTGTACGCTTCTGATACAGTACCGTGTATCTGCTGTTTGTATTACGGTGAAATCCATACTGAGAGAGTGTCTGTGTGTGACTCCTGAAATAAATACGGAGATTTAATTTTTCCCCTACACCGTATATAGCTGTACGCTCCTCATACAGTACCGTATATCTGCTGTTTGTGTTACGGTCAAATACATACTGAGAGAGCGTCTGTGTCTGTGTGTGCCAAGATGAATATGACATGGAGTGCACTGATGCAAAGCCAGTGCTATATGATTCTGCTGGTGCATTCACCCAGAGCACTGCATTGCCCTCGCAGTCTACTGAGCCAGATTCTGACCCTGATGAAACTCAGGTGCCCCTTCCCGCATACTAAACCACCTAACACGGTGACACAGAGGAATGTGCAGATGAAATTGAAGAGGAGGAGATGGATGACCCAGTTGTTGACCCGGATTGGCATCCAGTGGGGGAAGATGGTGCCGCTGGCAATAGCTCAGAAGAGGAGGAGGATCCGCAGCAGGTATCGACATCGCAGCTGGGGTTATCTGGCAGGCCTGTAGCAGTCCGAAAAGGTGTTAAAAAACAAAAAGAGTTGCAGGACAGCTTGGCCAGACGGTCAAATTAGCACAGCGTGCAAACCCTGAAAATTTATACCATAATAGGAAGAGTGCAGTGTGGCACTTTTTTGACCAAAATCCTATTGATGAGGCAAAGGTTATCTGTAAGAAGTGCGGAAGACCTTTAGCCGAGGGAAAAATCTCCGGAATTTGAATACCAGTTGCATGCCTAGACATGTAAACACCATGCTGTCCCACGCTTTTACCTACCCAGTCGGCACTTCTTTTCTAGAAAAGCCATCCCTGCCCTCCACCTGCATGTGAAAGACCGCATTGTCCATGCACTCAAACAATCAGTGAGTGGAAATGTGCACCTCACAACAGATGCATGGGCCAGTGTTCATCACTGCGCACTGGGTGAATGTGGTGGATGCAGGGTCCACAGGGGACAGCGGCGGTGGGACAGTGCTGCCTAGCCCACGGTATAGGCAACAGTTGGCTGTAGGCGTTCGACCCTCCTCCTCCTCCTCCAGAAGCGAAAGCTCGTCGACAGAGCGCAGTCGCACGAGCACTCCATTCGCAGCTGCCAATGTTGCACACGAGGTGTTCCACTATCAAACAGCTAGTGGAAAGCGTCAACAGGCTGTTTTAAACATGATGTCTTTGGGCGACAACAGACACACCGCGGAGGTACTGGCCGACTACTTGCAGCGAGTCATGGCTGGGCAGTCTACATCTTGAGCCAGGCAAGGTAGTTAGTGATAACGGACGTAATTTTGTGGCGGCCATAGCCCTGGCAAAATTTGGACACATACCTTGCCTGGCTCACACCTTGAAACTGGTGGTGCAGTGCTTCTTAAATAATTATCCGGAGTTACCAGCCCTGCTCCATAAGGTGCGAAGACTGTGCTCGCACATCCATTGCTCGCCCTTAGACTCCAGTCGTATGCAGAGGCTGCAGCGATCGCTCCACCTCCCCAAGCATCGCCTAATCATAGACCTTGCAACAAGGTGGAACTCCACCATGCACATGGTTTAGAGGCTGTGCGAACAGAGGCAGGCTGTAATGCATTTGTGGGAGGATACACGGGCAGGCAGTTTGAGGGCAAACATGGAGTTGTCGGGTGTGCAGTGGTCAAAGCTGAAAGACCTCTGTAAAGTCCTTCAGTGTTTTGAGGAATGCACACGGCTGGTAAGCACAGACGACGCCCTCATAAGCATGAGCATCCCACTTATGCGTCTGCTCATGCAAACTTTGACGCACATTAAGGATCAGGCGTCTGCAGCGGAGGAGGAGGAGGGAAGACTTGATGACAGTCAGCCTTTGTCTGCTCAGGGAACTGTCCTGGACGAGGTGGAGGAAGAAGAGGAAGAGGAGGAGGATGAGGGGGATAATTATTTTGGGGAGGAGGATGCTTCTCAGGGGCAAGAGAAAATGTTGGCTTGCCTAGGTCAGGTACAGGGTTTGTGCGTGACTGGAGGGATGTGGATTTGGCAGAAAGTGCTCCTCCACCCACCACTGGCAGTGCATCATTGACACCTGGAACATTGGCCCACATGTGTGATTATGTCTTGCGGATCCTAAAAAGGGACCCCCGCATTGCCAAAATTATGAAGGATGATGACTACTGGCTGGCCAGCATCCTCGATCCACGCTATAAAGGCAAATTACAGAACATCATGCCACAGGAGAACCTAGAGCTAATATTGGCGAACAAACAAGCAACTCTGGTAAACCGTTTGTTAGAGGCATTCCCAGCAAACATCAGCGCTGCAGGTTCTACCACGAGCCGTACTGGGAAACATGGAAGAGGTGTTCGTGGTGCACACAGCCGAAGTGGCGTTGGAGACAGGGGTTTCATGATCATGTTGTGGACTGATTTCTCGAGTACCGCCCACACAACTGGTAATACTGAATCGATTGCAACAGACAGGAGACAGCAGTTGTCAACTATGGTTCAAAATTACCTCTCCTCCCTGATCGATGTTGTCCCTCACAGTTCATTCCCCTTTGACTACTGGGCCTGTAAACTGGACACCTGGCCTGAAATAGCACAATATGCCTTACAGGAGCTCGCTTGCCCTGCTACTAGCGTGCTATCAGAAAGAGTCTTCAGTGCTGTTGAATCAATCCTGACAGAAAGAAGGACCCGGCTGTCGACCCAAAATGTAGGTGATCTCACCTTCATTAAAATGAACCATGCCTGGGTTTCAAAGGATTTTGTACCACCTTCCCCTGATGACACATAGGTTGCCAGCAAAATGGCTCGCTTTGTCCTTCTCTTCCTCTGACTTCTCCAACTCCTCCATTTGCAGCTGCTGAACGTCCAGCCTACACCTCAACATATGCCAGTTTTTCCACTTCCCTAACTGGGCTGAGTATAGGTAGCTAATTTTGAACTATAGTACAGACCAAAAGTTTGGACACACCTTCTCATTCAAAGATTCTTCTGTATTTTCATGACTATGAAAATTGTAGAATCACACTGAAGGCATCAAAACTATGAATTAACACATGTGGAATTATACATTACACTTTACAAAAAAGTGTGAAACAACTGAAAATATGTCTTATATTCTAGGTTCTTCAAAGTAGCCACCTTTTGCTTTGATTACTGCTTTGCACGCAGAAAAGGTGAACGGATGGACTCTACATGCCTAGTTCCCACTGTGAAGCATGGAGGAGGTGGTGTGATGGTGTGGGGGTGCTTTGCTGGTGACACTGTTGGGGATTATTCAAAATTGAAGCGGTGAGCGGTCCAGCTCACCCCAAACCATCTCGATTGGGTTCAGGTCTGTGACTGTGGAGGCCAGGTCATCTGGCATAGCACCCCAACACTCTCCTTCTTGGTCAAATAGCCCTTACACAGCCTGGAGGTGTGTTTAGGGTCATTGCCCTGTTGAAAAATAAATGATGGTCCAACTAAATGCAAATCGGATGGAATAGCATGCCGCTGCAAGATGCTGTGGTAGCCATGCTGGTTCAGTATGCCTTCAATTTTGAATAAATCTCCAACAGTGTCACCAGCAAAGCACCCCCACATCATCACACCACCTCCTCCATGCTTCACGGTGAGAACCAGGCATGTAGAGTCCATCCGTTCACCTTTTATGCATGCAAAGCAGTAATCAAAGCAAAAGGTGGCTACTTTGAAGAACCTAGAATATAAGACATATTTTCAGTTGTTTCACACTTTTTTGTAAAGTGTAATGTGTAATTCCACATGTGTTAATTCATAGTTTTGATGCCTTCAGTGTGATTCTACAATTTTCACAGTCATGAAAATACAGAAAAATCGTTGAGTGAGAAGGTGTGTCCAAACTTTTGGTCTGTACTGTATGTACTGTGGATTTAAAATCTTTTTCCTAGTGTTCTACCCTCCCCTTGTCATTGTTTTGTCTTCTCCCATGTCAGTTGTATTTTCATCTTTAGGGCTCATACTCACTTGCGCCGAAAACGGATGATATTCAGCCGAAAAAAAATCGGATTCAAATCTGACCAATGTTATTCAATAGGTGACATCTCATTTGCGATTTTTTTCTCAGCCGAAATTGGTGTGAGAAAAAAATCGCACCATGCTGCGATTTGATGCGATTTTGGTATGATAATCGCCAATGCAAGTCAATGGGTGCGAGAAATCATCGCACAGCACTCACACCATGCGAGTGCTGTCCGATTTATATGCACCAGTCTCCTTTGAAAAGCCGACAATTCATCCCCGGCTATACTGTAAAATCACACTGACAGCTCACAAAACACTAGATACATACACATAGAATACATATATATATATATACATGTCATTGTGACACATATATATATATTTATAGTACATACACTTCTACATACTGTAATAGCCGCTAATTCAATTGCCGGCTTTTGTGAAATCACAGAAGCCGACATGAAATGATACATTGTTTACACACAGTTAACCCCTTACCCCCAAGGGTGGTTTGCACGTTAATGACCGGGCCAATTTTTACAATTCTGACCACTGTCTCTTTATGAGGTTATAACTCTGGAACGCTTCAACGGATCTTCGCGATTCTGAGATTGTTTTCTCGTGACATATTGTACTTCACGTTAGAAGTAAAAATTTCTTTGATATAACTTGCGTTTATTTTTGAAAAAAATGCAAATATGGCGAAAATTTTTAAAATTTTGCAATTTTCAAACTTTGAATTTTTATTCCCTTAAAACAGAGAAATATATCACACAAAATAGTTAAGAAATAACATTTCCCACATGTCTACTTTACATCAGCACAATTTTGGAACAAAATTTTTTTTTGTTAGGAAGTTATAAGGGTTAAAAGTTGACCAGCGATTTCTCATTTTTACAACAAAATTTACAAAGCCATTTTTTTTAGGGACCACCTCACATTTGAAGTCACTTTGAGGGGTCTATATAGCAGAAAATACCCAAAAGTGACACCATTCTAAAAACTGCACCCCTCAAGGTACTCAAAACCACATTCAAGAAGATTATTAACCCTTCAGGTGCTTCACAGGAACTAAAGCAACGTGGAAGGAAAAAATGAATATTTAACTTTTTAGCCACAAAAATGATCTTTTACAAACTTTTTTTTTATTTTCACAAGGGTAAAAGGAGAAAATGGACAGATAAGGTTGTTATGCAATTTCTCCTGAGTACGCCAATACCCAATATGTGGGGGAAAACCACTGTTTGGGCACACGGCAGAGCTCGTAAGGGAAGGAGCACCGTTTGACTTTTTCAAACTAAAATTGGCGGGAATTGAGATTGGACGCCATGTCGTGTTTGGAGAGCCCCTGATGCGCCTAAACAGTGGAAACCCCCACAAGTGACACCATTTTGGAAACTAGACCCCCTAAGGTACTTATCTAGATCTGTTGTGAGCACTTTGAACCCCCAAGTGTTTCACAAAAGCTTATAATGCCTGGGTGTGAAAAAAAAAAAAAACAATTTTCCACAAAAATGATTTTTAGTCCCAAATTTTTGAATTTTCCCAAGGAAATTGGACCCCAAAAGTTGTTGTCCAATTTGTCCTGAGTACGCTGATACCCCATATTGGGGGGGGGGAAACTGTTTGGGTGCACGGCAGGGCTTGGAAAGGAAGTAGTAACGTTTTGGAATGCAGACGTTGATGGGGGTCATGTTCCGTTTGCAGTGCCCCAGATGAGCCTAAACAGTGGAAACCCCCCACAAGTGACCCCATTTTGGAAACTAGACCCCCTATGGAACTTATCTAGATCTTTGGTGAGCACTTTGAACCCCCAAGTGCTTCACACAAGTTTATAATGCCCGGGCATGAAAATAAAAAATCCTATTTTTTTCCCACAAAAATTATCTTTTAGTCACTAATTTTTTATTTTCCCAAGGGTAACAGGAGAAATTGGACCACATAAGTTGTTGTCCAATTTGTCCTGAGTACGCTGATACCCCATATGTGGGGGGGAACCACTGTTTGGGCGCACGGCAGAGCTCGGAATCGAAGGAGCACCATTTGACTTTTTCCAACCAAAATTGGCTGGAATTGAGATTGGATGCCATGTTGCATTTGGAGAGCCCCTGATGTGCCTAAACAGTGGAAACTCCCACAAAGACCCCATTTGGGAAACTAGACCCCCTAAGGAACTTTTCTAGATCTTTGGTGAGCAATTTGAACCCCCAAGTGCTTCACACAAGTTTATAACGTAGAGCCGTAAAATTTAAAAATCATATTTTTTCCACAAAAATGATCTTTTCACCCCAATTTTTATTTTTCCAAGGGTAACAAGACTCCAAAAGTTATTGTGCAATTTGTCCTGAGTGCGCTGATACCCCATATGTGGGGGTAAACCACTGTTTGGGTGCATGGCAGAGTTTGGAAGGGAAGGAGCGCCGTCTGACTTTTTCAACGCAGAATTGACTGGACGCCATGTCGTGTTTGGAGAGCTCCTGATCTGCCTAAACAGTGGAAACCCCCATAAATGACACCATTTTGGAAACTAGACCCCTCAAGGAACTTATCTAGATGTGTGGTGAGAACTTTTAACCCCCAGGTGTTTCACTAAAGTTTATAACGTACAGCCGTAAAATAAAAAATCTCTTTTTTTTTACAAAAATGATTTTTTCGCCCCCAATATTTTATTTTCACAAGGGTAACAGAAGAAATTGGAACCCAAAAGTTGTTGTCCAATTTGTCCTGAGTACGCTGATACCCAATATGTGGGAGAAAACTACTGTATGGGCGCACGTCAGGGCTCGGAAGGGAAGTAGTGACGTTTTGGATTGCAGACTTTGATGGAATGGTCTGGGGGCATCATGTCACATTTGGAGAGCCCCTGATGCACCTATACAGTGGAAACCCCCCACAAGTGACCCCATTTTGGCAAATAGACCCCACAAGGAACTTATCTAGATGTGTGGTGAGCACTTTGAACCCCGAAGTGCTTCACAGAAGTTTATAACGTACAGCCGTAAAATAAAAAATCTTTTTTTTTTTACAAAAATGATTTTTTTTCGCCCCCAATATTTTATTTTCACAAGGGTAACAGGAGAAATTGGACCCCAAAAGTTGTTGTCCAATTTGTCCTGAGTACGCTGATACCCAATATGTGGGAGAAAACTACTGTATGGGCGCACGTCAGGGCTCGGAAGGGAAGTAGTGACGTTTTGGATTGCAGACTTTGATGGAATGGTCTGGGGGGCGTCATGTCGCATTTGGAGAGCCCCTGATGTGCCTAAACAGTGGAAACCCCCCACAAGTGACCCCATTTTGGAAAATAGACCCCACAAGGAACTTGTCTAGATGTGTGGTGAGCACTTTGAACCCCGAAGTGCTTCACAGAAGTTTATAACGCACAGCCGTAAAAATAAAAAATCTTTTTTTTTTTTTTTGCAAAAATGATTTTTTTGCCCCAATATTTTATTTTTACAAGGGTAACAGGAGAAATTGGACCCCAAAAGTTGTTGTCCAATTTGTCCTGAGTACGCTGATATCCAATATGTGGGAGAAAACTACTGTATGGGTACACGTTGGGGCTCGGAAGGGAAGTAGTGACGTTTTGGATTGCAGACTTTGATGGAATGGTCTGGGGGCGTCATGTCGCATTTGGAGAGCCCCTGATGCGCCTAAACAGTGGAAATCCCCAACAAGAGACCCCATTTTGGAAAATAGACCCCACAAGGAACTTATCTAGATGTGTGGTGAGCGCTATGAAGCCCCAAGTGTTTCACAGAAGTTTATAATGTACAGCCGCAAAAACAAAAAAAAAATATTTTTTTTGTACAAAAATGATATTTTCGCCCCCAGTTTTTTATTTTCCCAAGGGTAACAGAAGAAATAGGACAAATTGCACAATAACTCTTGGGGTCCAGAGTACGCTGATACCCCATATGTGGCGATAAACTACTGTTTGGACGCATGGCAGAGCTGAGAAGTGAAGGAGCACCGTTTGACTTTTTCAACGCAGAATTGGCTGGAATTGAGATCAGACGCCATGTCACATTTGGAGAGCCCCTGATGTGCCTAAACAGCGGAAATCCCCCAATTCTAACTCCAACCCTAACCCCAACACACCCCTAACCCTAGTCCCAACCCTAACCACAAACCTAACCCTAACACACCCCTAATCCCAACCCTAACCCTAATCCTAACTTTAGCGCCAACCCTAACCCTAACTTTAGCCGCAACCCTAACCCTAACCCTAATGGGAAAATGGAAATAAATACTTTTTTTTAATTTTATTATTTTTCCCTTACTAAGGGGGTGATAAAGGGGGGTTTGATTTACTATATATAGCGGGTTTTTATGATTGGCAGCTGTCACGCTAAAAGACGCTTTTTATTGCAAAAATAGTTTTTGCATCATCACATTTTGAGAGCTGTAATTTTGGCCCACAGAGTCATGTGAGGTCTTATTTTTTGCGGGACGAGTTGACGTTTTTATTGGTAGCATTTTTGAGCACGTGACGTATTTTGATCGCTTTTTATTTCGATTTTTGGGAGGTTAGAATGAACAAAAATCAGCAATTCATGAATTTCTTTTGGGGGAGGCGTTTATACCGTTCCGCGTGTGGTAAAATTGATAAAGCAGTTTTATTCTTCGGGTCAGTACGATTATGACGATACCTCATTTATATCATTTTTTCATGTTTTGGCGCTTTTATAGAATAAAAACAATTTTATATAAAAAATAATTATTTTTGCATCGCTTTATTCTGCGAGCTATAACTTTTTTATTTTTTCGCTGATGATGCTGTATGATGGCTCGTTTTTTGCGGGACAAGATGACGTTTTCAGCATTACCATGTTTTTTTATATCGGTCTTTTTGATCGCGTGTTATTCCACTTTTTGTTCGGCGGTATGATGATAAAGCATTGATTTTTTGCTTCGTTTTTTTTTTTTTTTTTAAGGGGTTCACTAAAGGGGTTAACTAGTGGACAATTTTATAGGGGGGGTCGTTACGGACGCGGCGATACCAAATATGTGTACTTTTATTGCTTTGTTTTTTTTATTTACAGGAAGAATGAATTTATTGGGGAATATATATATATTTTTTTTTATTTATTTTGGATTTTTTTTTTAAAACATGTTTATTTTTATTTTTTTAACTTTTTTACTTTGTCCCAGGGTGGGACATCACTGTATTTTATCAGATCGCTGGTGTGACAGTGTGCACAGCACTCTGTCACACCAGCGATCGCTCAGGCAGTGCAGCAGGCTTCTCAGTGCCTGCTCTCGGCAGGCACTAAGGTAGCCGCCTCCCTCCAGGACCCCGGCGCCATCTTGGATCCGGGTCCTGGGAGGGAGGAAGCCCTCAGAACGGCGCGATCACATCGCGCTGCTCTGATGGCCTCAGGGGGGCGCGCAGGGAGCCCCCACCCTGCGCGATCCTCCCCTGTGCCCCCAGTACACCGCGATCATGTTTGATCGCGGTGTGCAAGGGGTTAATGTGCTGGGAGTGGTCCGTGACCGCTCCTGACACACAGTCATGGGTGTCAGCTGTGATAATCAGCTGACACCCGGCGGCGATTAGCTGCGCTCCCCTCAGGAGCGCAGCTGATTGCCTATGACGTACTATCCCGTCCCCGGTCATACGGGCCCAGGTACCATGGACGGGATAGTACGTCCGATGGCAGTAAGGGGTTAACCATGTCATTTAATGTATTTTGATATATGGTTTTAACTTACAATTACATAAGTGTATGTGTGCAAAATTTCAGACATGTAGGGGTTAATTAAAGGTGTAAAAATGTGTGGGCTCCCGCTGTATTTTCTCCACCAGACAGACAAAGCAAGCGAGTGAGGGCAGATAATAATAGCCTAGGGAGGGTACATTTTTTTTGTGCCCCCCCCGGCTACTAACATCTGCCCCCAGACACCCAAGAAAAGGCAAATCTCTAATTAGATTAGCCCTTTCTGGCACTTTGCCCGTCTATTCCCATTGCCCTGTAGCGGTGGCGAATGGGTTAATAAGGGGTTAAAGCCACCTTGCAATTGAAAGGTGACTTTAAGCCAGGTTAATAATTGAGAGCTGTCAATTAGACAACTATCAATTATTAATCCTATTGTATGAAAGAAAAATCAAACACACACACTTTAATAAAAAAGAAGTTTAATGAAATAATCAAACAGTTTTTGACCATATTTTATTTTCCTGCTAAAACCATTCCCTGTAATAAAAATAAAATAAAAAAGCAAAATTATTCTTACCTATCTAATGCACAGTCAGGTCCCACACTGTAATCCATCAGAAAGGGTTAACAGGTTACAGCTAGCAGGGAGCTAATGCTGCCTGCTGAGCTGTTACCCCCTGAATGAATAAGTTCCTCTCCAGGGGAAAAATATTTAGACTTGAGAGTCCTCAGTGGTTGATACCCACTGAGGACTCTCAAGTCTAAATATTTTTCTATCTACTGGCTAACACGGTAAGAAGATACACATCTTTCCTATCTCCAGGGGAAAGGAGAGGAAGTGATTAATGTGTTTAGCTTAATTGATTTATTCCCACTTTCACTTCAGGTCAGGTCACCCTGACCTGACCTAAAGTGAAAGTGGGACGCAATCAATTAAGCTTCCACAGTAATCACATCCTCTCCTGTCAGCCGGAGATAAGCTCATTCATTCAGGAGCTTTCAGCTGAGCAAGCAGCATTAGTTGCGCTGCTTGGCTGAAAGCTAGTTAACCCTTTGTGAAGGATTACAGCGTGGGACCTGACAGATCACCGGATAGGTAAGAATAATGTTGTTTTATTATTTTTTCTTTATTATAGGAGATCAAGGGCTTTGCAAGGATTAAGAGTTAAATAAAAGATGGTCAAAAAAATGTGTTTTTATTTCATTAAAATTATTTATTCTTAAAGTGTGTGTGTTTTTTTTATTTACTTTAATAGGATTAATAATTGATAGTTGTCTAATTGACAGCTCTCAATTATTAACCCTTTAATGTCCAATGTCGTGCACAGTCCGTCATGGCAAGGTGTCAGTTCCGGCACCAGGACGGACTGTGCACGTCATCCCTTTGATCTACCATTGCGTGTAAACACGCAGTGGTAGCTCAGTGCTGACAGCTGTCACAGACAGCTGACAGGCACGGCAAGCGGTGCGGGGACCTTTGCCATCGGTCCCCACACCTACAGCGCTGTCCTTGGTCAGTCAATGTGACTAACCAAACACAGCAGCGATCGCGCAGGAGATGCTGAAATTTCAGCATCTCCAGCGCGATCAGTGCAGGAGCCGGCGCTGCAGTGGCCAGGCTTCCTGCACTGACAGCCAGGAGCAGCGCCCCCGCCGCCCCTGGCTGTTAACCCCCTGACTGCCGCGATCGAGCGCGATCGCAGCGCTCAGGGGGGGAGGCAGAAGGTCGGGAGCTCCCTCTGCCTCAGATCGGCGCCCTGCAATGTATTTGCAGGGCCCGATCTCTGCCTTGATGACCCGGGGGTTGTCATGACAACCTCCGGGTCATCTAGCTACGGAAAGCTGCTGTGATCATGGTCACAGCAGCTTTCACTATAGTTACAATGCATTGCAATGCTGGAACATTGCAATGCATTGTAACTGCAATAAAAAGTAAAAAAGTGAAAGTCCCATAAAGGGACAAGTAAAAAAAAAGCATTTTTTAAAAAAAATTGTAAAAAAAATATTAAAAATTAATTTTAAAAAAATCCCCTAAAAAATACACATTTTTATGTAATAAAAAAAACAAAAAGCAAAAAAACCACACATGTTTGGTATCGCCGCGTCCGTAAAAATCCTATCAATAAAAGCGTATCCCTAGTTAACCCCTTCAGTGAAATCCGTTAAAAAAACAAACAAAAAAGTAGTAAATTATACTTTTTCCAAGCGGTATCATCACACCGCTTGGAAAAAGTGCAATAACACGCGATCAAAAAGTCAGATATAAATAATCATGGTACCGCTGAAAACGTCATCTTGTCCCGCAAAAAACAAGCTGCTATACAGCATCATCAGCAAAAAAATAAAAAAGTTATCGCTCGCGGAATAAACTGATGCAAAAATAATTATTTTTTCTATAAAACTTTTTATTGTGTAAAAAACACCAAAACATAAAAAAATATATAAATGAGGTATCGCTGTAATCGTAGTGACCCGAAGAATAAAGCTGCTTTATCAATTTTACCACACGGGGAACGGAGTAAAAAAAAAAAAAAAACAATTCCTGAATTGCTGGTTTTTGTTCATTCTGCTTCCACAAACATCGGAATAGGAAGCGATCAAAAAACGTTATGTGACCGAATATGGTACCAATAAAAACGTCAACTCGTCCCGCAAAAAATAAGCCCACAGATAACTCTGTCAGCCGAAATATGGAAAAATGATAGCTCTCAAAATACGGCGATGCAAAAATTTCTTACAAAAAATTATTCCAAAAACAAGCGTCTTTAAGGCTACTTTCACATTTGCGTTTTTTAGCGCTGCGTATCGAGCGCACATGAAACGCATGAAAAATCCACGTGCAAACGCGTGTAATCGCTGCGATATTTTGCAGTCGAATAGTGCGCATTGCTTTGGAAAAACGCAGCGATTGTAAGCGATTGTATGCGATTTAAAGCGTTTTTGTATGCGTTTGCGTTTTTTCTGGCCAAAACACATGATGAAAATCCTTGAAAATATTTAGACTTGAGAGTCCTCAGTGAAAATCCTTGAAAAATTCTTGCAACAGAACCCACCAATGGGACACCAGTGGGCGTGTCTCATTGAAAATCTTTATATAGAGCCTGTTCACAGCCCTTTTTTACATTTGCTTGCATTTGCCTTGATGAACATGGATCTGCTTATGAAGACTTTCTTCTTCAACCTTGATGTGGACATGGCTATGGCACAGTCTTATGCCGTTGCTTGCCATGAACAAAGGAAGAGAGATAGACAGCGGAGACGGCAGCGGCTGCGTTTGTGGGTACATCCCATTGTAGAACTCCGGGAGAGCCGTGGAGCGTATCACACCCTCTACAGTGAGCTGCAGTCAAACCCGGAGAAATTTAACGACTACACCCGGATGTCACAACAATCCTTCATGGATTTACTTGCTCGGGTACAACAATTAATAAGGAGACAGGACACCCAGCTCCGTCGGGCGATTCCTCCAGAGGAAAGACTCCTGGTGACATTACGGTACGTATTATTGAGAAACCAATGCCTGCATCATTGTATTACTAATGCCATGTACTATTACAAAGATGACAGAATTATTGTTCTGCCAGCTAGTAAACAAAGACCTGCATAATTATTTTTATGACATTTTTTTGTTTATTAATGTTTTACAAAAACATATACAATAATATTTTTTTGTTCTTTCTCTAGATTCCTTGCTACTGGAGAGAGCCTCTCTTCACTTCACTTCCAGTACCGGATTGGTATCTCCACGTTGTCAGGAATTGTTGTTGACACCTGCCGGGCATTGTGGACTGTTCTCTGTCCGGAATTTATGCCCCTGCCCACCACCGAAAAGTGGCTAGAAATAGCAGAAAAATTCTGGACAACATGCAATTTCCCCAACTGTTTGGGAGCAGTTGATGGGAAACACATCCGCATCATCAAACCTAAAAGAACAGGCTCGGAGTACTACAATTACAAGAAGTACTATTCTACAGTTCTTATGGCCATTGTAGATGCAGACTGTATGTTTGTTGCGGTGGACATTGGGGCATTTGGCCGTGGGAATGACTCACAGGCGTTTAAGAACTCGGACATGGGACGGAGGTTGTATGGAAACCAGTTTAATTTCCCCATGCCACGGCCTCTTCCCCACACCGAAGGTCCAGCAATGCCATTTGTAATGGTTGGGGATGAGGCATTCCAGATGAGCCAACACCTACTTAAACCCTACTCCAGCCGGGACTTGGACCACAACAAAAAAAATTTCAATTACAGGCTGACCAGGGCAAGAAGAACTGTAGAGTGTGCCTTCGGTATACTGGTTTCCAGATGGCGCATTCTGGGCACAGCCATTCATCTGAAAGTGCAAACAGTGGATGAAGTTGTCAAGGCCTGTGTGGTGCTTCATAACTTTGTCATGGCGAAAGAGCACCCAAACTTTGAACTTGATGATGCAGCTCCTAACCCATTGCCTGAGTTCACTCAGCACCCTCTCAGGTCTTCTGTTGAAGTAGGTCAAATGAGAGACCAATTTGCGGCCTACTTCATCTCAGATGTAGGACAGGTGGATTGGCAAGAACAAATGGTGTAAAATAATGTTCTTGTCTGTATGTTAATCAAATTTTTTTTTTTTTTAATTTAAATAAAATACCTCTGTTTATACCTGTACCACGTGCAGTCTCTGTTTTTAAATTAAAAAACAATTATGAAATGGCCAGGTTACCAGTGAATTCATGATGCATATTTTTGGGTGCATCATGAATTTATTTGTAATCCTGACTAGGTAGTTAAATATACATGTACACAAGTTGTATGACCTTTATTTAACACAACAATTATTTGTGTCACTGTGACTTGATTTGGAACGCAGAGATAATAAAGATTATACATCTTGTTCTATACCAATGCCTGGTGGCATGCTGAAGTGGTGATGCCCCAAATAACGCATTGTCACTTCAGAATCTATCAGGCCTGGGCAGGTGAGTACACATGACTTCTAAACAGCAGCATCGCTACAGTATGCTTCAAATTAATGCAGACTGAAGCAAGCGCTGCTGGTTAAAACTCATGTCTATTCACCTGGCCAGGTGTGATAGTAATGATACAAGGTCAGGGTATTGTACATATAAAGTGTATTTTCACCATCATCTCCTCTGTTTCTTCAACACACACTGAATAGAGGATGTGCTCAGTTACAAGCTATATCTAGAATCCCTGGCCTTGTATCACAAAGTGAAATAATGTCAAAAACACACCACACTCATTTAATTTTTTAGTATATCTGGCAAGGTTAAATAGATATGCCTTGCACTCAACACCATCCTCTATTCAGTCTGTGCAATATTAGCAGACAGACAGACTGTTGGTGCAAAAAAAGGAATATATTTGTGTTTTGGACTAAACATATCTCCATGAAGTACACAAACTTGTGTCATTCCTGTAGTTATGTGTAGTCAAAAACGCAAAGTGTACACAAAGCAAACCAAAATTACTAAAAGAAGATTGGCACATTTATTTTGTACAACAGGAAAACAACATTTGAATTGGCAATGATTTTTTGGATTACATTTGTATAGATCACATTATAATTTTTTTTTATTAAAAAATAAAATATTTCTATTCACACAAAGGTTTTTGATAGATCACATTAGTACAATTTGTGTCCAACATGAGCATGGTATTGTCACTGCCCCAGAAGTAATAGAAAAATCAGATTAGTACAATGTTTGTACAAGATGCAATTGGTAGTCACTGCCCCAGTAGTAATAGAAAAATCAGATTAGTACAATGTTTGTACAAGATGAAATTGGTAGTCACTGCCCCAGTAGTAATAGAAAAAACAGATTAGTACAATGTTTGTACAAGATGCAATTGGTAGTCACTGCCCCAGTAGTAATAGAAAAAACAGATTAGTACAATGTTTGTACAAGATGCAATTGGTAGTCACTGCCCCAGTAGTAATAGAAAAATCAGATTAGTACAATGTTTGTACAAGATGAAATTGGTAGTCACTGCCCCAGTAGTAATAGAAAAAACAGATTAGTACAATGTTTGTACAAGATGCAATTGGTAGTCACTGCCCCAGTAGTAATAGAAAAATCAGATTAGTACAATGTTTGTACAAGATGAAATTGGTAGTCACTGCCCCAGTAGTAATAGAAAAAACAGATTATTACAATGTTTGTACAAGATTAAATTGGTAGTCACTGCCCCAGTAGTAATAGAAAAAACAGATTATTACAATGTGTGTACAAGATGCCATATGTATCGTCACTGCCACAGAAGTTGTATAGAAATGTGATTTTTTATTAACAATTTTTATTGCTACTGACGTTTTGGTGGTGATTTCGATAATCTGGGGGGTGTGCAGAGATGAAGAGCGGCTGGAAACCGATGAAGGGGTTCGAGGGGAAGGGGCAACAAAAGTAGTGGGTGAAGGAAGATCACACATCAAATGAGAGGCACTTTGAGACACATTAGGAGGAGAGGGTGGATGGACAAACAAAGATTTCTTTTTTTTCTTCTTGGAGACAGGAGTACCATGCATGGAC
>JARQOD010000003.1:304167992-304211726 GCA_033576555.1 Oophaga sylvatica
GTTTGATATATTCCATTATAGACCTGATTGATTCTTATTATATACCAGGGTATTGGATTACACTGTGTGGGGCTGTGGCTTCCTTTTTATCGTAATTGATGCTTGTGTTATATTTTTATACGTATACTTAATAAAGTTTTATATTTTACCCCCATGCCTGGGTGAAGCCTTTTCTTCCTTTTCCCCCTATTCTTATTGCACTAAGGGTTACGTTCTCCTATTTGGCTGGTTTAATGCCATCCACCTTTCTTTTGTTTTGAGATTCAATTATTTGGTGTGGATAAAAAAACTTTTTAGTATTTTGTTTTATTATTTTAATTTATTACACATTTCCACACTGCATTGTATTTCATTTCAATTTGTTTTTTTAAAATTTGTTTATAGAGCAGGAGAAACAAACTAATAAATTTATAGGTTTATTCCTAAAAAACAGGCAGTGCTTATACCATATAAAAAAAAGGATGTAACAAGCTGAGGCAATATAGTTATGTACAATATGGTTACAGAAAATAAAATAGGATTAAAGATGGAAGATCAACTTACAGTTCTTAGATCATAGTAGGCAAGCCATGCGGTCAGGGGATGGGAGACACATCACAATGCATCACAGAGCTGCTATGTATCTGGTGTCCAGGGCAGATCTGAGCCAGAATACCTGGCCCCTACCTTAGAGACCTGTGGCCGTGACATCATAAACGGGGTGGAGTTACCAGGGTCCTCCTCTTGCTGAAAGGTATGGTTGGAATTCTGAAAGATTATCAGGAGCATAACTCATCCTGAGAACCTCGCAGAAGAATGGCAGACCTATCAATGATCTTACTTTGAAATGACGGTTCAAATGAGCCCACACGCGGGTGGGCTAGTTTATAGGGCATCCGAGAATTCCATTTCTCGGGTTCTGTTGGAGTTACGGGTTTACCAGTACCACGGGACCGTTGCCTGTCCGGCGCATGTTTCACAACAGTACTTTCGTGTTTCTAGCGGACGCTCCCACCGTGTTATTAACCAAAACCGAATGGAGTCTCCAAGATGGCTGCTAGGGTAAGAACAGCACACGTTGCTGACAATGGGACCCCTGCTGTGAAGCGGGAAAACTCTAGCACTGGCAGCTCACATTACACTGCCTGAGTGCAGGCTGGGAGGGGGTTGGTGAGAAGTATGAGAGCTGCAGAGAGAAGGAGGGGGGCTTTGCTTTGTGGGCTTTAGTTCTGCACAGCACAAGACATGGAGCTTACAGTATTATCACACATTAGCAGCAGCAATTTCTGTGAGTCATTTTACACATGTTTTAGACCAGCCCATGCACTAGCAGAACAGAGTATAAGTCGGACATGTTGCGAATGACTGGAGAGGATGTTGCATGAGTATCTCAAGTTCAATACTAATGCCATCGGGGGGGTGGTTTGGATCCTTTTTCATTTTGGTCTTCAAATATGGAACAGCAGTCTGAGCTCGCTTGTCCTGACAGATAAGCGCATCTGTCTGTCCCCTGAAAGTGTAGATCGCCTAACTTTCATCAAGATGAACAAGTCATGGATCTTCAATTACTTTTGCACCACAGTCGCAGACTAGGCAATGGTGTAGATTTTAGTGTGCTGCATTGATCTTGTGGTATTGCAGGCTGCGATACCTTTGTTGTGGCTTCTGAGCCTGCTGTTGCTGCTGCTGCTGATGTTATAAACAATTTTTTGAAATGTGAAGACTCCAAGTTAGTCTCCCTCTGGTTGCTTGCCTGTAGTGGAAGGGGTGTCAGAGCCCCATTATACTATTTCTACTCTTGGGAAATCGATATTACTTTAATGGTGTGTGGCAATAAGTTTTTGAAATGTTTGGATTCCAAATTTTGTCTCCTTCATGTGTGTTGCCTGTAGCAGTAGAGCTCCAAGACCTGCAGACTTTCTCTTACTTTCAGTCAACTACCTGTGTTACAATCCTTAAATATTTCAAACAATAGTAGTCTACGAAGCTGATATTTGTGCCACTTGAGTGTGGCTTAGCAGAAAAGCAGTTTGAGCTGTTGTATGAGGTGTCAGGGCTCCCAACACAGCAGGCTTACACTGTTCAATCATTCAACTCATCTTAATTTAAACTTAAATTCAAAGCTGTAAATGCTAGTCCAGCCATTATCAAATTTCGATTGTGGGTCAATTTATCAGTCTACCAAGCTGATTTTTGTGCCAATTAAGTGTGTCTGAGGAGAAAAGCAGTTTGAGAAATTGCATGAGGTATCAGGGCTCCCAACACAGCAGGCCTACACTGGTCCCTCACCCACCTCATATTAATCTAATCTTAAATTCAAAGCTGAAAATATGCTGGCCTAGACCCTCATACTTCATGCATGGCCCATGGCTAACTGCTGCTATGCCATTATCAAATTTCTACTGTGGGTCATTTGATGTCACTTTTTCTGGTGTCTACCCCTAATTTTTGTAAATGTTTGGACTCCAAGTTGGATCTCCTTCATGTGTGTTGCCTGAATTTGTCAGGGCTCTCAAAGCACCAGGCCTACACCTGTCACTGATCCACCTGTTACTTATCAATGTTTGAGCTAGAAATGCTGGTCCAAGCAGTGTCCCAGGCCCTATGTGGTAAGGAATATAGTTGTTTATTTTTTTAAGTCTGTTACAAGAGACAATGGCTTCAGTGGACTGGGTGATGACGTATGATTTAATTTACATTCAATAAAGGAGTCTGTGTCATTCTTTCAGTTATAGGATTTTGTTCTGGTGGCTGTGTGTTTTTTTATACAATATCACTATGGGGTTAGAATTGGTGGCGTCTCATAAACGCTTTTCCATTACTAACCTATGGGCTTGACATCACCTAACAATACAAAGGTGACATCAACCCCCTCCAAGTATAAGCCCATTTGCCACCGCACCAGGGCAAGTGGGAAGAGCTGGGCAAAGAGCCAGATTAGTGCATCTAAAAGATGCCCCATTTCTGAGCGGCTGTGAGCTGCTATTTTTAGGCTGGGGGCCAATATCTATGGCACCTTATTAGCCTGAGAATAGCAGCACCCAGCTGTCAGCTTTAGCTTGGCTGGTTGTTCGCAAATTGGGGAAACCCCATCATTTTTTAAAATAATTTAAATAATTAACAAAAAAAACGCGTGAGGACCCCTCTATTCTTAATAATATGCCTTGCTAACACTGACAGCTGAGTGTTGCAGCATGCTGCTGTCAGTTTTGCTTGGCTGGTTATCAAAAATACAGGGGAACCTACATCAATTTTTGTTTTAATTATTTATTTATAGTGTAATTTATGGGTCAATTGATGTCCCTTTTCCTGATGTCTGCCCCAAATTTGAGCAGTTTTGGCAGCTTTTGGACCCTCCTGAAGGTGTTGCCTATGCATTTGGTTTTGCCTCCCATTGAATTCAATGGTGTTCGAATGACTATGAGCATAGTTGAACCTTGAGCATAGATCACTCATCTCTAGTCACTTGTACCAAGGTTTCGTGAGCAGTTGCATTTCTAACAGGCTATGCATTGTTAGAATTGTCCACATCATCCTGATAACTACCAACTGTCTTATTACAGCTACATTATCCTTCCCTGTAAGGAAGAGTATTATCCACTTAGGTTCTGAGACTGACACCCTTGCATTACTACCCAATTTGGTAACTTTTTGGGAAGTACAGAAACAGGAGTGGCCTTCGTTTTCACTTCCCCATGCTAAATGAACCCAACTACTTGCCTGCTTTTCATGACTCACTTCTCTATCCTCTATGTCTACCCCAATAATTGCGTGCAAATTCTTTTTCTCTTTTGTTAAAATATCCTACTGGTCAAAAAAAACTGCCGCCAAGTGTAAGTATGAACAAAAATTTCTTGAAAATTTGTTTCCAAATGACATTTCTACGACATCTTAGCTAGAAGTACTTTTGTATGCAATATTTCTAATAACCTGAAGATAAATACGCGTCAGAAGGAAATTAAATCAAAGGTTCAGAGCAAAGAGCAAAATCAGACTGAGCGCAGTGAACTCACTGTTTGTGATCTCATTCTTTTCCTCCTCAGGGGAATCCCAGGAAGCTGGATGTGATCGTCCTACTCCCAGATGATAGTTCCTTAATAAGTGGTTGAGCTGAGCACTGCTAAGTGCAGGGTAGTCACTTCGAAGACTGCTCCAGGAAAGCTGTGATACAAAATTAGTTATTATATAACACTTGTTATGATATTCATAAGGCAAGACTAGTGTAATAAATAATTAGCTGATGCCTATTACCCTTAGGCCGGGATCACACATGCGAGAAACTCGCACAAGTCTCTCGCATGAACACCCGGCACTGCCGCCGGCACTCGGACCTCAGCGTGCGGCTGCATGTAATTCTGTGCATTCGCACGCTCCTGTCCGAGTGCCGATGGCAGTGTCGGGTGTACATGCGAAAGTCTCGCACGAGAATAGTGGGAGTTTCTCGCATGTGTGATCCCGGACTTAAAAACAGTCTCCCATGTCCCTCTACGTGCAAAGAATCCATAGGTCTTTGAAGGAAACAACTGTAGGGCCGCAATCAAATATTAAGAACGTGTAGTTGTGGTACTCCTACACTCAAAAAGGCTCTGCAAACATAAAGCCAAAAAAATATTGCAAGCAGAGTCATTCATAGACCCTTGAAAGCAACAACTGGAGGACCTCATTCAAATATTGAAGATTAAAAACACTTTATCTTCTGCTGTAATCTGGTGGTGTGGAAAAGTCGGGGCTAATCCAGGCTTTGTTCCTATTTATACAGTGTTCCAAATTATTATGCAAAAATTGTTTAGGAGTGATAAGGTAAGAATTTTTTGTTTGTCAGTTAAAATGATGGTGATGTGTGTCAGGGCTCTTTATATCACTGTAAGCAATTGCAGACACCTGTGCTAATTAGTTTGGCAGGTGTGTCCAATGAAAGGCAAGCCTACTTAAGAAGGCTGTCCCACATTATTAAGCAGCCTACATTTTCTGCCAAAATGGGAAAGAAAAAGGATGTGTCGGCTGCTGAGAAGCAACAAATTGTGGAGTGTTTAGGTCAAGGCATGACTACAATCAACATTGCCAAGACACTTCATCGTGATCATCGCACAATCAAGAAGTATGTAACTGATTCACAGTACACACGTGTGAGTGCTGATAAGGGAAAATTGAGGACTCTTTCCTACAGGCAATTACGTCAGGTTAGAAGAGCAGCGGCAAAAAAGCCTTGTCATAGCAGCAGACTAGTTTTTGAAGCTGCTGGTGCCTCCAACGTCCCCCGAACAACAAAATGCAGGGTCCTTCAGAGGTTTGCAGCTGTGCGTAAGCCATCCTGTCGACCTCCTCTATCCACTGCACACAAGCAGAAACGGCTCCAGTGGGCCAAACAATACATGAAGACTGACTTCAAAACTGTTTTGTTCACCGATGAGTGCCGTGCAACGCTCGATGGTCCAGATGGATGGAGTGGAGGATGGCTGGTTGATGGACACCCTATGCAAACACGGCTACGGCGCCAACAAGGAGGAGGTGGAGTAATGTTTTGGGCTGGAATCATGGGGAGAGAGATTGTCTGCCCCTTTAGGATCCCTGAAGGGGTAAAGATGAACTCCATAGTGTATGTTGAGTTTCTCAAACAGCACTTCCTGCCATGGTTCAATAAGAAGAACCGTGCATTCCGCAGCAAGATCATTTTCATGCATGATAATGCACCGTCTCATGCTGCACATAACACATCTGCATCTCTGGCTGCTATGGGCATAAAAGGGGACAAACTTATGGTGTGGCCCCATGCTCCCCTGACCTCAACCCCATTGAGAACCTCTGGAGCATCATCAAAAGGAGTGTGATGGCAGGAGGCAGTTCACATCTAAGCAACAGCTCTGGGAGGGTATTCTGTCCTCATGCAAAACAATTGAAGCAGAAACCATCCAAAACCTGACAAATTCAATGGACTAGAGAGTTCAGAAGCTCCTTTCGAACAAGGGGTCCTATATGCAAATGTAACATCACCTAGAATAAAGTTTTGAGTTGAAAACTGTTTGATTTCAGTTTGTAATAACCTGCTAATGCTTATAATTTCAAAAATGACCATTTTTTTGTTCTTTATTAAAATGAAAAGGTAGAAAACTCTGCTGTGCATAATAATTTGGAACATGCATTTTGAGTGCAGTTTGAGTGTTTTATTTTTTAAAAAATATACTGTTATCATAGCCAGTTTGTACAAAAACCTTTCAATTGAACTCTAATAGTTATTTGACTGGAAAATTACAATGACTGCAATTCATATAGGTAATTTAGGAAATTCTGAGAAAATATTATTTGCATAATAATTTGGAACACAGTGTATTTGAGTGAGCCTATCAGAAGGGATAAGTGAACGTGCTTGGTAATACTTGGATTCCACTCGATTATCTGGGTGCTGGGATGTGTTCGGCACTAGAGATGAGCGACTTTGCCTCCGAGAGGGCCGAGTCGGGATTCGGACCACCCGACTTTATTAAAAGTCGAGTCGAACGAAATCGGCCGACCATCGGAAAAAGTCGGAGTTCCGACTGAAACTCGACCCGACCCCAATGCAAGTCAATGGGGAAGAAAAGTCGGCAGTGAGTGGAGGACAGTAAACACACCTACAGTGCCCATTTCAATGCCAACGACATCAATTCATATTACTTAAGCTTGTCAACCTTAATGTACTTTATAATAATAGTAACGCATTGAAAACTGGGGGTTATTTGGCTAAAGCTGTGGGGGGCAGGGCTGGCTCCAGGTTTTCGTGGGCCCCGGGCGAAAGAGTCTCAGTGGGCTCCTTTAACACATACCACAATTCATGATGCTCCGATACGGCAGAGAAATATAGGTATAGTACAATACCAAATACTTCACTTCTTACATTACATGAGTGATATCTATTGTAAATTCTACAATAGATCAAAAACTAGACAGTATAGTCCTCCATACAGTATTATGGGCACCACAGAATGCGCCATACAGAATAATGAGCCCAATATATTGCTCTATACAGAATAATGAGCCCCATATATTGCTCCATACAGAATAATGAGTCCCATATATGATGCTCAATACAGAATAATGGGCCCAATATAATGCTTCATACAGTATAATGAGCCACATATATTGCTACATACAGAATTTGTCCCATATAATGTTCCATACAGTATATGATGAGCTCCACATAATGCTCCACTATATGATGGTCCCCATATAATGTGCCATACAGTATAGGACGGTCCCCATAGAGTATAATGAGCCCCACATATTGCTCCATACAGTATAATGAGTCGTAAATAAAGCTCCATACAGTATATAATGGACCCCATATATTGCTCGATACAGAATGTGCTCCATATGATGCTCCATATATAAAGGGCCCTATATGATGTACCATAAATAATGCACCCCATATGATGCTCTAGTATATGATGGGCCCCATATATGATGCTCCAGTGTATGATAAGCCCCATATAATGCTCCAAATATAATGGTCCCCATATATAATGCTCCATATATAATGGGCTCCATGTGATGCTCCATATATAATGTGCCCCATATGATGCTCCAGTATATGATGTGCCCCATGAATGATGCTCCAGTGTATGATGAGCCTATATAATGCTCCAGTGTATGATGGAACCCATATATAATGCTCCAGTGTATAATGGGCCCTATTTATGATGCTCAAGTGTATGATGGGCTCCATATATAATACTACATTGTATAATGCTCCCCATATATTGCTCCAAACATTAAAAAAAATTAAATACCTATCCTCGCTGGGCACTGCTCTACTCTGGACTCCTCAGTGTTGCCATCTTCCAGCTCTCTGCACTGTGACTGTTCAGGCAGAGGGTACACAGACGTGACGTCATCGCACTCTCTGACCTGAATGTCACTGTCAGGAAACGCGGAAGACGTCAGAGTGGTGGAGCAGGGAGAGGTAAGTATTGCAAGTGCTGGGGCCCTGAGCAAGCAGGGGGGACACACTCGTGGGTGCCGGAACTGGCACAGGGCCCCTCATAGTATGCCGGTGTCTATGACGGCAAGTGGGCCCCCCACCTGCTCAGGGTCCCGGCACTTGCCCGGGTGCGCCAGGTGCTGACGCCGGCCCGGGAGGGGTACAGCCCAGATAGGGAGGTGGAAAAACTGGCATGTGTTGAGGTGTAGGCTGGACGTTTAGCAGCTGCAAATGGAGGAATTGGAGAAGTCGGAGGAAGAGGAGGACAAAGCAAGCCATTTTGCTGGCAACCTATGTGTCATCAGGGGAAGGTGGTACAAAATCTTTTGAAACCCAGGCATGGTTCATTTTAATGAAGGTGAGATCACCTACATTTTGGGTCCTTCTTTCGGTGAGGATTGATCCAGCAGCACTGAAGACTCTTTCTGATAGCACACTACCAGCAGGGCAAGCGAGCTCCTGTAAGGCATATTGTGCCAATTCGTGCCAGGTGTCCAGTTTACAGGCCCAGTAGTCAAAGGGGAATGAACTGTGAGGGAGAAATTCGATAGGGGAGTAGAGGTAATTTTGAATCATAGTTGACAACTGCTGTCTCCTGCCTGTTGCAATCGATTCAGTATTACCAGTCGTGTGAGCGGTACTCGAGAAATCAGTCCACAACATGGTCATGAAACCCCTGTCTCCAACGCCACTTTGGCTGTGCGTACCACGAACACCTCTTCCATGTTGCCCAGTACGGCTCGTGGCAGAACCTGCACCGCTGCTGTGTGCTGGGAATGCCTCTAACAAATGGTTTACCAGAGTTGCTTGTTTGTTCGCCAATATTAGCTCTAGGTCTTCCTCCTCTTCCTCTTCTTCCTCCACCTCATCCAGGACAGTTCACTGAGCAGGCAATGGTTGACTGTCATCAAGGCTTCCCTCCTCTTCCTCCTCCGCTGCAGATGCCTAATCCTTAATATCCGTCAAAGATTGCATGAGCAGACGCATAAGTGGGATGCTCATGCTTATGATGGCGTTGTCTGCGCTTACCAGCCGTGTGCATTCCTCAAAACACTGAAGGAGTTTACAGAGGTCTTTCAGCTTTGACCACTGCACACCCGACAACTCGATGTCTGCCCTCAAACTGCCAACCCGTGTATCTTCCCACAAATGCATTATAGCCTGCCTCTTTTCGCACAGCCTCTCAACTATGTGCATGGTAGAGTTCCACCTTGTTGCAAAGTCTATGATTAGGCGGTGCTTGGGCAGGTTGAGCGATCGCTGCAGCATCTGCATACGACTGGAGTCTACGGGGGAGCGACGGATGTGCGAGCACAGTATTCGCACCTTATGAAGCAGGGCTGGTAACTCCGGATAATTATTTATGAAGCACTGCACCACCAGGTTAAAGGTATGAGCCAGGCAAGGTATGTGTCTGAGTTTTGCCAGGGCTATGGCCGCCACAAAATTACGGCCGTTATCACTGACTACCTTGCCTGGCTCAAGATGTAGGCTGCCCAGCCATGACTCAGTTTCTCGCTGCAAGTAGTCGGCCAGTACCTCCGCGGCGTGTCTGTTGTCGCCCAAAGACATCATCTTTAAAACAGCCTGCTGACACTTACCACTAGCTGTTCGATAGTGGGACACCTCGTGTGCAACACTGGCAGCTGCGGATGGAGTGCTCGTGCGACTGCGCTTTGTCAACGAGCTTTCGCTTCTGGAGGAGGAGGGTCGAACGCCTGCAGCCAACTGTTGCCTATACCGTGGGCTAGGCAGCACTGTCCCACCACCACTGTCCCCTGTGGACCCTGCATCCACCACATTAACCCAGTGCACAGTGATGGACACGCAATGGCCCTGGCCATGCCTACTGGCCCATGCATCTGTTGTGAGGTGCTCCTTTCCACTGATTGTTTGAGTGCATGGACAATGCGGTCTTTCACATGCAGGCGGAGGACAGGGATGGCTTTTCTAGCAAAGAAGTGCCGACTAGGTAGGTTATACGTGGTGGGACAGCGTAGGCCATGAACTCTTGGAACGCTGCGCTTTTAACCAAACAGAAGGGCATCATCTCTAATAAGATCAGCTTGGCAAAGTAGGCGTTCAAAGCCAGTGTACGCAGATGAGAGGATGAGTACTTTCTTGTCCTGCTCAGAGTGTCTGGTAGGGTGAGCTGGACTTGAGAGCTGCATATGGTGGAACTAGCGGTGGACATGGCGGACTGAGAGGGCGTTGGTGATTGTGATGGTGGTGGTGATGGCCAAGATGCAGTCTTTCGTTGGAAAACCATTGGGATTCCCTGACTGCTTTGGCCTTGCGACGACACCTCAACATTTCTTGCTGGTGGTGTGCTAACCGGTGGGTTTACAGTGGTTAAGCGATGTAGCATTGCTGGCTACCTTCAGTCGGAGCAGGTGCACATGTGCTACCTGAGGTTTTGTAGTCCGTTCACGCTTGCAAGTGCATGGTGTTTACGTCTAAGCATGCAACTGGTATTCAAATTTCGGAGATTTTTTCCTCGGCTAAAGGTCCTTCCACACTTCTTACAGATAACCTTTGACTCATCAATAGGATTTTGGTCAAAAAAGTGCCACACTGCACTTTTCCTACTATGGGAAAACTTTTCAGGGCTTGCACACTGTGCTAATTTGACCATCTGGCCAAGCTGTACTGCAACTCTTTTTTATTTTTAACACGTTTTTGGACTGCTATGGGCCTGCCAGATAACCGCAGCTGCGATGTTGATGCCTGCTGCAGATCCTCCTCCTCTTCTGATCTATTGCCAGTGGCACTCTCTTCCCCCAATGGATGCCAATCCGGGTCAACACCTGGGTCATCCATCACCTCCTCTTCAATTTAATCTGCACCTTCCTCTGTCACCGTGTATGGTGGTATAGTATGCGGAAAGGGGCACCTGAGTTTCATCAGGGTCAGATTCTGGCTCAGTAGACTGCGAGGGCAATGTAGTGCTCTGGGTGAATGTACCAGCAGAATCATATAGCAGTGGCTGTGCATCAGTGCACTCCATGTCATATTCATCTTGGACTGGGGAATTCAGGATTTGACTTGATAAGTTAGGCATGGTATGTGAAAAGAGCTCCAGGGAGTAATCTGAAGTGTGGCCTGCCGCATTCTTCACTTTTTGTGGGGGTGAAGGACACAAGGAAAGGTGTTGTTCCTGACCAGGAGCCTGCACTGACAACTCAGTGCTTGCAGTTTTTGAAACTTCAGAAGAGGAGGCGATAGAGCTGGAGGCTGTTTTGGCAATGTAAGCCAAAACCTGTTCCTGATGCTCCGGCTTTAAAAGCGGTTTACCTACTCCCAGAAAAGAGAGCCTTCCAGGCCTTCTGGAGCCAGACGATGACGCAGGCTCAACACCTCCTGCCTTAGGTGCTATTGTGCTTTTGGCACTACCAGCAGATGCACCAGCACCACCATCAGTATCAGCTGGCCCCCCCGCCCACGTCCGCAGCCTCTTCCACCATACTTCCTCATGTTTAGGAAAATGTACCAAAAATACCAGCAGATATATGGTACTTTATGAGGAGCGTACAGCTGTATACAGTGTAGGGGAAAATTTAAATCTCCATATATATTTCCGGAGTCACACACAGACGCTCACTCAGTATGGATTTGACCGTAATACAAAAAGCAGAAAAATGTTACTGTATCAGAAGAGTACAGCTGTATTCTGTATAGGGAAAAATTTAAATCTCCATATATATTTCCTGAGTCACACACAGACGCTCACTCAGTATGGATTTTACCGTAATACAAAGAGCAGATATACGGTACTGTATCAGAAGCGTACAGCTGTATACGGTGTAGGGAAAAATTTAAATCTCCGTATTTATTTCCGGAGTCACACACAGATAGTCAGCATGTATTTGTCTGTGATACCAGACGGTACACGGTAGTGTGTGAGGAGCGTACAGCTCTATACAGTGTGGGAAAAAATGAACGCTCGGTAACTGTGCAGAAAAAAATAATAAAAGTATTAGTACTGTGTAAAAAGCAGTCTGCACATCAATACAGCTATCAGGCAGCCTAATAACCAGCGCTGCTGCACACAAGAAAATCCTCCCCTGTCACTGCACACTAACTGTTGTGAGGCAGTGACCGGGATCGTTTACGAGGGACGTTATATTTCCCCCAGAATGTGTACAGAGACCTATTAAAGCCATTGGAGTGCATTGCAGTCACACACACAGCTGCGGCTGCAATGCAGGAATGAAGGTGAGCAATGACCTAGTCAGACTACCTGGCTAAGGCAGATTAAGTAAAATCCGGCAGGGCCTTCATTTCTTGGAGGAGGTCACAGGAGGAAGTGGGGCGGCCTCCTCCCTCCAACCCGGGTTTTCCAGTGGCTTTTGCCACAGGTCTTTAAAACTCCTGCACTAAGGAGTAGTGTGGTTCTATGTTGGGATCCTGCAAGGAGCATAGCAGGAAAGCTCCACAGGACTGTGTGTAGCTGAACCCAGGCCTGGGACGGCTCTGCACCAGTCAGGCTCTGTTTGGCCCGGCGCGGCCGTTGTCCCCGGCAACCAGTGTTTATGGACTGATGTTAACCCGGCTGCGTACCGGAGGACTTTTCTGTTTTACCCGTGAGTTGCTGAATAAAAGCTGTTTACTTTGGACTTGCTTGGGTCACTGCCTCAGTTACTGCACGGTGTTAACACCGCCGTCTTACATTTGGTGGAGAATGCGGGCAGAAGTAGTGGCTCCGTTTCTGGTCAGTGATGCACAAAAGGCCTACTTCGATCTCAGTCGGGAGGACGCCCAGGACTACCAGAGGCTCAAAGGTGAGATCCTTGCCCGACTAGGGGTTAATACCTACGTGAGGGCTCAGCGTGTATTTTCATGGGCCTATATGGAGACCCGACCAGCTCGGTCTCAGGCTTATGATCTGCTGCAGCTGGTAAAGAAGTGGCTCCAGCCAGAGACTTTGTCTCCAGCCCAGATGGTGGAGAGGGTGGTGACTGACCGGCTGGTAAGGACTCTGCCGGCTGCTATACAACGTTGGGTGGGGCAAGGCGACCCCGGCACGCTCGACCAGGTAGTCAGTTTGATCGAGCGTTACTCGGCCACTCAGGACTTCATTCGAGACTCTGCCCCCTCTCGGTTGTCACGCCGATCCCTGCCAACCCAGGAATCGGGAAAGGGGTCGCGTCCCTCTGCTGGGGCACCGTGCCCGTGCTGAAGGGGAACCCCGGAGTGAGAGTGGCAGGAGACCGGTTCCCTCCCAAACTGTCATAAGACCTAACAGTACCTCCACCCTTAGGTGCTGGAGGTGTCAGGGACCGGGACATGTGATGGCTAATTGTCCCCTGACTACGGAACCCATGGACTGCGGATATAGCCACCGGGTCTCAATGTATGCCCAGACCGTCTGTACAGCAACCCTCGACCCCCAGGACAGTGAACTCCAACTATGCCAGGTACTGGTTAATGGGTACCCTACGGAGGCTCTCCTGGACTCAGGGAGCCTCGTGACTCAGGTACATGGGTCACTGGTGGCAGGAGACAACCCCAGCGGACGGCAGGTCGGGGTTGTATGTATACATGGGGACCTCAGAGACTATCCAACTACGGAGGTAGTTTTGTCCACGCCATGTGGAGACATAAAACATGTGGTGGGAGTGGTAAAAAATCTTCCCTATGGGACTGTGTTGGGAAGAGACTTGCCCCTGTTCTGGACTCTGTGGAAAAACAAAATCCATTCTCCCCTGGTAAGATGTATTACAGATGCTGTACCCGACGAACCTGCCGTAGGGGTGTCCCATATAGGGATAGAGTGTGACCCCGATAGGTTTCCCTTAGAGGTGCTGGCAGGAGAAGTGAAGGAGACCGCATCGATTCCCGAGCTGGAAGTGTCCAGGGCCACGTTTGGGACAGCTCAGCTACAAGATCCCACCCTGACTCAGGCGCGGGAAAGGGTGCTAGAGGTAAACGGCGTAGCCCAACAGGCCAATGCAGATACGGTATTTCCACGCATGGTAGTCAGTGGTGAGTTGCTTTATAGGGTAGATAAAATCAGGGGCGAGGTTGTGGAACAGTTGGTAGCACCTCAGTCGTATCGTAGGGTGATTCTAGATTTGGCACACTCACACTTGCTGGGGGGCCAAATAGGGGAAAAAAAACCTCTAGAACGTATCTTGCATCGGTTCTTTTGGCCGGGAGTTTACGCAGAGGTCAAAAGGTACTGCGAATCCTGCCCCGAATGTCAGTTGACCTCACCCACTGCAAGTTTCCGTAGTCCATTGGTACCCCTGCCAATAATAGAGGTACCTTTTGAACGGATTGCAATGGATTTGGTAGGGCCCATTGTAAAATCCGCCCGTGGCCACCAACACATACTGGTGGTCGTCGACTATGCCACCCGATACCCGGAGGCTATACCACTACGCCACACCTTGGCAAAACTTATTGCCCGAGAACTGTTTGCCATGTTCTGTCACCTGGGACTACCTAAGGAGATCCTGACGGATCAGGGGACCCCCTTTATGTCCAAGGTGACAAGAGAACTGTGCAAACTGCTAAAAATTAAACAATTGCGCACCTCGGTGTACCACCCTCAAACCGACGGGTAAGTAGAACGGTTCAATAGAACCCTCAAGTCCATGTTAAAAAAGGTGATTTTTAAGGATGGAAGGGATTGAGACATGTTGCTACCCTATTTGATGTTCGCTATCCGTGAGGTACCCCAGGCTTCCACCGGGTTCTCTCCCTTTGAGTTATTGTACGGCAGACACCCTAGGGGTCTGTTGGACGTAGCCAAAGAGACATGGGAACAAGAGCCGACTCCACATAAGAGTATAATTGAACATGTGGCTAGTATGCAGGACCGGATCGCGGCGGTCATGCCCATCGTGAAAGAACATCTGTTAGATGCCCAGGCAACCCAGAAGCGCACCTATAATAAAAGAGCCAGAGTCAGGTCTTTTAACAAAGGCGATCGGGTATTAGTACTGGTACCCACAGCCGAGAGTAAGCTCATGGCCAAGTGGCAAGGGCCATATGAGATTCGAGAAAAGGTGGGGGAGGTAAATTACCGGGTGTATCAGCCCGGAAGGAGGAAACCTGAGCAGATTTACCATATAAACCTGCTAAAGCCTTGGAAAGATCGAGAGTGTTTAGTTACAGACA
This sequence comes from Oophaga sylvatica, assembly GCA_033576555.1. Classification (NCBI taxonomy): domain Eukaryota; kingdom Metazoa; phylum Chordata; class Amphibia; order Anura; family Dendrobatidae; genus Oophaga; species Oophaga sylvatica. Next base: position 304,183,051 of record JARQOD010000003.1, read on the forward strand.
TCACCCGGGGCCTATCACCAGAGAGTTCTATACCTTCAGCCAGGGAAGCATCCAAGGGGGAGGTCAGGATAAGTGATACCCTCACTAAACAGCAGCGACGGGAGGCTCGCTCCCTGGTGCAAAACAATACCGATGTGTTCTCAGAGCTACCAGGTAGGACTACGGTTATCCAACATGACATCGTCACCGAACCTGGGGTAAGGGTGCGAATAAGACCGTACCGGGTGCCCGAAGCCCGGAGGCAAGCCATTTCGGCTGAGGTAAAACAAATGCTTCAGTTAGGCGTCATAGAGGAGTCACGGAGTGAGTGGGCTAGTCCCATTGTACTGATTCCAAAGCCAGACGGATCATTACGCTTCTGTAATGATTTCCGAAAATTGAATGAAGTGTCAAAGTTCGACCTTTATCCAATGCCCTGGGTGGACGAGCAGATTGAGAGACTGGAGCAGGCCCAGTACTTTACCACGCTCAATCTCACCAAGGGTTATTGGCAGGTACCTCTCACAGATTCGGCGAAGGAGAAGACCGCCTTCGTAACTCCGGAGGGTCTATTTCACTATGTGGTCTTACCTTTTGGGTTACATGGGGCCCCGGCTACATTTCAGAGATTGATGGACATAGTGCTCAAGCCTCATCAGGAATACGCGTCCGCGTATCTAGATGATATCATCATATTTAGGACCGACTGGCAAACGCATCTAACACACGTACAAGCGGTGCTGGATTCTCTCAGAGCCGCGGGGTTAACGGCAAACCCCAAAAAATGTGCGATAGGGCTGGAGGAAGCTCGATAATTGGGGTATGTGATAGGCCGAGGAGCTATCAAGCCCCAAATCAGTAAAATTGAGGCCATAAAAAACTGGCCTAAACCATCGAGTACAAAACAGGTGAGGGCGTTCCTTGGCATCCTTGGGTATTACCGCCGGTTTATACCTAATTTTTCCGGGCGAACCGCGGCCCTAACCGATCTCTTAAAAGGAAAGAAAACGGTAATGGTTCGGTGGAACCCTCAGGCAGAAGAAGCCTTTCAGTCCATGAAGTTGGCCCTGTGTGGACAGCCGGTCCTCATCAGCCCCAACTTCAATGAAACCTTCATTGTACAGACAGATGCCTCGGAGGTAGGACTAGGGGCGGTGTTGTCACAAAAAGTGAATGGTGAAGAGCACCCGGTCACCTACTTGAGTAGAAAACTAGTCCCGGCAGAGAAAAACTATAGCGTAGTAGAGAAGGAGTGTTTGGCTATTAAGGGGGCCTTGGAATCACTACGTTATTATTTACTCGGGCGTCAGTTCCGCTTGGTGACGGACCACTCACCCTTGGTATGGATGAGGAATGCAAAAGAGAGGAATGCGCGAGTCACCAGGTGGTTCCTGTCACTGCAAAATTTCAGTTTCTCTGTAGAACATCGCCCTGGGAAGTTGCAAGCAAACGTGGATGCCCTGTCCCGGGCACCCTGTATGGTGGCAAATGTTCAACCCCACAAGTTTGAACAGAGGGGGGGAATATGTGAGGCAGTGACCGGGATCGTTTACGAGGGACGTTATATTTCCCCCAGAATGTGTACAGAGACCTATTAAAGCCATTGGAGCGCATTGAAGTCCCACACACAGCTGCGGCTGCAATGCAGGAATGAAGGTGAGCAATGACCTAGTCAGACTACCTGGCTAAGGCAGATTAAGTAAAATCCGGCAGGGCCTTCATTTCTTGGAGGAGGTCACAGGAGGAAGTGGGGCGGCCTCCTCCCTCCAACCCGGGTTTTCCAGTGGCTTTTGCCACAGGTCTTTAAAACTCCTGCACTAAGGAGTAGTGTGGTTCTATGTTGGGATCCTGCAGGAAAGCTCCACAGGACTGTGTGTAGCTGAACCCAGGCCTGGGACGGCTCTGCACCAGTCAAGCTCTGTTCAGCCCTGCGCGGCCGTTGTCCGCGGCAACCAGTGTTTATGGACTGATGTTAACCCGGCTGCGTACCGGAGGACTTTTCTGTTTTACCCGTGAGTTGCTGAATAAAAGCTGTTTACTTTGGACTTGCTTGGGTCACTGCCTCAGTTACTGCACGGTGTGAACACCGCCGTCTTACACTGTACAGCACAATTGCTCTCAGCACAAGCACAGAAGAACTTCTCTTTCCAGCCCTAACTCTCTCCCTACTGATAAACAGCAACCTCTCCCTACTGTTAAGATCGGCAGAAGTAAAATGGAGGTCGGCAGTCAGGGCTTTTATAGACACTATGACGCCCCCCAAAGCAAGCCAATCACTGCAATGCCCTTCTGTATGATGGTGGTGGACGCTGCACATGTCATCTCGTTGCCCACAGTGTACATCCTTGCTCATAGGCTGAAAAAAAGGCACTTGCAAGCATTCTGGGAAATCCGACTTTGGCCACCGCATGGCCGACTTCACACTTTGTCGAAAGTCGGCGACTTATGAAACTGACTGACCTGTTTCGCTCAACTCTACTCGGCACTCAGTGAGTATTGGATGGTTATCAGATTTGAAGCTTGAATCCCCATCCCACACGTTTTATAGCCTGTTAAATGGCCAATAGGCATGCAGAGATGGTCTGCCAGTCACTGTAATGTCATAGCCATCTTGGCAATGCCATTACTGTGATTGACTGGCTGCATTACCTCATCAGAGGTAATAAATGGACTGGTGCCACTACGCTCAGCTCACTGATGCCATTACACAGCTCAGGTACAGTTCTGATTGGAAGGAGAGAGCAGTTATCCATACCTGTGTGTGCACAGTTTAACTAATCAGAGTCCTCTAGTGTTGATACTGGTGCTGATGCTGAACTATCATAGTAACAGTACTTCTAAGAGCTAATATTGTGATTTTCTGTTTGCATCAGATACATTCTGCATTTAGCCTAGGGAGAGTTGCAGGTTCAGGGATACTGGCAAACTATAGCCTTTAGGCAGGGCTTAGGGTTTTACAGTCCGTTTCTAAATACATAGCTGCTGCATGTGACCACATTCTTTTTATTTGGGTGAAAAAATTTACTATATTGTCATCCATCGAGTATTACGTGTTTTGTTTTACATTTCGATGGTATATAACACTCCAAAAAAGCATTTAAAAAATTTTCGGATTGAATTTGTCATCCATAGAGTGTAATGTCCTTTGTTTTACATCTCAGTAGTATATAACACTCAAAAAAAGTGTTAAAATATGTTTCTGGATTCAATTTGTTATCCATAGAGTATTACATGCTTTTCTTACATTTCGGTGGTAAATAACACTCCAAAAAAGGGCTGAAATATTTTGCTGGATTGAATTTGTTATCCAAAAAGTATTACGTGTTTTATTTTACATTTCGACGTTATATAACACTCCAAAAAAGCGTTCAAAATTATTTCTGGATTAAAATAGTCATCCATATAGTATTACGTGCTTTGTCTTACATTTTGGTGGTATATAACACTCCAAAAAAGCATTCACAATTTTTTCTTGATTGAATTTGTTATCCATAGAGTATTACATGCTTTGTTTTACATTTTGGTTGTATATAGCCCTCCAAAAAAATGTTCAAATTTTTTTCCTCCTCGAATTAGTTATCCATACAGAGTAAAGTGATTACTGAGTGACAAAGGTGGCAGAATCCTACGAGACTCCTGAGGGAGCGACCACAGGAATATCGGAACCAGACTAAGCTTGCATAACAGCAGAGGTGGCAGGAGCCTGTGGTCTGGAATTGGCTGCTTTCCTGGTATCACCAAGGCCTGAGCCCAGGCTGCAGCCTTCACTGCTGGTGTTATTGCAAACTGCAGACAGGAGAGTAAGAATCCATCACATGGTAAGCAGACTGCAGGGCCTAGGCTTGTTGGAAGAGAGAAGGAGGCAAGCCAGGACCAGGGCTGCAGACATGCCAGTGGGGCCACTAGGTACTGAGAGTTGGCATCCTGGGGAGAGGTTGTTACCTATGACTGGCAGTGGATATGGGCTTTTATAGAAGAGTTTGGGATCTGTCATCACATCTTGTTCAACCAGCAGCCAGTAGGGATGGAGTACCTACCTCGAAAGCTGAAAAAGCTGAAGGCTGGAATCAGGGTCACGTTTCTCAAAATTGAAGGGCAATATAGGTGGTATGCGGTTTGTGTGATTCGAGAAGGAAGGGAGAAGGATGATCCCTTCTTGCCAAATGAACATTCCTGGGAGAGGCTCCTCAAGGTGGCTCGAGAAAGGGATACCACCACAAAGATATGATACTGTCCTTGGGGTTCCCCACCTCCTGTGTGGGAGCAGGCAATGGTCCAGGTAACACTGGGGGTGGTCTACCGTTTCTACATGTCAGGCGCTCCGGCACTACCCAAAACCAGGTCACTTACAGCCCAGGCACCTGGGAATCAGGCTCCAGGAAGCAGGTGGTGGAAGTCTCCCCAGCTTCCCAAGGAAGAAGAATAAAGAGAGGACACCTGAAAAGGATTACTGTATTACCCTCCTTATAATTTTCACCTGGTTCGCACTTTTTGTAAAGCTTATATGAGTATAGGAGTACCATAACTACACTTTGTTGACAATTTGAATGATGCACTAAAGTTGATACGTTCAAGGTTGTATGGATAACCCTGCTTGTCAATTTTGGCAGGTTTTGCACTTAGTGCAAAGCCTTTATGAGTCTAGGAGTACCACTACATGACAATTTGAATATAATGTACATGAGTCACTCCTTTATTTTTAATACATAGTGTATGCGAGTCCCTCTTCCATCTAATGTTTGGCAGTTATAGCTTCCTTCATGAATTAAAAAATTGGAAATTTCAGTGTAATACAAAATTAATACAAATTTAATAAAAAATAATAAAATATTTAAATTTTGGTTTGCTTAAATTATTTTTTTTAGATCCTTTTTAAATTTTTGCTTATATACAAGTAATTATACAGGAAATAATTTTTCTAAACTATTTTTCCTTTAAACTCAAATTTCTCCTCGATTTTAAATGCTTTATTGTCAGTCCTTAACCCCTTACTGACATCGGGCGTAATAGTACGCTGATGTCGGTATCCCTCTCTTTGATATGGACTCCGGTGGTGAGCCCACATCTTTCCCAGGGCATGTCAGCTGTTTTGAACAGCTGACATGTGCCTACAATAGCCACGGGTGGAATTGCGATCCACCCGCGGCTATTAATTAGTTAAATGCCGCTGTCAAATGCTCACCGGTTGTTAGGGCTGGCAGATTGCACTGTATTGTAAAAAATATAAAAATAAAATGTAATCGCAATGTGTAGCCCAGCTGCGCTTGAGGCCACATGTTACCCTGGAGGATGCACAGAAGGTAAACCCACAAATATACCCGATATTCATTCACACCTTCACATTTCCCTGGAGCCACCAGAGGGAGCCCTTGGAGAGTATGCATATATATAAGGGTTGTGGAGACGACAGCAGTTAGAGTGAGACAGCAGTCAGTGAGATGAAGGCAGTCTAGCTGAGAGTTAGCTAGTTGTTGGTGTTACCTCAGACGAGCAAAGAGGAAAGTTACCTTAGAACGTGACAAGCTGATAGTTCCCTAGAAAGGTGGAAAGTAGCTCTCGAAGTGAGCGTAGATCAGTCTGACGGAAGGTCCTGATAGCTACTTCGGACAGAGCCTCAGAAGGAAGCGAAGGAAAGGGAACTGCAGTGTTTGTAAGACTGAAGTTTACAGCTTTGATTTAGTTTATTTTGTGGGGAGTCCAGTAATGGTGGGAAAGATTGCCACTTAGCCTGGTCAAAACTGAGTCAACTGAGGTACTGTTAGTGAGCAAGCGTGCCGACGCTTTGAGAGCGGTGAAGAGAAGTAGAAACTGCCATGTACTGCTAGTGTGTGTTTATGTTAAAGGTGAGAGTAGGACGAAAGGCGAGTGGAAGGAAGAAGAGAGTGACAGAGGTTGAAACAGCATTGATCGCTTACCTCTACTCTGCACTACCGGACACCGGGTCCGAGCTTGCTAGCATCTACACGACTAGTAGGAGAAACCGGAGACCCTGGGGAACTTCATGTCGCAGGGGCCCAGCAGTGCTGATACGTAACCGAGGTCAGGAAGACAGGGGTCTAGCAGGACGCTGCATACAGAGACACTGTTCTGTCCACAAGAAGGCTTCACCACAAAGTCAGCCGGGCGTATATGAGAAGACAGAGTTAGACTTCGTTTCATACAGGTCAGAAACTCACACACATACAGGAGTACGGAGGCCCTACACCTACTCAGTGGGATTACTGGAAGTGCATCCTCCACCCTGACAGCTCCCAGGGACGTGCCTGCAACTATACCATCAGTAAAGGTATAGAAAGAGACTTTCGTGTGTGTGTCTGCCTTATTGCTCCTGCACCCCTACACCGCCATGTACCCTGAGGGATCAGTCTTGCCTGTGGAAGACTTAACACCTTGCTGCCCAGTAACAACCCCTCAGCGGATCTACCATGCAGCGCTGGTCACCCTGACCAGGAACCACAGGTGGCGTCACGAACATTTCTACAAACCTATAATCCCCTGTAAATATTCCCCTTTTATTGAGGTGAGCCCCAGGGCAACGGACCGAGCTGTGCTACCCGTGACATCCCCATTGAAGTGAACGGGCTCGGTGCCGAGTACCCCATAGGCCCTGGCTACGGGCGACTCAGCAACCCGGGGTCCACCATGCAGAAATGAATCTGCTGCTAGTGGGAATAATGACAGAACAAAACAGCGAGCGTTACCTTAAGCACACTGTGTTAACGCCACACAGTGTGAATGGAAGCAGAAGTACCAAGCTCAGTTGCTTTACAGAGAGGTACTGCTTTGAGAATGCTAAGAACTACACCCTGTTAAACTTCACAGGGATGTTAGTACATGGATTGAGCTTACTCTGCGACTAAACTGTGCTAACTGCACATATGAATGGCACAGATGCTGTGCCAACATCAAGAACTCTTATGACGCTAGATACAATACCCTGTCGCCTTTACTGAGAGGAGCATAAGGGTTGAGCTTGCTCTGTAACTGAACTGTGCTAATTGCACACATGAACGAAACAGATGCTAAGCGGTAGTTACTGACGCTACTGAATTTGTGCATGACCGGCACCCTAAGCAAGTAGCCGACTAGAGACACAGGTGCTGAGCCATGGGAACGAAATCGCATAAGTGTGTTACCTGCCTGCTAATGTGTACAGTCTTTGAGCACAGACAGACACTAGAAAAAAATGTAGACAGAACGGTAGAGTATCCACACACCAAAACATAAATGACACTAGGGCGCTCGCGTGCGCCACCGAGAGCCTTTTATATGATAGACTCCACCCGGAACACTCATGTCCAGTCGACCGAGACATCGCCCGCGGGCCAATCCATAACTGCCACCTCACCAGTCCAGAGTAGCTAACGTCCCACCACCAATGAGAAGACGCCACATCACGGATATGCTTAGTAAGGTGACTTCTGGACTCCAGAGCTCAAGACTGCACTTGCACATCACTGGTTACCATCGACTTGGCTGGAGAGCCGGCAATAACCAAACATATATCAAGAGCATGAGCAAGATGCTGGGACTGACGTCTGTGCTGAGCAGCAATCGCAGCGGCTGGACCTGAATGGGAGACCACAGAACCAGGTAATGCTTGGGATCTATCCCGCACAGTGGGAGAATCTTGACGCCTAACACCGGTGACCGGCGTCATGTGATCGCTGGTCACCGGTTCGTCGGCATGTCAACCTGAGGTCTCCTGGAGACCTCTATAGTTGTCAGTGCCGGAATGCTGTGAACACCACCCAGTGGTCGGCGCTCATAGCAAGTCACTAATTCTACTACATAGAGGCAATCTGACCATCGCCACTATGTAGCAGAGCAGATCGAGTTGTGGCAGCTTCTAGCCTCCCTTGGAGGCTATTGAAGCATGACAAAAGTAAAAAAAGTGTTTAAAAAATATATAAAAGTTAAAATCCACCGCCCCATTCAAAATAAAAGATTAAAAATAAAATCAAACATACACATATTTGGTATTGCCGCGTTCAGAATCACCTGATCTATCAATAAAGAAAAGGATTAACCTGATTGCTGAACGGGGTAGCGAGAAAGAAAATCAAAACACCAAAATTACGTAGTTTTGGTCGCCGCGATATTGCATTAAAATGCAATGTCAGCCCGGCACGCAAAAAATAAGCCCTCACCCAACCCGAGATCATGAAAAATAGAGACGCTACGGGTCTCGGAAAATGGCGCATTTTTTTTTAGCAAAGTTTGGAATTTTTTTTCACCACTTAGATAAAAAAGAAGAACCTAAGCATGTTTGGTGTCTATCAACTCATAATGACCTGGAAAATCATGATAGCATGTCAGTTTTAGAATTTACTGTAATGAACCTAGCAAAAAAGCCAAACACAAAACAAGTGTGAGATTGCATTTTTTTTGCAATTTCACCAGACTTGGAATTTTCTTCCTGTTTTCTAGTACAAGACATGGTAAAACCAATGGAGTCGTTTAAAAGTACAACTCATCCCACAAAAAAATAAGCCCTCACATGGCCATATTGACGGAAAAATATTATGGCACTGGGAAGGATTGGAGCGAAAAATGAAAGCACAAAACGAAAAAAGCTCTGGGGTTAAGGGGTTAAAGAGGAGCAAAAGTCAGACACCATTGTTCTCAGAAGCAATTTTGGAGTCAGAGATGCTTCAAGGAGCTTCCCCATGCTGTTCTCCTTCCATTCAGCACTTTTTCCATCCATTTCATCATTTTCACTGCCCCCAGACTTCCTTGTAGGGTCTGGCAGAAAAATGCTCAGATTTCCCATTGACTCCAATTATACTTGTTAGTCGAAACAAGCATCTGAGCATTAGGAATTGTTCAGTTCCAGTAACGAGCATCAGAGCTTTTTAGTGCTTTCTCATCCCCACCGATCAGAATTTTCTGTTGACAGGCGAAAGTACCTGTCTGTTATTACCCAGTCGGCACTAAAAACCTGCTCAAACAGGACGTCAGAGGCAGCCTGCTGTCCAGTTTTAAGTCCCAATAGTTGAAGGTTACAGAGGAAATAAGGAATATGCTGGTTTTGTCAGCCAGGTATTGCTTAACCATTTTTAAATTTTTTTCCCTCCTTGTTAAAAAACCCAGCCATCAGGGCCTGAACACTGGGAGGGTGTCATGAAATTTCCCCAGGCCTTTGGCAGTGTACCACTGTCTTTGCTGTACCTGGTGTATTACTCGCCTCTCCTCCTTGGTTAGGCAAGGAAGCTAAACCCCTGTCTCTAACGTTTTTTGATAGGAATTTTTTTAACATATTTGTCTCAATAGCTTTCTGGTATAACATAATTTTAGTAGACCTCTCCACGTCAAGAAGGAGAGATACAAAGTACTCCTTGTAGTGTTGTCTATTAGGGTGAACAACCAGTACTCTTTTTTTGGTCAAGATGAATATAACGCTAGGGTCACGGGACAGGTAGCAGTACCTAAAATTGACCATATGTGCAAAGCTCCCTACAGGCAACACTTCCCTGTCTCCACCATGGTGACAACTCTCCATCTTCTCCTCCTCCCTCTCTTCCTAGTCATTACCCTCCTCAGCCTATCCACATTGGAGAAACAAGACGAAGCTTGTATAAGTACTATCCTTTGTTGCTCTAGCAACTAGCTCCTGTTCCTCCTCCACAGCCTCCACCTCCTCATTGTTACCCAATCTGTGCTGAGCAGATGAGGTGGGGCTGGGCTGTATCTCCCTATCTCATGTCTTCCTCCATCTGCACCTGGTCCACATGCCAATCTTCAGCTTTAAATTTAAGAAGTGACTGTTTAAGTAGACACAGAAGCAGGATTTTTGCGCTGATTATGGCATCATTGCTGTTCATCATCTTTCTGGAGTCCTCAAAGGCTTGGAGATCCGCACAAATGTCAGACATCCATGTCCACTCTTCAGTTATTATGTGCGGAGGCTGACCAAACTATCAATAGGCGTGTTGGAGCTGGTGTTCTGCCTTCATACTCGTTGACACGGTGTGCAATCTAGCATACAGCCTAAACCACGATTCTATCTTCAAAATAAGCAGACTGTCCTCTGTTGTTTATTGGTGAACAGTATAGAACATGCACGATAAAACAGATATGCTTTACCAGGATAGCAAACTCAAGTTGGAGAGGTTACAGGAGAGCACATGTACACGTGTATTCCCTGAAGTACATTGAAGAAAATGGAGCTTCTTCTTTCTAGCAAACCTTGCTTCAATCCCACAATGCAATACTCTATCTGCTTGTTAAAGGCACAGGCTATAAATTCAGCCACCACTAGATGGTGCTATAACAAACAAACCAGCACACAATACAAAACATACTGCCCTGTAAAACTAGTTCCGCAACTGGTCTGAGGAATAGTTTACTCTCCCCAGGGTTCCACACTTTGACCTCGACCTTGCGCACCTTCTCATCCTTGCTTGGGAATACCTTGGTGATGAGGCCTAGTGGCCACTCATTTCCGTGTGACTCGCTGTCCTTCATGAGCACAATATCACCTGGTTTGATGTTCGGCTTGTCAATCTGCCACTTCTTCCTAGGCTGTAAGGTAGAGAGATATTGTTTTCTCCATCTGTCCCAGAAAGTATTGGAGAGACTTTGAACTTGTCTCTATTGACGTCTGTAGAGGTCCTTGTTGCTGAAATTCTCCCAGTGGAGCGCTGGGAGTGTTGGTTTTCTGAGTGAGTAGCATTGCGGGAGTGAGAATGGTTGGATCTTCAGCGTCACTGGAGAGTGCAGTCAATGGTCTGGCATTTATGATGGCTGAAACTTCTGCCAAGGATGTAGTTAAACCTTTGTGTGTGAGTCTTGTGCTACCTTCTTGCAAGAAGATATTCTACATGCTATTCCTATCATCCTCTCCCAAGCACCTCCCATGTGAGAAGAGTGTGGTAAATTGAAGGTCCAAGTGCATCCCTGCTCACTCAAGTATCTTTCCACACTAATAATATGTAGATTGGAAGGAATTTGAAGTTCTTTCACTACTCCTACGAAATTTGAGCCTCTATCAGAGCAAATGTGTTTCACGGTGCCTCTGATAGCAATGAAACGTCGGAGTGCATTTATGAAACTTGAAGTGTCCATGGATTCAATTACTTCGATATGGACTGCACTGATTGACATACAAGTGAACATAACTGCCCAGCGTTTTGCGTTGGCTTGGGCTCTTCTAGTGTGCCATGTAACCACAGTCCACGGCCCGAATACATCCAGTCCGACGTTGGTAAAGGGAGGATCCATGCTAAGTCTGTCTGAAGGGAGATTAGCCATTTTTGGGTTTTGAGTCACGCCATGGAGTTTGCGACAAGTCACACAGTTGAAGATGAGTTTACTCACACATCTCTTTGCTCCAACTATCAATAGACCAGCAGTTCGTAGATTCCCTTCGGTAAACAATCGGCCTAGATGTCTCACCAAAACATGATGGTGCTGTATGAGCAGAGTAGTGACATGATGATGACCAGGAATTATTACAGGGTGTTTTTCCACAAATTCCACCTTAGCTTCCTGAAGACGACCTCCAATCCTTAACAGCTCGTTTTGGTCAATGACTGGATCAAGCTTTTTCAAGACACTATCTCTAGAAATGGGTTGTCCCTTGTTGAGGTTGTCTATTTCTCTGGAGTAGGCTTATCTTTGCACAACACGAAGTATTGTAACCTTGGCTCTTTCCAAGTTGAGGGCGGTAAAAGCATGCTTGCAGTGATGCCAACCTTTACAAGATCTCTGGCTTGCAGGTAATGCTGACTTGTAGGACTGGCCACATGAAGTAGACAAGAAACGGCTTGAACAAGTGACTTCCAGGTTGAGAACCTGCTGAACTGATGAGATTCCAGGTAATGACTTGAAATCCCTGTATGCAGAGCAGACACTCGAGGACAAAGCTCCTCGTCGGCATCTGGATCCACCAGTTCGAACGTTTCAGGCCTGTCGATGTGGGGCATCGAACGGTACAGGGAAGCAGGGCCTGTGAACCTGGTAGTGTCCTTAAGCTGACTTGAAGCAATGGATCTAGTCGCATGGTCCACAGGATTGAGGTGAGTAGGTACATAGTGCCACTGACTAGGGCAGGTAGATCTTCTTATCCTCAGTATCCCCGGTTGCTGACATAGACATAAAAGCGTCGCGTTTCATTGCAGATGTATCCCAGTACCACTTTGCTATCGGTGTAGAACTCTGCTTCTTTGGTCTCCAGATTCATCACACCTGAGATAAGCTCGGCCAACTCAACTGTGAGGACAGCAGAAAAGAGTTCAAGTCTGGGTACCGTGTGTTCGCGGAGTGGTGCCAGTTTAGTCCGGCTCATGACAAATCCGATGTGGCTCTGTTCATTGGCATCTATGGTTTTGAGGTATGCTACTGCTGTGATTGCTTTGACTTATGCGTCGCAGAAGATACAAACTGTTATGTTCTGCTACAAGCACTAAGGAAAGAAGGGATATCTGTCCCTACAATAGAACTAAGCTAGATCCCTACGATGTAACGGGGAACCTGATCCTGCGATCAAACCCGCTAAAGTCCTCAGCTAGTCTGTACGAAGACCTATAGATGCGAGGGAGGGATCCCTACAAGAACTAGGGACTGGGAGAAAGATGGACACCTCCTAACAGAAGTAGTAGCAGTAAAAGACAAACAAACAACATAGAACATAGAGGTCCGAAGACCAAGCAAAACTGACTGAGTAAGGTAACAAAGCACCTGGCTAGCTTAAGAGTAGGAATTACAATGAAGTCAAGCAAAGCCAGAAGGGCGGAGCAGGATTAAATAGGCAAAAAAGGTCATGTGACCAGCAAAATAGAAAAAACCTAACAGGAGAGTTCTAACAGTAACCCCCCTTCTAAGAGGATCCTCCAGATCCCCTAGGCCCAGGCTTACCCGGAAACCTCTTGTGAAACGCTTTGACAAGTCTGGATGCAGAAACATCATCCGCCCTTACCCATGAGTTATCCTCGGGTCCGAAACCCTTCCAAGCGACGAGATACTGCAAATTCCCTCTATACCGTCTAGAATTTAGGATGCGGGAAATTTCATATACCCCGTCCTCCACCACCGGGGGAACAGTGGCAGAGGCGTCCACATCCGACACATCAGCTCTTTTCAAGAGAGAAACATGAAACACCGGATTAATCTTCCAGGAGGTAGGAACCTCCAACCTAACAGCAGATTGGTTAACAACCTGAAGCACCTTAAAGGGCCCTACAAACTTGGGACCCAATTTTTTAGAAGGAATCGTCAACTGCAGATTCTTAGAGGACAACCAAACCATGTCACCAATAGCATACAAAACCTCTTGCCGTTTCCTTTCAAAGTACCTTTTGGATTTTCTGTTAGCCTCCTGAAGATTACCACGCACATCCGTCCAAACTCTCTCCAAATCACCTGGAAAAATTCTCCTCTTCAGGCACAGCCAATACCAATTTGGAGAATGACCCAAACAACGGATGTCTCCCAGTACAACAAAAAAAGGCGAACAACCAGCAGAAGAGGATGTATGGTTGTTAAGAGCAAATTCAGCAAGTGGCAGAAACTCAGACCATCCCTCTTGATTGTCTGCCTCAAAACAACGCAAGAACTGCTCAACATCCTGGTTTTTCCTTTCTGTCTGGCCATTAGACTCAGGATGATATCCGGATGAAAACGACAAATGAACTCCCAACTTGTCACAAAAGGCGCGCCAAAAACGAGCCACGAACTGAGGTCCCCTATCAGAAACAATGTCAGTAGGAACGCCATGTAGTCTGACAATTTCCTTGACAAAGGCCTTAGCGAGAGTCTTAGCGCAGGGCAGTTTGATGAAAGGAACCAAGTGACACATCTTGCTAAAACGGTCCACGACCACCCAGATGACAGTGAAACCCTCTGAGGGGGGAAAGTCAGTAATAAAGTCCATAGCCAAATGTGTCCAAGGTGCACTAGGAATCTCCAGAGGGCAAAGCAACCCCGCAGCAGGAGTATGTGAAGTCACTTAATGACTTCCTTCTGCCATCCAGGCCACCAAAAACTGCGACCCACAAGTCTCTTGGTCTCAGAGATTCCAGGATGACCGGCCAACCGAGACTCATGACACTCAACAAACAAATCTCTCCTAAAGGTCTCAGGCACAAACAACCTCCCATGGGGAGTGTTAGATGGGGCATTCTCCTGTGCTTTAAGAATCTCATCTTCCAACACAGAGTCCAAAGCAGCAATCATAACCCCTTCTTGTAAAATGTTCTCGTCCTCCTCAGCACCGACCATGGGAGAAAAGCTGTGAGACAAAGCATCGGCTTAGACATTCTTAGTACCTGGGATGTAAGTAACGTAAAAATTAAACCGCGAGAAAAACAGTGCCCACCTAGCCTGACAGGCATTCAAGCGTTTGGCAGCATCAAGATAGATCAGATTTTTATGATCAGTGAAAACCTGAACGGGAAATTCAGCACCTTCCAAGAGATTACGCCAATGTTCAAATGCGAGTTTAATAGCCAACAATTCTCGATTACCAATATCGTAATTCAGTTCAGTCTCAGAAAATTTTTTTGAAAAAAAGGCACAAACCTTCAGAAAACCTGCGGTCTTTTTCCTGAGAGCGGGGTGCCATCGCTCCAATCTCCATCGGCTCTCCAATGTCAGTACAGACCCTCTCAAGACTTGGAGCTGACATGGCAGAGGATTTACTCTCATTAACCCTTGCACGCAGTCTCCTATCCACCCATATAGCTAATTGCATAGCCTCCTGCAAGTTACCAGGTGTGGGATAAGCAATCAGCAAATTTTTAACCCTTTCACCTAGCCCTGCAAGAAACAAACTTTTCAAAGCTGAATCGTTCCACCCGACCTGAGTAGACCATCGACGGAAGTGAGTACAATATTTTTCCACATTACCTGATCCCTGCCTCAAACGTCTCAATTCTGTCTCAGCTGATGAGACACGATCAGGATCATCATACAATAACCCCAAAGCAGAAAAAAAACTATCCACTGATCTAAAGCATGGATCACTAGGTTGTAGAGAAAAGGCCCATTCCTGAGGTTCTTTGCGCAAAAGTGATATTATGAACCCTATGCGCTGTGATTCATCATCAGAGGATCTGGGTCTCAAACGAAAATACAACAAGCAAGCATTTTTAAAAGAAAAAAAATCTTGTTGTTCACCAAAAAATAAATCAGGCAAACGTACCTTTGGCTCCACGAAATGTGCTCCAGAACAGTTACTCACGTGTTGCTGGAGCTCGGCCACCTCCAGAGAGAGTCCCTGCAGGCGTCGAGCCAAGTCCTGAACCGACACCATGATGGAAACTGGAAATCTTTCCTTAGAGATATTTTTGGGCTGGATTTACTGTTATGTTCTGCTACAAGCACTAAGGAAAGAAGGGATATCTGTCCCTACGATAGAACTAAGCTACATCCCTACGATGAAGTCCAGCAAAGCCAGAAGGGTGGAGCAGGATTAAATAGGCAAAAAAGGTCATGTGACCAGCAAAATAGAAAAAACCTAACAGGAGAGTTCTAACACAAAGTCTTTGTGTCTTGACTTCTGTGGTCGTTTCACACGAAGGTTGGTCAAGGTCTCGAGAGACCTCTTCCACTCTACCCACAGGTCTGCCTTTTCTGCTGGCAGTGGATCATCCCAATCAGATGTGTCTTGGGTGAAGTCTCTTAGCATCATTTTCCCTTGGACAGTAACTGGAGCTACGAATCCCAGGGGGTCGTATAAACTATTCACGAAAGAAAGAACTCCTCTGTGCGTGAAGGGTTTCTCGTCTTTACTGATCTGAAAGGTGAAGGCATCCGTCTTCAAATCCCAAAGCAATCCAAGATTTCGCAGCATGGGAGAGTGTCGATGCTTAGGTCTAGGTCCTTTAGATCGCTGGAATAGTCTTGAGAGGGAAATGCTTCCATCAACTCTCGACTGTTGGAGGAAATCTTGTGTAACATTAGGTTAGACTGAGCGAGCATTTCTTGAGCCCTTTTTAGTAGACTGATTGCAGCCTCATTTGTTGGTGTGGACTTCAAACAGTCATCTACGTAGTAGTCCTTTTCTACGAAGGATCTGACGTCTGACCCATACTTTTCTTCACCTTCTTTGGCAGAATTATGGAGGCCGTAGATAGCAACTGCTGGGGAAGGGCTGTTCCCGAAGATGTGTACCCTCATCCGGTACTCTGTGATGTCTTTGTCTGGGTCATTGTCACAGTACCAGAAGAACCTCAAGTAGTTTCTGTGTTCCTCTTTCATGAGAAAACAGTGGAACATCTGTTGTATGTCAGCCATAAATGCCACCGTATCTCTGCGGAAAGAGAGTAGTACTTCCAGAAGTCTGTTGTTGAGGTCTGGGCCCGACAGTAGGACATCATTTAATGAGACATCTTCACATTTGGCACTTGAGTCTAATACCACTCTTATTTGACCTGGCTTCTTGGGATGGTATACTCCGAAGATGGGCAGGTACCAACACTCCCCTGAGGGCTGAAGTGCAGGTGCAATCTCTGCGTGGTTGTCCTGGAATATCCTTCCCGTTAAGGTAAAGAAGTGTTCCTTCATCTCAGGTGACTTCTTAAGCTTGTGTCTGAGGGAGATGAACCGGCTGTAGACCAGTTCCCTGTTGTTGGGTAGGTGCCTTATCTGAGGTCGAAATGGTAAGGGTGCGACCCAACTGTTCGATTTGTCTTTGACTATTTGTCTATCCATGATGTCCAGGAACATCCTATCTTCTATAGACATCGCTACCTTGTCATCTTTCATTGTCCTGTGGAAGACTGTACATCCCATGTGGTCTTGTTCACCTTCACAGGCGTGGTCTTCGTTGGTAGGTACGGAGAAAGGACAAGGTAGGGGAGTGCTGTTTGGCAATTCCTTTACCAGCAAATTATTGTGACATGGCTGGAAGAGAGACGGAAGTGTGCTGGTGAGCATACTGTTGATTGAGGCCGGCTTGTGTGCTCCTCCTAGACAGACGTCTCCTATGATGACCCATCCAAGGTCGAGCCTCTGAGCATACGGAGCATTTCTGGGGCCGTTTATATATTCTCTAGTCTTGTGGACTCGTAGTATATCTCTTCCCAGGAGTAAGGCTATTGGAGCTTCTGGATCCAACGCAGGTATCAGGTGGGCTATACGCTTCAGATGGGTGTGATGTGTCGCCACCTCCGGTGATGGTATCTCTGACCTGTTGTCAGGAATCTGGTTGCACTCCAGGATGGTTGGTAGCGATAGGCAGGTTTGACCATCTATGGACTCCACCTTGTATCTGGCCGCTTTTCTCCCCGCCGTCTCAACGGTACCTGAACACGTCCTCAGGGAGTAGGTAGAACCAGGGCCTACAATGCTGAAGTTGTCAAAGAAGATGAACCTGGCTAAAAACCTGTTACTTTGGTCATCTAGGATTGCATATATCTTGAGGGCTTTGTCCTTGCGGCCTGCAGGGTAGACTTGGACAAGTCAGATTTTTGAACAGGACCTTCCTCCTGTGAGTCCCTTACAGATCTCCGTACATTGAGAGCTGACCACAGAGGTATCTTCATCAGTGTTCTTCTCCTTCCCATTGTGCTCCTCTGCTTGTGACAACACTCATGGAGGTGGTCCAGGGTGCAAGGCTGTATTGTGATCCGTTCTTCTGCATTCTGCACGTTTCACGCTAGCTTCACAGTTCCTGGCGAGGTGAGAGATTGTGGCACAGCATTTGAAGCAGATGTTGTTCTCTTTGAGGAAACCTTTGCGATCCTCCAAAGACTTCTACCTGAAGGCTCTGCATTTTAGTAGAGGATGTAGTTTCTTGTGTAGAGGACAATGTTTACTGACATCCTGAGGCTTGTTCTCGTCTGGAGGGGGTTTACTCGCGTTGTGAGGAGGGCCTGTGGAAACTATATTAGTTTTGTGACTGCCACGGGTGTCCTACTGGGTTTGACATCGGGGGCAGTGGAACATGACAGAGTGAAGTCAAAACTAGGGTCATTTCTGATCTTAGGTTGTTGGGTTACAAATTCTACGAATTCATTGAAAGGAGGGAATAGTAAATTATGATTTTGTTTATAGCGTGAACCATATGTAACCCACTTTTCTTGTAGAATGTAAGGAAGTTTTTGTATTATCGGATTGACACTCCTAGCAGTGTCTAAGAATGCCAATCCGGGCAAGTCTCCATCCTCCTGGGCAACCTGTAACTCTATCAATAAATCACTCAATTCTCTAAGCTTTTGATAACCTTTAGGTCCTATCTTAGGAAAATCATCAATTATTTTGTATAAAGCATTCTCTATGACTTCTACTGTCCCATAGCAATCATCAAGTCTTTCCCACACTTTGCGTAGACCTATGTGTGGATGCTTTATATTGATGTCTCTTAGTCTTTTGGCATGCTCGACTGACTCACTTCCGAGTCACTTTACTAGGAGGTCTAACTCCTCACTATTAGAAAGGTCCAGACCATGAATGGCGTTTCGGAACGAGGCTCGCCATGACCTATAGTTCTTGGGTTTATCAGTGAACTTTAAAAGTCCTTTTGTAACCAGTTCTTGGTGGGCAAGGAACTTTGCAGAGTCTATGGTGGCTTGGTCAGTGCTGGCACGAGCTGGTGTGTTATAGTCATGTCTAGTGTGTGGTGTATCACCATACCTGTGAGACGCTTCTGACTTCATATAGTCTGTGCAGTACCTTCTCGGTGAAGGAGGTGTCTCTTTAAGGCAGGATGGGAGCTGTACCCCTTCCGCTCAGTGGAACAGCCGCTGTGGTCGACATCTCTGCGCTGGACGACTCCTTGTTTGTGGTAACGAAGTTCGGGGTTGGATCGCTGGTAGCCGGCATAGGCTGGTTGATGTGGTGCATCAGGGCTGTCATCCATGCTGGAATGTTGATGGACGTACTCTGCGACACGCTGCACTGGATCTTGCTGTCCTAGATCTGGTCCGCGAATGTTGCTGCGTCTCTCTCAATCAGGATCCTTCATAGCTTCCAAATACTCTGCTTTAACAATTGCAGCTGCTGTCTCTTTGTCCGCCGCAAGTCTTTCTAGCTCTGCTTGCAAACGTGCAATTTCGGCTTGCTGGTGTCTGTCTCTGCCTGCAGACGTGCGGTTTTGGCCTCTCTCTCTGCCTGCAGACGTGCGCTTTCGGCCTGCAGACGTGCGGTATCTGCTTCTTGCTCCGCCTGTCTCAGCTTTAGGCGCATCTCTCTTTCGGTGAAGGAGGATCTTGCTTTGGCTGCCTCGACTTCGGCACGGGGCGACAGCAGCACTGCTAATGACGACCTGCTGGAGCTTGCTCGTGACCTTGTTTTGAGTGAGGATGTGCTGTTTTGAGACATTGTGCGCTTAGCTGCGTACTGCTGAGTATATTAGCAGGAAACAGTCTATGCGCGGCGGCTTCTGCGTGGCGGGAATGATGAAGCGCTTGATGGTGGGCTGCACTCTCGGTACTTGTGACTGTATGGCGGCCGCTGCAGTATACGCAGACAGTGCGGTGTGGCTACTATAGCAGGTGTCTAGCATCTGTTTTACTGTTCTGCCTTCATACACGTCGACACGGTGTGCAATCTAGCATACAGCCTAAACCACAATTCTATCTTTCAAATAAGCAGACTGTCCTCTGTTGTCTAACTTGTTTATTGGTGAACAGTATAGAACATGCGCGATAAAACAGATATGCTTTACCAGGATAGCAAACTCAAGTTGGAGAGGTTACAGGAGTGCACATGTACACGTGTATTCCCTGAAATACATGGAAGAAAATGGAGCTTCTTCTTCCCAGCATACCTTGCTTCAATCCCACAATGCAATACTCTATCTGCTTGTTAAAGGCACAGGCTATAAATTCAGCCACCACTAGATGGTGCTATAACAAACAAACCAGCACACAATACAAAACATACTGCCCTGTACTCAGATGGGCAGAACAGCTGGTATTCATCAACAACTGGCCTCTGCTACTCACAAAGCCTTGTCAGAATGTGCAGTGTGGAGTTCTAGCACGTGCTCATGTCACACACCAGTTGGTGACCTGGCACTTGCATGTGCTGTAGCTGAGTTGCCGAAATGAGTGCTCACGCGGCGTACCTTGACAAGTATCTCTGTCAAATCTGGATAGGTTTTCAGAAACTGCTGAACCACTAAGTTGAACATGTGGCCACGCATGGTATGTGTGTGAGGCTGCCAAGCTTCACAGCCGCCTCCAGAATAAGGCTATTATCCCACATGACCATGCCTGGTTATAGGTTCAGCATCGAGAGCCACAGCTCTATCTGGTCTATTATTCCTTTCAAATCTTTGTGGTGGTGTGTGGTTTGTCTTCTAGAAAAATTAGCTTCAGTAGAGCCTGCCATCGATGAGGCAGTGCTGCAAAGCTTCCAACTTTCGCCTGATATAGACGACGTGCTCTGGGATAGCAATACGGAGATGGAGAATGAGGTGGATCAGGAGGGGTTGCAGGAACTGGTGTGGAGTAGGTAAAGGAACTGGTGTAGGAGGTGGAGGAAACCCTGATAGAAGTAGGGCCAGCAATCCTAGGCATCGGTATCACATGTGCTATGCCAGGATAGGACTTGGTCCTCGGCCTCCATAATGTTCACGTAATGTGCAGTCGGAGAAATGTAGCATCCCTAGCCACAAGCACTTGACCACGTGTCAGTCGTAACTGCATCGGAAAGGGCATGGGTGATGTTCCTGGACATGTTCTGGTACAATGCGGGAACGCCACACTGAGAGAAATAGTGGCAGTGAGGGACCGTGTACCTAGGGATGGCTGCCACCATGAGTCTGCGAAAATC
Organism: Oophaga sylvatica; assembly: GCA_033576555.1. Lineage (NCBI taxonomy): Eukaryota > Metazoa > Chordata > Amphibia > Anura > Dendrobatidae > Oophaga > Oophaga sylvatica. The sequence continues at coordinate 304,203,751 of JARQOD010000003.1, forward strand.
CCCTGTGTCTACAAGCCTAAACAGCAACATTTCTACGGCAAGCAGCCTGGAAATGTGTCTTTTTAGGGTTTGGTCCTCTGGGTGGGTGGTTGTGAATTTTCTTTTTAACTCCAAGGTCTGGGGTAGGAATACTTGAACGCTGAGCTGTGACAAGGATTTGGAAGTGGTTGATGATGGTGCCTCAGAATGTGCAAGGACAGGTGCAAGGCGGGAGACATCTTCGTCATGGACAGGGGATTTGGTAGTACAGGGGAAGAAGCAGTGGTGTCACCAATTGTGAACCCAGGTGTTCAGCCCATTGATTTGGATGCTTAGATAACATGTGCTTGATAATGCTGAAGGTGGTTAGGCTCTTAGTGGTCAGACCCCTGCTGATCTTGGCATGGCTTAGGGTCCCATTACACATAACGACTCACCAGCGATCCCAACAACGATATGCACTTGTCAGGATCGCTGGTGTGTCGCTACATGATCGCTGGTGAGCTGCCAAACAGGCAGCGATCAGGACAGCGACAATGCGGGTAACAAGCGACGCACGTCGCTTAGTTACCGGCAGTGTACCTTAGATACCAGCGCCCTGGTACAGGGAGCTGGTTACCAAGGTACACATCGGGTTTCCAGGCGCCGCTCGAAGCTTAAAAACCCGCTGTGCACCTTGGTTACCAGCTCCCTTGCACCAGCACGCTGGTATCTAACGTACACATCGGGTTTCCAAGCGATGCGCGCTGGCCAGCGGGAGACCAGCGATCAAAAAGTGGTCCAGGACATTCAGCGACACCCAGCAGGGGGGCTGATCGTCGCTGAGTGTCACACTAAGCGAGATCGCTGGCTAGGTCGCTGCTACGTTACAAAATCGGTGACGTTTCAGCAATCTCGCTGGCGATCATGCTATGTGTAACGGGGCCTTTAGGTTGCAAAAGACAATTTGTTTGTCTCAGAACTCTCTTTAAAAAGTCCCAGAAAGGGGAACACCTAATTCTTCTCACTTTCTACTTCTGGTCACCCCTCTTCCTGCCTGTTTTGGTGTAAATGATCCCTCCCAGTCAGCACTGCTGTCCTCGCTGTGCATGCTAGCTTCCCAGGTTGGGTCAGTGACTTTAACATCCATCATCTCGTCTTCCACCACCACACCCTGATCCTCTTGACTTAGTGACTTAACAACATGACTGATCAGCAACTGTGTCTCATCATCATCTACCTTCCTAGACAAAATTTGCCGTTCCTCACCACCATCTTCTTGTGACCATTGCTGCTCTATGTTTTTTGCATAACTAAAGAGCATGTCCTCCTGTCCCTCTTGGAATATGCAGGGTGAGGCCACAATCAAGAATAATGATGAAGAGTTCCTCGGAGTGTCCTAGTGTGGGGACACTGGTCTCCTTGGACTTGACATGGTGAGAGGAAGGAGAATTAGGGTAAGGATTAAGTGATCCAGACTCTTGGCTGGTGAGACTGGACTGTGTGGAAGACTGGGTGGAACCAGCAAACATGCTGAAAGCATTTTCTGCTGGCCAACCGACCACCTGTTAAAACTGGTGTGGCATAGGAAGTGGTGTCCCGTGCCTTCCTGCAAAGTGGGAAGGAAAGCTATGTGTTGTGGATGGCAATGTTTCTTGTGCCCCAGCAACAGGCGTCGTCGCACCTGCCCAACACCCTCTGCATCTGCGTCCACCATCAGCAGCGCTTCCACGTCCTCATCCCTTACTGCACATCTTACGTATCTTTTAATTGCTAGGTCTCTGGAAACCAAGTTTCCTTAATTAAAAATATTTTTTTTAGAAAAATAAATGCGGTCACTTGCAGCAGGCTTTTTTTTTTAGTTTAAAATCACTTTTAACACAACGCACGTTAAACTGTGTGGATAACAAATTCAATACAGTGAAAAAAATTTCTAAGGGTTTTCTGCAGTTTAATTAAAAGGAAAAAAGGGGTTTGATATCGTGTTAGCCGGTTGAAAAAGTAATGTTCTCAGTGTGAAAAACAAGATAATCTTGTAGTTATGACACCTTTTAATGGCTAACAAAAATCAAATAAATGATGTTACATAGCATGCTTTCGGGATCATGCCTGAGGAAGGGACCTAAGAAGTCCCGATAGATTGCTTTGTAACATCGCTTATTTTATTTTTGTTAGTCATTAAGAGGTATTCTAACTACAACAATATCTTGTTTTTCACACTGAGAGCATTATTTTTTGGAGTTTAATATGCTTTTTGTTAAACTAGAGTGTTATTAAACTATATGGATGACAAATTCAATACAGAAAATGTTTGGAAGAGTTTTTGGAGTTTAATACCACCATTATGTGACACTGTATGGATGACAAATTCAATATGTATGGATGACAAATTCAATACAGCAATTTTTTATTTTTTATTTCATACCTCCATAATTCAACACAAAGCACGTTAAAATATATGGATGACAATACAGTAAATTTTTTCAACAAAAAGAAAAAAGGTGGTCACCTACAGCAGTTATATATTTAGCAATGGATAGAAAAGCCCTAAGCCCTGCCTAGAAGCTGTATTCAGCCACTATCCCTGCTTCAGCAGCTGTGCCTAGGCTAAATGCAGACTGTATCGCATAGAAACAGCAAAGCGCAAGGTTAGACCTTTGAAGGACTTTTTATATCTTGTTTCACCAACAGTATCACCACTAGAGGACACCGATTCCTGAAACTGTGCACATAGGCATGGACAACTACTTTCTCCTTCCAATTAGAACAGACTGAGAACTGTGCAATAGCATGAGTGTGCTGAGTGTGGTGACACCGGTCCTTTTATAACCTCTAATGAGGAAATGCAGCCAGCCAATCACAGTTAAGAAACTACCAAGATAGCTAAGGCATTATAGTGACTGCCACACAATTCCCACATGTTTTTTGTCTGTGGTAAAGGTGCCAAACATGCAGGGTGGGGATTCAAGCATTAAGTCCGAGCACCAGCCAATGGTATCACCGAGGACATTATTTCATCACTAGTGCCTATTTGTGAATGGGTTTCTGTAGCAGAGCTCCCTAAACATACAGTAGATGCCAACTATGTTACATGTTAAAAGCTGGCATCTGTACCTAACAGCAGTATGACTGAAGTTGAACCCCAGTGGCTGCTTTTAACCAATTAAATACCTGTGTCAATATCTGAGAGTAGCAATTAAATGGATTAATTTCCAGTGTTCCAATGCAGCACGCTTCTTCTCAATTTTGGGGCAGCAGTGGGGTACCATGGGAACCGGAGGTCTTCTGAAGGTCCCCAACATTGCTATCTTGGTAGTCCTGTAAAACTTTACCAGATTGTAAAAGGGCCCGTCTCCACGGGCCGTATTGTCGGTGCTTTGGACGGAGCGGAAACCTCACTCCGCCCAAAGCGCCGCCCCCTTCTGTACGTGAGGTGATTCCGGATGTGTTCATTGAACACATCCGGAATCGCCGCACCTTATACACAGGCCTGTGTTATTTACCTTGCGGAGACGGAGTGTCGTCACAATGTAAACAGACATGCTGCAGTCTAAAAAGACGCGCCACATGTCCGGAAACGCATGGCCGCCGGATGCGTGTTCGCACGCATAGTGGAGACGGGATTTCAAAATATCCCCTCCACTATGCTGTAACATCTGGACGCTACGGATTTAATGCTGCGGCTCCATGCAGCGTTCAATCCGCAGCTAATCCAGATGTAATCCGGCCCGTGGAAACATACCCTAAGTGATCAAAGGATTGCAGGTTGAAGAGGACTAAAAAATAGGTAAAAAAAATTGCAAAAACAGCATTAAAAAAATCATCCCTCTTTTCACTTATTAAAAATAAAGAATTTAAAAACCAAATAAACATATTTGACCTCACCTCATTCATAAAATTCTGACCTATGAAAATATAAAATTAATTAACCCATACTGTAGAAATCATGAAGAGAAAAAAAATAAAACCCCAGAAATGAGGTTTTTTTTATAACAACCCTTTCCTAAAAATGCATGCATAAGCAATTAAATTTTTTATTTATTCCGAATTGATATCAATAAAACTATAAGCATGCAACACACAAAAGCCCTCACAGCTACATAAATGAAAAGATAAAAATATTAAGGCCCAGATTCATCAAGGCTGCATTTGTTCACGTCACTCTTGATGAAAGGGTGTGCTGGAGTCAGAGGCACCTGATTCATTAACAGGCAAATTTAATAGAATCAGGAGTGCCTGAAAAGTGGTGTGCACCTCACCACATTTCTTACTCCAATCAGAGATACAGAGGGTGCTGAAGTCATAGGTGCCTGATTCATTAAGGAGCACATGCCTTTTATAGAATAAGGTGCATCTGAAAAATGGCATGAACCTCCATGTGCCTTGCTGCAAATATTACTCCAACCAGTGAGAGAAGTAATATTTTTGGCATAAGGTACAGTACAATTTTACATGAGTTAGACAAGATGTAGCAGTGAAAAAGTTGTAAAATGTATTATTTTTTCTCTAATGAAGTGTATTTGCAAACATAATACATGTGAATACTCTACCTTTAAAAGACTGGTTTTAGGAATGCACAACAAGTTCACCGTTGTAGACAACTTTCTAAAGAATTCAGAGGCGATATCACCAAGACCTATACCCTGAAGCCAATCAAGTACAAGATCGAGGTTTGTACGGATCTGAACAGCCTTTGACCATTGGTAAAATGGTTCTCCGTTGCCTGCAAAATATATGAAGAGACATTTTAACATTGCCTTGTTTCACAGGAGAGTCTTTTACCAATAAAAGTACAAACAATTTTTTAAATAGTTAAATCCAAAGCTGAAAATTAAATTTGTTTGTCAAACTTTTATGTGTATGGGAACAGATAAAGAAATTGTGCACAAGAACCGTTCATAAAAAATACAAAATTTTATTGACAAAGAAAGATACAAAAAAATACAGACAAGGCATTAAAAAAGTGGGAAACCAACAATTGGCAGAGGAATCCCACCATACAGAGGTGGCCAAAAGTATTGGCACCCCTGCAATTCTGTCAGATAATACTCAGTTTCTTCCTGAAAATGATTGCAAACACAAATTCTTTGGTATTATTATCTTCAATTAATTTGTCTTCAATGAAAAAACACAAAAAGAATTGACCTAAAGCCAAATTGGATATAATTCCACACCAAACCTAAAAAAGGGGTGGACAAAAGTATTGACACTGTTTGAAAAATCATGTGATGCTTCTCTAATTCGTGTAATCACCAGCACCTGTAACTTACCTGTGGCACCTAACAGGTGTTGGCAATAACTAAATGACACTTGCAGCCAGTTAACATGGATTAAAGGTGACTCAACCTCTGTCCTGTGTCCTTGTGTGTACCACATTGAGCATGGTGAAAAGAAAGAAGACCAAAGAACTGTCTGAGGACTTGAGAAACCAAATTATGAGGAAGCATGAGCAATCTCAAAGCTACAAGTCCATCTCCAAAGACCTGAATGTTCCTGTGTCTTCCGTGTGCAGTGTCATCAAGAAGTTTAAAGCCCATGGGACTGTGGCTAACCTCCCTAGATGTGGAAGGAAAAGAAAAATTGACGAGAGATTTCAACGCAAGATTGTGCGGATGGTGGATAAAGAACCTCGACTAACATCCAAACAAGTTCAAGCTGCCCTGCAGTCCGAGGGTACAACAGTGTCAACCCGTACTATCTGTCAGCGTCTAAATGAAAAGGGACTGTATGGTAGGATACCCAGGAAGACCCCACTTCTTACCCCGAGACATAAAAAAGCCAGGCTGGAGTTTGTCAAAATTTACCTGAGAAAGCCTAAAACATTTTGGAAGAATGTTCTCTGGTCAGATGAAACAAAAGTCAAGCTTTTTGGGAAAAACCATCAACATAGAGTGTACAGGAAAAAAAAAGAGGCATTCAAAGAAAAGAACACGGTCCCTACAGTCAAACATGGCGGAGGTTCCCTGATGTTTTGGGGTTGCTGCTTGATCGTGTGCATGGCATTATGAAGTCTGAGTACTACCAACAAATTTTGCAGCGTAATGTAGGGCCCAGTGTGAGAAAGCTGGGTCTCCCTCAGAGGTCATGGGTCTTCCAGCAGGACAATGACCCAAAACACACTTCCAAAAGCACTATAAAATGGTTTGAGAGAAAGCACTGGAGACTTCTAAGGTGACCAGCAATGAGTCCAGACTTGAATCCCATAGAACACCTGTGGAGAGATCTCAAAATGGCAGTTTGGAGAAGGCACCCTTCAAATATCAGGGACCTGGAGCAGTTTGCCAAAGAAGAATGGTCTACAATTCCAGCAGAGCATTGTAAGAAACTCATTGATGGTTACCGGAAGAGGTTGTTCGCAGTTATTTTGGCTAAAGGTTGTGCAACCAAGTATTAGGCTGAGGGTGCCAATACTTTTGTCTGGCCCATTTTTGGAGTTTTGTGTGAAATGATCAAGGATTTTATTTTTGCTTCATTCTCTTTTGTGTTTTTTCCTTGCAAGCAAATTAAATGAAGATAAAAATAGCAAATAATTTGTGATTGCGATCATTTTCAGGAAGACACTGAGTATTATCTGACAGAATTGCAGGCGTGCCAATACTTTTGGCCACCACTGTATATACTACAAAGGCACTATATAAAACTAGATACACGTGATTTTACATAAAAAAACAAAATCCAAGTGCTTGGTATAAAAACCATTCATGTGCACAGATATAAAAAAATCACAAAGAATAACTATAACAGTAGTTCAAAGATTACCTCTGGTGGGTGCCAGTGCCTTGCCTCTATGTTCGTTTCGGCTATTGACTTCTTCTGACCTCCAGAACTACTCTGTACAATATATGGTGGGTTTCCTCTGCCAATTTTTGGTTTCCCACTTTTTTAATGCCTTGTCTGTATTTTTTGTATCTTTGTCAATAAAATTTAGTATTTTTTATGATTGGTTCTTGTGTATAATTTTTTTAATCTGATTTCATAAATTCTGGACTGAACCTTATTTATGTCCATTTTCTGGTAAACAAATAATTTTTGGCTTTTTTTAGGTTAATAAAAATACATTTTTTGGGATTTTTTCTTTTTGTTAGTTTGATGCCTTAATTTCACCCTACTCCCCTTCTATTTTACATGTATGGGGTACCCAGTTAAGATATCTGTTGACGATCACCTAACACTTATTTAATAGGTATCGGTGGCTTAAAGGGAATCTGGCAGTAGGATCAATCCGCCTAAGCTGTCTATATGAACATGTCGTTCATAGGAAGCTGAATAAAATAATACCTTGATATCGGCGATCCAATGTCGTATTCCAGAGAAATATATGGTTTTTATATATGTAAATGTACTGTTCCAGGCTATGGGCAGGACACTTATCTGCATGAGAATCTGCCTCCTGGGCTTAATTTTAATAAAAGGAGGTGTTATCAGTGTGAGACATGTAACCAGCACAGAATAGTGGAACAGAGCTTTGTTTCCCTTCAAACACATTTGCTGAAGATCTAACAGCACTGCTGTATTGCACAATTTTCAAGTGCACATTAGAATTATACCAGAAATGTACTAGAGGTACATTTTTTATTTTCCAATACTTACTCGTTCCCCATGCTTACATATGTACTTTCAGTTTTTGCTTCACTAATATTTACTCTCCTTCGCTATCCCCAAACCCCATCACTTTCCAAAAAAATAAATATTTCATCTTCCCTATTACCTCCCCACATGACCTCATCTGTTGACCACTTCTCCTTCTCCACCTGAATTCTACACTTTCTGCTTACATTACCACCATCATGGGTGACTTCAACATCCATACTGACACTCACCAGTCTGCAGCCTCCAAACTCCTCTCGTTCACTTCATCTCATCTTCACCCATCTGTGCTCCCTATCCAACCTCATACCTGTCCTCTTCACCTGCGGTCCATGTCCAGCAACTAGCGCACCCTTGGAGAAACCTCCACACCTAGACAATTCACACACTCTGACTCTTTTTCACTGTCCTTCATATATTCACTCTATTAC
>JARQOD010000003.1:304211826-304412870 GCA_033576555.1 Oophaga sylvatica
CCACGTTACTCTTCTGGTTCTCCCCTCTGCAAATCCCTTTGTTGGCTCCCAATTCCCCAACATATCCAGTTCAAAAATTGACCTACAAAGCAGTCTCCTCCTTATATATCTCTGAGCTCATTTCCCAATATCGTCCAACACTCAAACTCCAGTCCTCCCAAGACCTCCACACTGATATGTTTCTCACAACAATCGCCTCCAAGACTTCTCCCGAGTATCCTTCATCCTCTGGAATTCTGTCGTGCGAAACGTCCAATCACACTTGGCACTTTCTGATGGAAATTGAAAACCTATCTCTTCAATAAAGGTTACAGCCTGCAATGATCCCCTGCTACTTCACCTCCACCAAAGATTCCACAATCCCCTAACCTGCTGTCTCTTTCTCAATAATCCTGTAGAATCTAAGCCTGGAAGAGCAAGGTCCTCTACTTTCTGTACCAGTCTGTAAATGTTAATTTATTCACTGTAATTTACATTTGTATTTTGTATGTATCCACTTCTCATGTACAGCACCATAGAATAAATGGTGCTCTAAAAATTAATAATAATAAACAGTGATACAACAATGGCTGCCTGTGACGTGGAAGCTGAAGCACTGAAAGGACACCTGCAGATGTGTCAGTTATAATTACACACAGCTCTGCAGTGAAATCACATGAGCAAAGAGTGGCCATTACATGTCACAATGATAACACTGGCAGCCATTACATGTCACACTGGTAGCTCCCTCTTTTATTTATAACAGGCTCTGCTCTCAGGAAAATCAGTGCACGGCCCATAGCCTGGGACAGTTCAATTACATAAAATAAAAATATCTGGAATAAGACATCAGATCTCAGATATCAAAGTATCATTTTATTCAGTTTCCAATGACTAACAATCCATAGAGATGGCTAAGGGTGCTTTCACATTGCGCTTTTCTTCACGTTCATGGGTCCCGTTGGGGCTTACTGTTAGCAGCGGATTAACCAGCGTAACATCCGGAGTCAGCAACAGAGAATGTAGATTTATTCACATCCAGTGTAGACAGCTTAGAACACAGCATGAAATGTGATCAGCCTGATATCTGCTATGTCTGCAGCATGAAAAACATTACAACAACACAGGAAGAGAAGGAGGAGGCATCATGTCTGTGAGTGAGGGTTTTTTTTTTTACAAAACTTTGTTAACAACCTCACAATATGCACAACATATCAAACAGTACAGTAGTAGTTGTTGCAATACATACAAATCAATATGCATTATTCCAACACCCCCACTCAACAACTACTTATCCTCTTATTCCCATTGTGGTTCTCAATTCTTGGAACCTGGCTCGTGGCAATGGCTTTGTCATAATGTCAGCTAGCATCTTATCAGTTTCACAATAGACAAACTGAATTATGCCACGATCTATCAAATCACGTAGATGATGGTGTCTGACGTCAATGTGCTTGGTTCTAGCACTGATCTTTTCACTGCATGCAAGTTTAATGCATCCTTGGTTGTCCTCATAAATCACCGTTGACTGAGTTGACGGTTTGCCAAGATCGTCCATCAATTGTCTTAGCCAAACGACCTCCTGGCTTGCATAGGCTGTGGACACATACTCCACTTCTGTGGATGACAAGGCAACAGACACTTGTTTCCTACTAGACCAGGAGATTGAACTTTCTCCAACTTTAAACAAGTATCCGCTTGTGGATTTACGTTCACGCGAATCACCAGCCCAATCCGCATCTACATAGCCGGTAAGTTCTAGCTCTCCCGCTGCAGATAGTTTTAAATTTACATCTTGCGTTTCTTTCAAATATCGCAGAAGTCTTTTAACAGCATTCCAGTCTCTTTGGCGCGGTTTTTCCACATATATGCAAAGGATTCCAACTGTTGTTGTGATATCCGGTCGAGTCATAGTTGATATGTACAGAAGTGCCCCCACTGCCTGAAGATATTTCTCATTGTTAGGCAACAGGTTTTCTTCTTCCAGCTTCAGGTAGGATGGTTCCATTGGGGTTGATATACCTTTGGCCTCTGACATTCCAAATTGATTCAGAATCGAATTAATTTTTGCACTTTGGTTTAGAAGAAAACTCCCATCTTCCTCTCTCTGGATTTGGATTCCTAGATAATATGTCACACTTCCAAGGTCTTTTGTTTCAAAATGCTGATTCAGAATTTCAGTCATTTTTCCAATTTCTGAGTCTTCTTGATGAACTACAATCACATCATCCACATATAAGAGAATATGCATCCACTTTCCATCTGTATATTTTGTGTATAAGCATGGATCTGCTTGACCTCTTTTAAATCCTTCTTCCAAATTTATTATATACCTCAGCTAGATATATTTCAAGTTTCTCTGGAACTTCTATCTTACTGTGAAGCAGATGGACTACTGTATATCTGGAATGATCATCAATAAATGTGAGAAAATATCTCTTCTTCCCAGGAGTCTGAGTGCTCATTGGACCACAGACATCTGTGTGTATTAAATCTAGTGGCTGTTCTGTTATTGTAGTACTTCTCTTAGGAAAAGCTTTTCTAGACATTTTCTCTTTGATGCAGCTAGTACACTTCATTGTCTGGTTACATAGATCAATTGTGATATCATCAGCTAGTTGCTTCTGAACTAACTTTCTTATTGCTTCTGGGTCTCTGTGTGCCAGACGCCTATGCCATACATGAATACAGTTATTGTGCTCTTCTTGTTGAGCAGTATACACACACTCTTTACATTTCAGCTGATAAAGTTCATCTGTGATTTTTCCCTCTGCTAGTGTGTGACCCTCTTTTGAGATGATGCAGCTATCATGCTTAAATGTAACTTCATTTCCTTGTTTTGTGAGTTTCTTCACAGATAGTAAATTACTCTCAAGACTAGGCACATAGAGCACATCTTTTACTGGGATCTTCCTGATTTGTGTTGGTGAGCTTTGACAATCAACATAACCATCTCCTATGCCTTCTGAACTCATGTACTGACCATTAGCCATAATCACTTTCTCTGACTTATTTTGATTAAGCTTAGAAAAGAAGTCTCTGTTATTAGTCATGTGACTAGTTGCTCCAGAGTCTATACACCATGCATGCTTTGATGTATTTGCACTGACAGTAAATGCAATTTCAGTATTCACAGAATCATTTTCTCCAGACACAGCACTCTTAACCCTTTGCTGACTGTTTTACTTTTTCAGCTGATTCATTCTAGCTTTCCAAACTCTGCAGTCGGCTTTCAAATGTCCTGATTTCTTGCAAACAAAACATTCACGTGTTTCTTTTAGGTGCTTTCTGTTATCATATAGACTCTGTGTTTGTAAAACAGACTCTGTCTTGGTGCTTATACATTCTGCCTTCCGTTTATATTCATCTATAAGCTTCCCTCTTGCATACTCCAGAGTAAGCTCATCATCTGGGCACGCATCTAGTGTGGTCACAAGCGTGTCATAGCTCTCTGGAAGACCACTAAGCAGTAATGCGGCTACATGAAAGTCCTTCAGATCTTCCCCAATGCCTCTCAAGCGTTCTACAAGCTCTAGAATACTCCTGATATACTCCTGCATATCCTGGCCTTTCTGTAGCTTAGACTGGTACAGTTTTCTCATAAGATACAGTTTATTGCTTAAATTAATCCTCTCATGTACCTTTTGCAGCTGCTCCCACATTTCTCTTGCAGTATCACATTTACACACATGAACAATCTGATCATCATCTATGCTGAGTGATATGGTACTCTGTGCTTTCTGATCCATCTCTATCCACTCCTGTGGTACTGGGTCAGGTTTAGGCTCCTGTGTGTATTTCCACGTACCTTCCCTTATCAGCAGCATCTTCACTTTGAATTTCCAGGATTGATAGTTCTGGTTAGTGAGACTTGGTACTGTAAACTTCATGGAGTTGCTGCTGCTGGTGGCCATCTTTGCTGTCTTTCTTTCTTTTCTTTTCTCTGTGTTCTGGGGATCTCTGGGACTCTAGGACTCTGGGCACTCTGGGAACTCTGGGCCCATAACCTGTTAGCAGCGGATTAACCAGCGTAACATTCGGAGTCAGCAACAGAGAATGTAGATTTATTCACATCCAGTATAGACAGCTTACAACACAGCATGAAATGTGATCAGCCTGATATCTGCTGTGTCTGCAGCATGAAAAACATTACAACAACACAGGAAGAGAAGGAGGAGGCATCCTGTCTGTGAGTGAGGGTTTTTTTTTTTACAAAACTTTGTTAACAACTTCACAATATGCACAACATATCAAACAGTACAGTAGTAGTTGTTGCAATACATACAAATCAATAAGCATTATTCCAACACTTATGTTTGAATCCACCCACAAAACAGGATTCAGGTGCATGTGCTGAGGGGCCCATAGCCTATAATGGTGCTGGCAAAGTGAATGTGCATCATTTTCAGGCATATACGCCTACTGGAGGCCTACACTAAAACATAGTAGGCTGCAGGGCTGTTTGGACACAAGCCCCGACAGGACCCATGAACGTGCAGAAAAGCGCAATGTGAAAGCATGAAAGAAAGGAGATCCAACTTCAGATGAAAGTGGACAAAAATAGAAAATTCTTTATTCAACAACTGAAATGTAAGGCAACACTGTTTTGCCTCTGAACATACTGTAGGTGCAATAGTGGATAAGGGGTACATGAGGAGAATAAAAATAAACCTAATGCGTTGTGCTCTTAGACCCGGTCTAAATGGAATGGCAATGTGAAAGCACCCTTACAAAGGTTGATCCTATTGACAAATTCCCTTTAAGGCTAACACAGGTCTTTTCTAAGACAGTTGTATAGACACAAGTACATACAGTAAATCTATATGTAGAAATGTACAGAATATATTTTCAGTTTAACATTTAGGGTTTTACAATGCATCTGAGTAAGAAATGGGCTAAGTTCAGATGCTGTTGTGAAAAACAAAAGCATGTAATTCTATTTTTTCAGTGCATGCAACCTTTTGCTTCCTGCTGGGAAGAAAAAAAAATGCTCCCAGCAGTGCTGAGAGCAATGCAAAGAGGAAGCACAAAACTTCCTGGAGATAATCTGTCAGGACAATTAGAGGAACTGCCAACTCATGGATGTAGTCATAGGACCAGTCCTTCCTTTATCAGGCAAATAAGTGAAAGAATAGTAAAGAACACTTGAGAGCAAAATGATGAAACTTTTCAAGCTACCCATTGCAGAATTCTACCAAACATTTTTATTACAACCATAATGCTCTTTTAGCAGTAAATATAATAAATAACAATAATAGTTTAAAATTGATATCAAAGTCAAAACTTTTTCTAAAACAAGATAACAAAGTATATGTTTCTAATAAAGGAGCGTATAATAATATTGTAGATGGAGGGAAAAAAGTGGTCACAGAAATATAAGAGTCACTTTGGCACTTGAAGAACACACTAAAGGTTGATACCTCAAATACTGGTTATTAGTAGAGATGAGCCACCCCCGTAGTGTTCGAGTTAGGTTCGGTTCACCGAACAGCTGTGTGTCCGACGAACTGTTTGTCGAACTGTTCGTCGAACACCGTCGAACACCATTAAAACCAATGGCAGGCAAACCAAAACACATAGAAACACATAGAAAACACATAGAAAACACTTCAAAGGTGTCCAAAAACTGACAAATTGCTCACAAGACACAACTAACACATGGAAAAGTGACAAGTACATATAGTCAAGCGAAAAGAAAAGAGGTGGAGGAGTAAAAGGAGGGGGAGACACAGATATAGGCATGTCATGCTCTTCTAAAACCAAAGTGCCAAGTTGACACGGCCAGTCCATTCCTGCCCGTGCGACCTGTGTGTCTCCGGGTTTGTGCCAGAGCTGCGGTGGACCCTGACAGCCAGCCCCCCTCTCCCAATACTGGTGCCTGTCCACTGGTGGGTCGAGCGAGCCTCCCAGCGGTGGAGGCAGGTCTAATCATTTTTATTTAAATTGTCTCTCTAATTTGAATGAGTACACTTTAAATCCTTTTACAAGGATCTATTGGAGGGCAAGTCTCATGCCAGCAGCTGCGGTAATGCCAGGTCCAGTAGCGTCCAGTAAAGCTGCTGCAGTTAAAAAGCTTTTATAAGGATTGAGCTTGGCGGTCCACCGCAAGGCGTGCTACCGTCAGTCACAGCCCCTATGCCTTGGGGTGCCTCCCTGATGCTCTTCACTGATTTTCCCGGGGGCCCGAAGCATTTCCTTTGAAAAAATTAAGTGTCCAAAGTACAGGTGGTGTAGCTTGCTTAACAGCTGTGTTAATCCGCTGACTAGCAGACAGTGCTACTAGACCCAAAATTATTGTCGTTTTTTCGGAAAAACCGAACTCTTCAAAATCTAGTTGCCCCCAGCAACACAACTCTCAAGTCCTTATCTTCAGCTGCAACCTGGATAAATTCTAATCCGGGTTGTTTTGCATGTAGGACCTCTAAGTGTTTATGTTGTGTCTCTATTATGAATGGGGTGCAAGAATTTCAATCTCGTACCACAGGTACCAGTTTTAAAATCAACTGTCATGTCAATTGCCAATCGTGCTACATTATTTATTTAATTGAGTGCGATTGTGGGTTGCAGTACATCGGTCGGACGATACAGACGATGCAAGCAAGGTTCAACAAGCACCGTCAAAATATTCGAAATGGGTTCATGCTACACAGTCTCTCAAAACATTTCTCCCTAGTGCACCAAAAGAATTTGAATTTGTTAAAACTCTCTGTTATTGACCAGATACCATATGATATGCCTGATCGGTATAATAATCTAATAACAAGGGAGAGTTTCTGGATTTTTAAACTTGGTACACTGGCCCCTGAGAGGTTAAACCTCACTATTGAAAAAGTTACGTAATATATGCATTTTGTTATTTATTTATTTTCATTTATTTTTCCTTGTGTACATTGTTTTTATGTCGTTTTTACGTTGATTTTATTCAATTTATCTGTGGGGTCTTTTTTTTTTTTTTTTTTCTTTTTTGCAGTCATATTTGCATTTTTAATCATGTGGGTGTTCTGATTAATTGCCTTTTAATTTTCATTTGCTGCTCCACCTTTAAATAGCTTTCCTACTCCATTCTATGTATAACTGCCACCTGAGGAAGACAGCTATTCCGTTGAAACGCGTTGTGGATATCAATAAATGAAGACTTTTTAATATCAGCTGAATTGCGTCCCTCACGCTCCTTAAGACCTGATTGCTTTATCATTACTTATGTCTGATCCTCTCTTGAGGTACCCGGCCGGAGCTGCAGCGGACAACCTTAATCTCATCTGCCTTTATCGCCAGCCTGACGCTCCTTTGAAACCGTCTATCTGAATTTGGTTGCAAAATTATTGTCTGGGTTAGATGCAGTTAAAAATTTGTAATTAGATCTACAGCCGGTGGCTACTCCGCTGACTAGCAGACACTGCTACTAGGCCCAAAATTATTGTCCAACGTCACGTAAAACACAGCAAGGGGACTCCAAAAAGAGTCTCCATTTTTTCCAAAAATTTGGGGCACAGACACCACTTAAGTAGCATCAATTGCCCCAGAGTTGCTTAAAAAGGTTGGTGAGGTGATTTTACCAAATCCTCAAGCTTTTACTCTCCCCAGGATGACACAGGGGTAGAAAAGTCCTTGCGGATACATGATTTGTTCATATTTATGAACGTGAGTCTGTCTACATTCTCAGTGGACAGCCGTGTGCGCTTATCTGTCAGACTCAGCACACCACCAGCAGCGCTGAACACACATTCAGAGAGAATAAAAATAATTATTAATTTGAAAGCTGGTGGAACTTAGTATAGATGGCCTATTAGAATGAGTAACACACACTGCTACAGGCCCAAAATTATTCTACAGCCAAGATGCAGCTAAAAATAATTATTAATTTGAAAGCTGGTGGAGCTTAGCATAGATGGCCTATTAGAATGAGTAACACACACTGCTACAGGCCCAAAATTATTCTACAGGCAAGATGCAGCTAAAAATAATTCTTAATTTGAAAGCTGGTGGAGCTTAGTATAGATGGCCTATTAGAATGAGTACCACACACTGCTACAGGCCCAAAATTATTCTACAGGCAAGATGCAGCTAAAAATAACTATTAATTTGAAAGCTGGTGGAGCTTAGTATAGATGGCCTATTAGAATGAGTACCACACACTGCTACAGGCCCAAAATTATTCTACAGGCAAGATGCAGCTAAAAATTATTATTAATTTGAAAGCTGGTAGAGCTTAGTATAGATGGCCTATTAGAATGAGTACCACACACTGCTACAGGCCCAACATTATTCTACAGCCAAGATGCAGCTTAAAATAATTATTAATTAAAAGCTGGTGGAGCTTAGTATGGATGGCCTATTAGAATGAGTAACACACACTGATACAGGCCCAAAATTATTTTCCAGCCTAGATACAGCTACAAATTATTAGCAATTTTAAAGCTTAAAACGTTTGGTGAGGTGATTTTACCAAATCCTCAAGCTTTTACTCTCCCCAGGATGACACAGGGGTAGAAAAGTCCTTTGCGGATCCATGATTTGTTCATCTTTATGAACGTGAGTCTGTCTACATTCTCAGTGGACAGCCGTGTGCGCTTATCTGTCAGCACAGCACCAGCAGCGCTGAACACACGTTCAGAGAGAACAAAAATTATTATTAATTTGAAAGCTGGTGGAGCTTAGTATAGATGGCCTATTAGAATGAGTACCACATACTGCTACAGGCCCAAAATTATTCTACAGTAGTGTTGAGCATTCCGATACTGCAAATATCGGGTATCGGCCGATATTTGCTGTATCGGAATTCCGATTCTGAGATCCGATATTTTCGTCATATCGGATGCCGGAATCGGAATGTTCCTGTCACTGTCAGTGTCCGTCGGTCGGGTCTGTCAGGAGTCAGCGGCACTTACCCGGCAGAAGATCCCCGATGGTCACGTCCTGGACTGCTTGATGGCCGCCATCATCTTCTCCCTGGCGGTCACGTGCAGTTTCTCGCGAATAACTGCACGTGCTGCCGGGTAATCGCGGCCGTAAAGCAGTCTGATGACGTCACCGCCGGGGAAGCAGGTAATCAGCTGTGCTGCGTCGAGATGACAGGCTCTGCCTGACATTCCGATGTAGCAGAGCTGGATCGTCGTGGGACACTCGTTACTATGGACTGCGTCGGACAGGTGGTATACTGTTGGTTTGTTTTTTTTCTTTTTTTCCAGGAGATCGATGACGTCGCAGGAATGAGAGTATAATAAAATTAATGAAAACTGTGTTGTCTCTTTTATTTCATTAAAATACTTTTTTCTGGCTGTGTCTTTATTTTAAACATTTAAAAACGTTATGACTAATAATGGATCGGTGTCTTATTGACACCTCTCCATTATTAACCGGACTTATTGTCACCGTGCAATCAACGGTGACATTAACCCCTTATTACCCCGCTTGCCACCGCTACAGGGCAAGTGGGAAGAGCCGGGTAATGTGCCACAATTGGCACATCTTTTGATGCGCCAAATGTGGGGCTGCTGATGCCTGGTATTTTTAGGCTGTTGAGGGCCAAAATCCATGGCCTTGACAGTCTTTTAATACCAGGCCTCAGCAGTCTGCATTTTACTTGGCTGGTTAACAAAAATAGGGGGGACCCCACGCCATTTTTTTTCGAGGGGATCCCCTATTTTTGTTAACCAGCCAAGCTAAGCAGACTGCTGTGGCCTGGTATTATCAGGATTGCAAGGTCCATGGATATTGGATCCTTACCAGCCTGAAAAACCAGGCCTCAGCAGTCTGCGTCATCTGGCTGGTTAACAAAAATAGGGGGGACCCCACGCCATTTTTTTCCAGGGGATCCCCTATTTTTGTTAATCAGTTCCCTCTGACGTCACTGATTGTGTCCCTGGCTGACCTGAAGTGAAAGTGGAAAGCAATCAATTAAGCTTTCCACTTCCTCTCCTGTCAGCCAGGAGAGGAGAAGATTCATTCGGGGGTTTACTGTGAGGCTGCAGCATTAGCTGCGGTCCCTGCAGTAAACATTAACCCTTTCTGATGGATTACACCGTGGGACCTGACTGTGCATGGGATAGGTAAGAATAATTTTGCTTTTTTATTTTATTTTTATTACAGGAAATGGTTTTTGCAGTAAAATAAAAGATGGTCAAAAACATGTGTCTTTATTTCATTAAAATGATTTTTAATTAAAGTGTGTGTGTTTTATTTTTATTTCATGCAATAGGATTAATAATTGATAGTTGTCTAATTGACAGCTCTCAATTATTAACCTGGCTTAAGGTCACCTTTCAATAGCAAGGTGGCTTTAACCCCTTATTAACCCATTCGCCACCGCTACAGGGCAATGGGAATAGACGGGCAAAGTGCCAGAAAGGGCGAATCTAATTATAGATTTGTCTTTTCTGGGGTGTCTGGGGGCAGATGTTAGTAGCCGGGGGGGGGCAAAAATAATGGTCCCTCTCTGGGCTATTATTATCTGCCCCCACTCGCTGGCTTTGTCTGTCTGGTTGAGAAAATAGGGCGGGAGCCCACGCATTTTTTTTCAACAATTTTACACCTCATACCCCCTACAGGTGCAAAATTTCACACCTGTAGGGGTTAATTAAAGGTGTAAATTCGTAGCAAAAAAGTCCGTTTTTTTTCAACGAATTTACACCTTTAATTAACCCCTACAGGTGTGAAATTTTGCACACATACACTCATGTAATTGTTTGTGAAAATCAGATATCAAACTACATGAAAATACATGGTTAACTCTATGTAAACCATGTGTCATTTCATGTCGGGTGCTTCTGTATTTTCACAAAAGCTGGCATTACCCGGCAATTGAATCAGAGGCTATTTTACTATGTAGAAGCGTATAAACTATAAAAATATGTATATAGATATGTCACAATGACATGTATATATATATATATGTATTCTATGTGTGTATATTTAGTGTTTACAAGGAAAGAAAGGTTTTTTTTTAGTTACGATATTTCTGTCCCATAGACTTGCATTGGATTTCTGGTATCGGAATCGGGTATCGCCGATACTTTTTGGGTATCGGCGATACCCATTCCGATCCGATACTTCTTGATATCGGAAAGTATCGCTCAACCCTATTCTACAGCCAAGATGCAGCTAAAAATAATTATTAATTTGAAAGTTGGTGTAGCTTAGCATAGATGGCCTATTAAAATGAGTAACACACACTGCTACAGGCCCAAAATTATTCTACAGGCAAGATGCAGCTAAAAATAATTATTAATTTGAAAGCTGGTGGAGCTTAGTATAGATGGCCTATTAGAATGAGTACCACACACTGCTACAGGCCCAAAATTATTCTACAGGCAAGATGCAGCTAAAACTTGATATCTGTTGAAGCAACTTGTGCCTCATCTGGAATTTGTAGTGATGGGCATGCCCGTAAGAAAGGGATCGTACCACATTGTCCACTAAAAGAAGTAGACATCTTAGTTTGGCTGGAAGATGGTCTTTCTTCTGCAGATGTTACTGTTGTTTTAACACCTACCCCACGGACACAACATTTTTTTCCCTTCACAACAAGCCTATTCCCCTTTCCACCAGCAGCAGGCCTTTTGCCACTCATTTTGGTGGTTACCTAATTGACAACTGTGGAGTTGTTTCCACAAAAAACGATGGCTGCAAAAAATTCTTAGTATTTGAACGCGGGTGGAGCTTTGTATAGATGGCCTAATACAATGAGTACCACAGACTGCTACTATTCCCAAAATTATTGTCCAAGTAACATGCAGATAGAATTTTTTTGGGGTTTTTAAGGCTGGTGGAGCTTTGTAGAGATGGCCTAATTACAATGAGTACCACAGACTGCTATTATGCCCAAAATTATTGTCCAAGCAACATGCAGATAGAATTTTTTTTTTTTTAAGGCTGGTGGAGCATTGTATAGAAGGCCTAATACAATGAGTACCACAGACTGCTACCATGCCCAAATTATTGTCCAAGCAACATGCAGTTAGGTTTTTTTTTTTTAAGGCTGGTGGAGCTTTGTGGAGATGGCCTAATACAATGAGTACCACAGACTGCTACTATACCCAAAATTATTGTCCAAGCAACATGCAGATAGATTTTTTTTGTTTGTTTTTTTAAGGCTGGTGGAGCTTTGTATAGATGGCCTAATATAATGAGTACCACAGACAGTTACTATGCCCAAAATTATTGTCCAAGCAACATGCAGATATAATTTTTTGTTTGTTTTTTAAGGCTGGTGGAGCTTTGTATAGATGGCCTAATACAATGAGTACCACAGACTGCTACTATGCCCAAATTATTGTCCAAGCAACATGCAGATAGATTTTTTTTGTTTTTTAAGGCTGGTGGAGCTTTGTAGAGATGGCCTAATACAATGAGTACCACAGACTGCTACTATGCCCAAATTATTGTCCAAGCAACATGCAGATAGATTTTTTTTGTTTTTTAAGGCTGGTGGAGCTTTGTAGAGATGGCCTAATACAATGGGTACCACAGACTGCTACTATGCCCAAAATTATTGCCCAAACAACATGCAGATAGAATTTTTTTTTTTTTTTTTTAAGGCTGGTGGAGCTTTGTATAGATGGCCTAATACAATGAGTACCACAGACTGCTACTATGCCCAAAATTATTGTCCAAGCAACATGCAGATAGAATTTTTTTGGGGTTTTTAAGGCTGGTGGAGTTTTGTATAGATGGCCTAATACAATGAGTAGCACAGACTGCTATCATGCCCAAATTATTGTCCAAGCAACATGCAGATAGATTTTTTTTTTAAGGCTGGTGGAGCTTTGTAGAGATGGCCTAATACAATGAGTACCACAGACTGCTACCATGCCCAAATTATTGTCCAAGCAACATGCAGATAGATATTTTTTTTAAGGCTGGTGGAGCTTTGTAGAGATGGCCTAATACAATGAGTACCACAGACTGCTACTATGCCCAAAATTATTGTCCAAGCAACATGCAGATAGATTTTTTTTTTTTTAAGGCTGGTGGAGCTTTGTAGAGATGGCCTAATACAATGAGTACCACAGACTGCTACTATGCCCAAAATTATTGTCCAAGCAACATGCAGATAGATTTTTTTTTTTTTTTAAGGCTGGTGGAGCTTTGTAGAGATGGCCTAATACAATGAGTACCACAGACTGCTACTATGCCCAAAATTATTGTCCAAGCAACATGCAGATAGAATTTTTTTGTTTTTTTAAGGCTGGTGGAGCTTTGTAGAGATGGCCTAATACAATGAGTACCACAGACTGCTACTATGCCCAAAATTATTGTCCAAGCAACATGCAGATAGAATTTTTTTGTTGTTTTTTAAGGCTGGTAGAGCTTTGTATAGATGACCTAATACAATGAGTACCACAGACTGCTACTATGCCCAAAATTATTGTCCAAGCAACATGCAGATAGAATTTTTTTTTTTGATTTTTAAGGCTGGTGGAGCTTTGTATAGATGGCCTAATACAATGAGTACCACAGACTGCTACCATGTACAAATTATTGTCCAAGCAACATGCAAATATTATTGTCCAAGCAACATGTGCATATATGCAGGCGTGCAACTGCAAAGGAGATATGGGATGAGTTACAGAAAGTGCATGACAGATCAAATATTAGCACTAAGCTTTATCTCATGAGAAAGCCGTATCAATCTAAGCTAAGTGATGGACAGAATATGCAGGACTATATAAGAAACACGCTAGAGAATGTGGAGTGTCTCAGGGGTATTGGAGAAGAAAATAAAACGATTTTCATGTTTCTGCACTTTTATTAAGTGGTCTTCCAGAGAGTTATGACACACTCGTGACTGCACTAGATGCACGGCCAGATGATGAGCTGACAGAGTATGTTAAAGGAAAACTTGTGGATGAATTCAAGAGAAAAACAAAGGAAGTAAGCAGCAGTAATGAATTCAGAGCAGAAACAACATTAAAGACACAGGATGTCCTACATATAAGAGCAATCTAAGAGAAACTCTGTAAAAAGCCCGGCCACCTTAAAGCAGACTGCAGAATTTAGAAAGCAAGAATGAGTTAGCTTAAAAAGCAGATCAGTCATCAAAGGGTTAAAACAGCTATAAAGTAAGATTCTGCATGTGTTGAAGCTGCATTTAATGCCAGTACAGGCCCATCTGCAAAGCATATATAGTGTATAGATTCTGGTGCAAGCAGTCATATGACAAATAACAAGGATTTCTTCACTGACCTTAATGAAAGCAGTCAGAAAAGGTCATCTTAGCTAATGGTCACTATATGACTTCAGAAGGAGTAGGAGATTTCTACCTCCACTGTCCAGTTTCCTCAGCACAAAGCAGTAAGATCCAAATAAAGGATGTTCTCTATGTTCCCAGCCTTGAAAGCAATCTTCTGTCACTAAAGAAGCTCACGCAAAAGGGGAATGTAGTTACTTTTAAGGATAACAGCTCCATCATCTCAAAGAAGGGTCATACTATTGCAGAAAGAAAAATCCAAGATGAACTTTATCAGCTAAAATGCAAAGAAAGTGTGCAGTGCTAGACAAGATCTGCCTAAGAACTGTATCCATGTATGGCACAGACGTCTTGGGCACAGAGACCTAGAAGCAGTAAGGAAGCTAGCTCAACTTGCAAATGGTATTGAAATCAACCAGTGTAGTCAAATGATGAAGTGCACTAGCTGTCTTAAAGGGAAAATGTCCAGAAAATCCTTTCCTAAAATAAGCACCACTATATCTGCACAGCCTCTGGATCTGATACACACAGATGTATGTGGTCCAATGAGTGTTCAAACTTCTAGCAAGAAGAGATATTTTCTCACATTTATTGATGACTACTCCAGATATACAGTCACCTACCTGCTTCACAGTAAAGATGAAGCTCCACAGAAACTTGAAGAATATCTTGCTGTAATGTTTAACAAATTTGGAAGAATGCCAAAAGCCCTGCGCGCAGATAATGGAACCGAATATCCAAGTGGTAAGGTGCAAACCATTTTGAAAAAGAATGAAATCGTGTTCCAGACTACCATTCCATACAACCCAGAACAAAATGGCATTGCAGAGACAAA
The DNA here is from genome assembly GCA_033576555.1 of Oophaga sylvatica. Classification (NCBI taxonomy): domain Eukaryota; kingdom Metazoa; phylum Chordata; class Amphibia; order Anura; family Dendrobatidae; genus Oophaga; species Oophaga sylvatica. Next base: position 304,226,829 of record JARQOD010000003.1, read on the forward strand.
GAACCGTACTCTCTGTGAAAGTGGAAGAAGTATGTTGTTTGATGTGAATCTACCAGCAACGTAAAACCACAAATAAAACTCCATATGAGCTATGGAACTGTGAGAAGCCTAACTTGAAGCACCTCAGGATATTTGGAAGCAAAACATTTGTGTATGTTCCGAAAGAAAAACGTTCCAAGTGAGAATCACCTGGAGTCCTGGTGGGCTATAGCGAAACTCAAAAGGGATACAGAATCCTGCACCCAGAGACCAACACAGTAACAGTCAGCACAGATATAGTGATTGATGGAAACTCTATATCTCTCAAATTCCATGAAATTACACCAGTTATTTAATCTAAGAAGCAAGAACAAGAATCTCAATCACCAAACCCAGACACTGAAAAGGAAAACACTGAAGTGTGGATAAGCTCTGAAGCCACCAAGGAAGAAACAGAAGGACCAAAGCAACCTCCAGTCAGGAGATCAGAAAGGCCAAACACAAGTATCCCAGCTAGATGCCTTTCATATATGGTCAGAACAGTACCTGAACCCGAGCCACAGTCACAGCAAGAGATGCAAAAACTGCCTGGCCACAAGAAGCAGAAGTGGATAAATGCTGCTAATGAAGAGAGTCCCTTCACCAACTCCAGACATAGGAGCTTACTGAGCTACCACAAGGAAAAAGAGCTATCGAATGTAAGTGGGTCTTCAAAAACAAATATGTTGGAAGTTGAAAATCTACTACACAGCAATGAGAGTTACAGACAAGCAGTGGGGTTGCTTCTGTACATAGCAACCACAACTCGTCCAGATATCACAGCCACAGTCGGAATTCTCTTCCGACGTGCAAGTCAAGCCATGCCAAAAAAACAGGAATGCAATTAAACCCTGCTGTTCTGTTCGGGTCATAGTGAACCGTAGAGAATTTGTGAGGCCCTGTAGATTTTTTTTATATAAATTTCTAAAACTTGATTTTGTTTGACTTTTCCTCATTTGGGGGGACCTATCTATAAGTAGTTTTTTGGGTTTAATTTTTGCTACACGCCGATTTGTACACTTGTCGTGTTCGGGTCATAGTGACCCGGCATCATTTTTTACAGCTGTGAGGCCATATTTTCAGTGAAATAAAGGAGTTATAACCTCAGTTGGGTCTATTTATTGCATCTACTATTGTATATCAATTTATTTATTTCCTAAATTATTTCAATGGGGTCATACACGCGCTCTGCCAGGTGTATGCATTGAGAGCTGCGCACCATAAAAATGGCTTTATATTGATTATTTTTGGTGCGGTCTATACTAAAATGTAGAGCACATCCAGAGAGATCACTAGGTGTGCACTACACGTGTATATTCTGCGCAGAAGGCACTGCGCAGAACGCGCTGTGTAAGAGGGCCTTATTTTGCAAAGCTGAGCTATAAAGGCCTGCAAATGATTTTTTTTTTGCTAAGTAAGTCTGTCTTTCTGGCTATAAAGGCCTGCAAATGATTTTATTTTTTGCTAAGTCTGTCTTTCTGGCTTATCTCCATATAAAAATATGGGCATTATGTGACAGCACAAGTTTTTACCTTTACAATGCACAGGTGTATACACCAGGACAAAGAGTAGAAAAAAATCAGGGGATGAGAGTTGTCCTTGATTTGACATATGGACTCAAAGGACAAAATGTCAGATGTGATAATTTTTTTACTTCCTACCAACTAGGGCAAATGTTACAAAAGCGACAACTTACCATGTTGGGTACGATCTGAAAAAACAAGCCTGAACTACCACAAGGTATCTTGAGTAAAAGAAATGTACATAGTTCCAAGTTCTACTTTACTGCAAATACAACAATTGTTGCGTATGTTCCAAAAAAAAATAAACAAGTAATACTAATGAGTACGAACCACCATGATAATGCAGTAGGTACCCGGGAAGATAAAAAACCTAACATGATCTTGGACTATAATGCAACCAAAGGTGGTGTAGACACATTAGATCAGCTCATTAGTACATATACCTGCAAAAGAAAATCAAATTGGTGGCCTATGATTGTGTTTTACAACATTGTGGATTTGTTGCCATACAATGCTTTTTTGTTGTGGAGGGAAATCAACCTGAATTGGAATACAAATAAACTCTACAAACGAAGACTCTTTATCGAAGAACTTGGAAAATCACTGATTAGGCCGTATATTGAGCAAAGAAAGGTAACACCCAGAACGGATGGAGCAGCAGGCCTTGTACAGAGCATCCAGCAACATGCTCAGGAAACTGAAACCATGGCCTCCACAAGCACTTCCAACCCCATGGCCTCTACCAGCGTTGCTTCCAGAATAAAAAGAAAAAGGTGCAGCTATTGCCCTTACTCTTGTGATAATAAAACAAGTATTACAGTTATATGAAAAAGTTTGGGCACCCCTATTAATCTTAAGCTTAATGTTTTATAAAAATTGGTGTTTTTGCAACAGCTATTTCAGTTTGATATATCTAATAACTATTGGACACAGTAATGTTTCTGCCTTGAAATGAGGTTTATTGTACTAACAGAAAATGTGCAATCTGCATCCAAACAAAATTTGACCGGTGTATAAGTATGGGCACATACTGTGGGTAGCAAGTGTTTTTCTTGGAATGCTGTGTTTTTTTAACGCCATGCATAACGCCTTTTTGTATTACCAAACAACTCAATCTTGGTTTCATCAGTCCACAGGACCTTCTTCCAAAAAGAAATTGGCTTCTCCAAATGTGCTTTTGCATACCTCAGCCGACTCTGTTTGTGGCGTGCTTGCAGAAACGGCTTCTTTCGCATCACTCTCCCATACAGCTTCTCCTTGTGCAAAGTGCGTTGTATAGTTGACCGATGCACAGTGACACCATCTGCAGCAAGTTGATGCTGCAGCTCTCTGGAGGTGGTCTGAGGATTGTCCTTGACTGATCTCACCATTCTTCTTCTCTGCCTTTCTGATGTTTTTCTTGGCCTGCCACTTCTGGCCTTAACAAGAACTGTCCCTGTGTTCTTCCATTTCCTTACTATGTTCCTCACAGTAGAAACTGACAGGTTAAATCTCTGAGACAACTTTTTGTATCCTTCCCCTGAACAACTATGTTGAATAATCTTTGTTTTCAGATCATTTGACAGTTGTTTTGAGGAGCCCATGATGCCACTCTTCAGAGGAGATTCAAACAGGAGAACAACTTGCAAGTGGCCACTTTAAGTAGCTTTTCTCATGATTGCATACACCTGGCTATGAAGTTCAAAGCTCAATGAGGTTACAAAACCAAAAAAAGTGCTTTAGTAAGTCAGTAAAAAGTAGGTAGGAGTATTTAAAACAAAAAAATGATAAGGGTGCCCATACTTATGCACCTGTCAAATTTTGTTTGAATGCAGATTGCACATGTTCTGCTAGTACAATAAACCTCATTTCAAGGCAGAAACATTACTGTGTCCAATAGTTATTAGACATATCAAACTGAAATAGCTGTTGCAAAAACACGAATTTTTATAAAACATTAAGCTTAAGATTAATAGGGGTGCCCAAACTTTTTCATATAACTGTACATGTTCTGGATGCAAAAAATTCTTATGCAAAGCCCATGTTTATTGTTCTTCATGCAAGAATACATAAATTAATATTAAAATACCAAAACAGTACTCGCGCTTTGAATCAAACACACTCACAATACTGATCGCAACACATACCTGGAATATTCAGAAGGTTTGTAGACAGATGTTTGAATGATGAATCAGTAGTTTTTGTGTTATGGTGAGCACATGTGTATTGAACCTCTAGGTGCAAGAAAAAAGATAAAAGATAAAATCAGTCCACATAAATTGCGAGAAATAAACTAAGTAACTTTATATAAAATAAGAAAGGACCCAGACCACACCTGTGCGTCCTTAAAATGTGCCTTTTTTGGAAAAAACCTTTGGGGGATAGGAAATCCCAATAACTCAATATTTTGGAGAGAATCAAAAATGTGCAAAAAAATGCCTTTTAAAATATTACAACATATGGTGCATAGAGTAAAAAGTCATATATATATAATTAAGGTGCCGACTGTGCAATATTAAAGTGCATCCTTCATAGCGGAAAACGGATTTATATATATACACCCATATTTTTATACAACAACGTGAAGTGATGAATAAGAGAAAATCCTGGTACTCATATGGGACAAATGGAAAGGTGACCGGTGATATTCAGAGAAATCCACTAGCGGTACCTTGTAAATCGAATATTAGTGTACTAGTATCCTGGCTGGAGCAAAAAGAGAGATGATACTTAGCTTGGAACGGGCTCCAAATAGATCCAATGTTCATAGAAAAGAGGAGAAGACGAGGGGTCCTGGAGAGCTGCCCCGGCCGGTGGCAAGCTCTCCTCCACACTAGCGCTGCTGCGCGGCTGCACTCCAGAGAGCGTCGGAAGGACCCAGGTGCAGGTGCCGCTCCTGCACGGGTTCTCCCTCCCAGACGCGCTGCCTTGCGATCGTACTCTGGGGAGTTTGAATCAGCACATCACGTGACCGCATCACGTGTCGGAGTCCGGACACAGAACAAGCTCCCCAGAGTACGATCGCAAGGCAGCGCGTCTGGGAGGGAGAACCCGTGCAGGAGCGGCACCTGCACCTGGGTCCTTCCGACGCTCTCTGGAGTGCAGCCGCGCAGCAGCGCTAGTGTGGAGGAGAGCTTGCCACCGGCCGGGGCAGCTCTCCAGGACCCCTCGTCTTCTCCTCTTTTCTATGAACATTGGATCTATTTGGAGCCCGTTCCAAGCTAAGTATCATCTCTCTTTTTGCTCCAGCCAGGATACTAGTACACTAATATTCGATTTACAAGGTACCGCTAGTGGATTTCTCTGAATATCACCGGTCACCTTTCCATTTGTCCCATATGAGTACCAGGATTTTCTCTTATTCATCACTTCACGTTGTTGTATAAAAATATGGGTGTATATATATAAATCCGTTTTCCGCTATGAAGGATGCACTTTAATATTGCACAGTCGGCACCTTAATTATATATATATGACTTTTTACTCTATGCACCATATGTTGTAATATTTTAAAAGGCATTTTTTTGCACATTTTTGATTCTCTCCAAAATATTGAGTTATTGGGATTTCCTATCCCCAAAGGTTTTTTCCAAAAAAGGCACATTTTAAGGACGCACAGGTGTGGTCTGGGTCCTTTCTTATTTTATATAAAGTTACTTAGTTTATTTCTCGCAATTTATGTGGACTGATTTTATCTTTTATCTTTTTTCTTGCACCTAGAGGTTCAATACACATGTGCTCACCATAACACAAAAACTACTGATTCATCATTCAAACATCTGTCTACAAACCTTCTGAATATTCCAGGTATGTGTTGCGATCAGTATTGTGAGTGTGTTTGATTCAAAGCGCGAGTACTGTTTTGGTATTTTATTATTATCCCCCCTTTTTTCTCCTTGTGGTAGGAGTTTTGTACTTGCAGCAGGATCCAGCACTTATATACTTGCGCCGCTACATCTATTTTATAAATTAATATTACCATGTAAATATGCTCAAATTGAAGTGTTTATTATCTTAATTTTTTTCACAAAATGTTTGATTTGCTTGTTTTGGTTTGTTTTTTTTTGCCACATATGTGTAGTTTGCTATTTTTCGTTTTGCTTATTACTAAGTTTTTTCGGAATAAAAAAACAAAAATAAAGATTTCAATTTCATTTTTCTTTTTTTTTTTTATTTCCAAACATGTGCCCATACAGTCTAGTAAGCAAAAGGTATAAAAATAATTGAGTTAGAGTATCTAAAATCAAGATTTAATAAACTGGGTCATAGTGACCCAGGAGCAATACAAGTGTATAGTACATGGGAAGAGAACAGCAGGGTTAAGAAAATTCTTCAATATCTTAAAGAAACTCAAAGGCTAAATCTTAAGATATCTGCATCAGGAAATCTCACTTTCAGAGTTTATGTGCAGATTGGGCTGGAGATTCAAGTGATCAGAAATCAACAAGTGGTTACTTGTTCAAGTTAGGAGAAAATTAAATTTCTTGGTCCAGCAGAAAGCAAGAATAGTCATATTATCTCCTACAGAAGCAGAATATATGTCTGCTGCTTATACAAATCAAGAAGTAATATGGTTGAAACAACTTTTGGAAGATTTTGTCACGCCATTAGCTCAACCAACTGTTATCTACGAGGACAACCAAGGATGCATTAAACTTGCCAGCAGTGAGAAGATTAGTGCAAGGAGTAAGCACATTGATGTAAGGGCCCCGTCTCACATAGCCAGATCGCTAGCGAGATCGCTGCGGAGTCACAAGTTTTGTGACGCAACAGCGATCTCAGCAGTGATCTTGCTATGTCTGACACGTACCAGCGATCAGGCCCCTGCTGTAAATCGCTGGTCGTGTCAGAAATGCCTGGACTTTTTTTTTGATCGCTGGTCTCCCGCTGGCCAGCACTCATCGCTGCGTGTGGCAGGCAGGAGACCAGCGATCAGCTGGTAACCAAGGTACACATCGGGTTTCCAGGTGCGGGGCTGTGCCTGGAAACCCGATGTGTACGTTGGATACCAGCGCGCTGCTACAGGGGAGCTGGTAACCAAGGTACACATCGGTTTTCCAGGCACCGCGCAGCGCCTGGAAACCCTGTGTGTACCTTGGTTACCAGCTCCCTGCATCAGCGGGCTGGTATCCAAGGTACACTGCGGGTTACTAAGCGATGTTACCCTCAGTGTCGCTGTCCTGATCGCTGCCTGAGCTGCCTGTTTGGCAGCTCAGCAGCGATCATGTAGCGACACACCAGCGATCCTGACAAGTTCATATCATTGTCGGGATCGCTGGTGCGTCGCTATGTGAGACGGTGCCCTAAAACTTCACCACTTATGTGACTTAGTGGAACGTGGTGTACTCAAGTTTGTTTATTGCAAGTCTGACAAGATGATAGCTGATGGTATGACAAAGCCATTATCAAGAGCCAAGTTTGTGGACTTAAGAACCACAATGGTACTAACAGGATAAGTAGTTGTTGAGTGGGGGTGTTGGAATATGTTTGGTGCAACAACTCCATTCCTGTCTATGAGTGTTTAGTTGCTAGATTTGTATGCTGTTTATAAAGTTAGAAAAAAAAATCTCCCAGAGACTCACACAGCAAGAGTATGTGACTGTATTTCCTGTTTTCCTGTCTCTGTGTATGAGAGAAGCAGCCTGCTGTAGATGCTGCACTGATAGAGACACAAAAATGATTTATTACTGATCTATTAAGCTTATCATATATTGTTCCTGTTTGTTCCTGAATAAAGAAGCTCTGTTGTCACACGCTTGGAGAGTATCCTAAATGATCCACTGCCAACAGAAGTGTATGCTGGGAGTTTTGGTTAAAATAAAGAGGAACTCATTTTTATTTAACCCCTTAATGTCCACTGACGTGCAGAGTCCGTCATGGCAAGGTGTCAGTTCCGGCACCAGGACGGACTCTGCACGTCATGGTTTTGATCTACCACTGCGTGTAAACACGCAGTGGTAGATCAGTGCCGACAGCTGTCACAGACAGCTGACAGGCACGGCAAGCGGTGCGGGGACCTTTGCCGTCGGTCCCCGCACCTACAGCGCTGTGCTTGGTCAGTCAATCTGACTGACCAAACACAGAAGTGATCGTGCAGGAGAAGCTGAAATTTCAGCTTCTCCAGCGCGATCAGTGCAGGAGCCGGCGCTGCAGTGGCCAGGCTTCCTGCACTGACAGCCAGGAGCGGAGCCCCCACCGCCCCTGGCTGTTAACCCCCTGACTGCTGCGATCGAGCGCGATCGCAGAGCTCAGGGGGGAGGCAGAGGCTCGGGAGCTCCCTCTGCCTCAGATCGGCACCCTGCAATGTATTTGCAGGGCCCGATCTCTGCCTTGATGACCCGGGGGTTGTCATGACAACCTCCGAGTCACCTAGCTACGGAAAGCTGCTGTGATCATTGTCACAGCAGCTTCCACTATAGTTGCAATGCATTGCAATGCCAGAGCATTGCAATGCATTGTAACTGCAATAAAAAGTAAAAAAAGTGAAAGTCCCATAAAGGGACAAGTTAAAAAAAAACATTTTTTAAAAAAAATTGTAAAAAAAATATTAAAAAATAATTTTAAAAAAATCCCCTAAAAAAATACACATTTTTATGTAATAAAAAAAAAAAAAACAAAAAACATACACATGTTAGGTATCGCCACGTCCGTAAAAATCCCATCTATAAAAGCGTAACCATAGTTAACCCCTTCAGTGAAAGCCGTAAAAAAAAAACACAAAAAAGTAGTAAATTATACTTTTTCCAAGCGGTATCATTATACCGCTTGGAAAAAGTGCAATAACACGCGATCAAAAAGTCAGATATAAATAATCATGGTACCGCTGAAAACGTCATCTTGTCCCGCAAAAAACAAGCCGCTATACAGCATCATCAGCGAAAAAATAAAAAAGTTATAGCTCGCGGAATAAACTGATGCAAAAATAATTATTTTTTCTATAAAATTTTTTATTGTGTAAAAAACGCCAAAACATAAAAAAAATATATAAAAGAGGAATCGCCGTAACCGTAGTGACCCGAAGAATAAAGCTGCTTTATCAATTTTACCACACACGGAACGGAGGAAAAAAAAAAAAAAATAAAACAATTCCTGAATTGCTGGTTTTTGTTCATTCTGATTCCACAAAAATCGGAATAGGAAACAATCAAAAAACGTTATGTGCCTGAATATGGTACCAATAAAAACGTCAGCTCGTCCCGCAAAAAATAAGCCCACAGATAACTCTGTCGGCCGAAATATGGAAAAATTATAGCTCTCAAAATACGGCGATGCAAAAATTTCTTACAAAAAATTATTCCAAGAAAAAGCATCTTTTAGTGTGTGACAGAAGCTAAACATGAAAAAAGGGTGTAAATCTGGTATCGCTGTAATCGCACCAATCCGAGGAATAAAGTCGCCTAATCACTAATACCGCACGAGGAACGGCGTAAAAAAGAAAACCAATTCTTCACCTTTTGTGGATTTGTTCATTGTGCCTCCCAAAGATCGCAGTAAGGCGATCACAGTGGTTCCCCCCCACATATGGGGTATCAGCGTACTCAGGACAAAATGCACAATAGCTTTTGGGGTCCTATTTCTCCTGTTACCCTTATAAAAATAAAAATTTGGGGGCAAAAAGGTCATTTTTGTGGAAAAAAATATGATTTTTTTATTTTCACGGCTCTACATTATAAACTTCTGTGAAGCCCTTGGGGGTTCAAAGTGCTGACCACACATATAGATAAGTTCCTTGGGGGGTCTAGTTTGCAAAATGGGGTCATTTGTGGGGGGTTTCTACTGTTTAGGCACATCAGGGGCTCTCCAAGCGCGACATGACACCCGTAGACCATTCCATCAAAGTCTGCATTTAAAAACGGTGCTCCTTCCCTTCCGAGCTCTGCCATGCGTCAAAATAGTGGTTCCCCAACACATATGGAATATCAGCGTACTCAGGACAAATTGCACAATAGCTTTTGGGGTCCTATTTCTCCTGTTACCCTTATAAAATAAAAATTTGGGGGCAAAAAGATTATTTTTGTGGAAAAAAATATGATATTTTTATTTTCACGGCTCTACGTTATAAACTTCTGTGAAGCACTTGGGGGTTCAAAGTGCTCACCACACATCTAGATAAGTTCCTTGGGGGGTCTAGTTTCCAAAATGGAGTCACTTGTGGGGGGTTTCTACTGTTTAGGCACATCAGGGGCTCTCCAAACGTGACATGACACCCGCAGACCATTCCATCAAAATCTGCATTTGAAAAAGGCGCTCCTTCCCTTTCCAGCTCTGCCATGCGTCAAAATAGTGGTTTACCCCCACATATGGGGTATCAGCATACTCAGGACAAATTGCACAATAACTTTTGGGTTCCTGTTACCCTTTGGAAAATAACAATTGGGGGTGGAAAGATCATTTTTGTGGAAAAGATATGATTTTTTAATTTTACTGCTCTACGTTATAACCTTCTGTGAAGCACTTGGGGGTTCAAAGCTTTCACCACACATCTAGATAAGTTCCTTGGGGGGGTCTAGTTTCCAAAATGGGGTCACTTGTGGGGGGTTTCCACTGTTTAGGCACACAGGGACTCTCCAAATGCGACATGGCGTCCAATCTCAATTCCAGCCAAAAAAGTCAAATGGCGCTGCTTCCCTTCCAAGCTCTGCCATGCGTCCAAATAGTGGTTTACCCCCACATATGGGGTATCAGCGTACTCAGGACAAATTGCACAATAACTTTTGGGGTCCTTTTACCCTTTGGAAAATAAAAATTGGGGGTGGAAAGATCATTTTAGTGGAAAAGATATGATTTTTTAATTTTACAGCTCTACGTTATAACCTTCTGTGAAGCCCTTGGGGGTTCAAAGCTCTCACCACACATCTAGATAAGTTCCTTGGGGGGTCTAGTTTCCAAAATGGGGTTACTTGTGGGGGGTATCCACTGTTTAGGCACACAGGGGCTCTCCAAATACGACATGGCGTCCAATCTCAATTCCAGCCAAAAAAGTCAAATGGCGCTGCTTCCCTTCCGAGCTCTGCCATGCACCCAAATAGTGGTTTACCCTCACATATGGGGTATCAGCGTACTCAGGACTAATTGCACAATAACTTTTGGTGTCCTTTTATCCTTTGGAAAATAAAAATTGGGATGAAAAGATCATTTTTGTGGAAAAAATATGATTTTTTAATTTTACGGCTCTACGTTATAACCTTCTGTGAAGCCCTTGGGGGTTCAAAGCTCTCACTACACATTTATATAAGTTACTTGGGGGGTCTAGTTTCCAAAATGGGGTCACTTGTGGGGGGTTTCCACTGTTTAGGCACACAGTTATAACCTTCTGTGAAGCCCTTGGGGGTTAAAAGCTCTCACAACACATTTAGATAAGTTACTTGGGGGGGTCTAGTTTCCAAAATGGGGTCACTTGTGGGGGGTTTCCACTGTTTAGGCACACAGGGACTCTCCAAATGCGACATGGCGTCCAATCTCAATTCCAGCCAAAAAAGTCAAATGGCGCTGCTTCCCTTCCGAGCTCTGCCATGCGCCCAAATAGTGGTTTACCCCCACACATGAGGTATCGATGTACTCAGGAGAAATTGTACAACAAATATTGTGGTTCATTTTCTACTGATACCCTTGACAAAATTTTAAAAAATTGTGTCGAAAGAAAAATTTTGGGAAAAAAAGTTAAATGTTAATTTTTTCTTTCCACATTGCTTCAATTCTTGTGAAGTACCTAAAGGGTTAATAAACTTCTTGAATGTGGCTTTGAACACGTTGAGGGGTGCAGTTTTTAGAATGGTGTCACTTTTGGGTATTTTCTGTCATATTGACCCCTCAAATTCACTTCAAATGTGAGGTGGCCCCTAAAAAAAATGATTTTGTAAATTTTGTTGGAAAAATGAGAAATTGCTGGTCAACTTTTAACACTTATAACTTCCTAACAAAAAAAATTTTGGTTCCAATATTGTGCTGATGTAAAGTAGACATGTGGGAAATGTTATTTATTAACTAATTTTTGTGACATATCTCTCTGATTTAATGGCATAAAAATTAAAAGTTTGAAAATTGCAAAATTTTCAAAATTTTTGCCATATTTCCGTTTTTTTTCATAAATAAACGCAAGTTATATTGAAGAAATTTTACCACTATCATGAAGTACAATATGTCTCGAGAAAACAATCTCAGAATCGCCAAGATCCGTTGAAGCGTTCCAGAGTTATAACCTCATAAAGAGACAGTGGTCAGAAATGTAAAAATTGGCCTGGTCTTTAACCTACAAAATGGCTTGGTCGTTAAGGGGTTAATATTCCATTAGATTTACCCATACTAGCCAATTTAGTTAATTCTTCCAAAAATATAGTGGTTGGATCTCTTCTAAGTATTATATAGGTCTTAGAGTTCCCTAGAAGAAAAAGGGATTCTTTGTCGGATGTGTCAATATCCATTATCACAATTCCTCCCCAGTCCCCAGTACCCACTTTGTCCGTCGGGCTAATAATGATTTGGTGGCTATGTTGAAGCCTACTAATGGCCTGTTGTTCATTAATGCACAAATTGTGCCTATATTTGTTGGGCTTTTTGACCCATTTTCTAATTTTCCTAATCTCCCCTGTAACTATGTTTTCAAAAGGTGGTAAAGGCTTTTGAATACTCATTAATAGGGTTAATTTTTGATGTTTTAGCCAAAGTCATGAATAATGACCGTTCAGATATGGCATTTTTTACCTGCTTGTGTAGTGAAGTGTTTTTTAAGTGCTAAATTTTGAAAAACATTCTTTAGTCCAATATATACTGTAGGTGGAATTAATCTGAAACTGTTGTAAGGGCAAATTTCAAACCTATCTGGAGAAGGGATTCCTCTGCTGGGGACAGTCAAAATTTGGCATAGGTTAAATATTTTCTGAGGTTGTGCGAGGTTCGTTATACTCACTTTCTTTTTGATGAGTTTTCCTGTCTCTTGCACCTCTTTTTGTTTTCCTGATCTTAGCCTGAAAAAATCCCGATTTACTGTTGTGAGTTAGACCCTTTTTTTTCTAGAGTTATATTTATTAGGCTTAGTTGTGGTATACCCTTCCCTACTAGAATGAAAAGAGTTTGGGAATTGTTTGTCTTTGTCATGCAGCCTTCTGACAGGAGTATTATTGTAGAATCTTAATAGGAGAGTTCTTTGATTTGAAATATTAGGTGATAAGTAGTGATTAGTGTTGAGCCACCCCGTAGTGTTCGAGTTCGGTTTGTCGAACACCCGTATGTTCGTCGAACTGTTCGTCGAACACCCATATGTTCGTCGAACACCGTCGAACACCGTTAAAACCAATGGCAGGCAAACAAAAACACATAGAAACACATAGAAAACACATAGAAAACACTTCAAAGGTGTCCAAAAGCTGACATCCTGCTCAGAAGACACAACTAACACATGGAAAAGTGACAAGTACATATAGTCATGCCAAAAGAAAAGAGGTGGAGGAGTAAAAGGAGGGGGAGACACAGATATAAGCATGTCATGCCCTTCTAAAACCAAAACAGTGCGAAGCCGACACGGCCAGTCCGTTCCTGCCCGTGCGACCTGCGTGTCACCGGGTTTGTGCCAGAGCTGCGGTGGACCCTGATGGCCAGTCCCCCTCTCCCAATACTGGTGCCTGTCCGCTGGTGGGTCGAGCGAGCCCCCCTGCGGTGGAGGCACGTCTAATCTTTTTAATTTAAATTGTCTCTCTAATTTTAATGAGTACACTTTAAATCCTTTTACAAGGATCTATTGGAGGGCAAGTCTCATGCCAGCAGCCGCGGTAGCAGGAAGTGGTGGAGGTGTGGCCTGTGGACTGTGCAGTGAGTGAGCTGTGTGTAGGAGCTCCTGGGAAGCTCCAGCCAGGACTTTTTGTGTACCCGACTCTAGCTGCTTTTCTTCCCAGGACAGCGGCAAGGGTATCAGGGAACATCCCCGTGCTCCGGCCCTCCCGGTCGGGGCTGGGTGGGGACGGAGGACTAAACATGGATTCAGAGGAGACCGTAAGGAGGTCTGAGAGACTGTCCCAGCGGGAAGCAGCGGCAACTACGGTGAGCACACCGGCTATCAAAGGGTCTGGCAAACCTAAGGGGAGCAAAGGAGGTACCCCATGGGCCGAGAGGGGCTCGGATGAGTCGGCAGAGAGCTTTTCCAAGTGGGTGGTGGAGATACTCCGGAGCCATGAGAAGGGGATGGCGGCCCTAGGAAAACTCATGCTGGAGCTGCAGCAGGCTAAGTCCCTATATAATGCTGCGGCCCAGCGAAAGCGCCCAGCGATTGCTACCCAGATCCAGAGGGTTAAGGATAGAATCGCCGAGCTGAAGCAGCGGCAGGTGGAGATAGAGAAGACAGCTGGTCCCTTTATGGAGAAATTCGCCAACGATCGGAGTTTTTCAGCTCAGAAGGGTTTAACCAGCAGGCGGCAAGGAGAGGGGGCGTGTGGGGAGGGCTTGTCAGCAAGTGAAGGCACGCCAAGGTCTGAGGACAGCAGCCAGAAGGAGCGTGTGTCTGGAGCCCCGGCCCCGCCCCATGTCCCGCCCTGTGTCCCGCCCACCGCTGCGCTTGGTGTTGACCCAAAAGATGCCCTAGCCATGGAAGAAGAGAAGGAGGGGTGCACCATGGCGGGTGGTGGAGGTGTGTGGATAGAGGAGGAAGGCGTAGGTGCAGGCACAGAGGTCGGGAGATTGCACTCCATAGCTCCACCCTGGTCCCGTCCCTGGACCCGCCCACCGCTGCGCTCATGCAGTCAGAGGGCAGAGGGGAGGAGGGAGGCAAGAAGGAAGCAGCCGGCAATAGTACTGCAAGTCTCAGCAAGCCCACCTGTGCCCCGCCCCCCATCCCGCCCACCGCAACAGCAGCTATGGAGCAAGGAAGCAAGTCTCAACAGGAAGTAGCAGAGACCTTGATGGAGCAGCGCGACAGCGGCAGTGAGTCCATCCTGTACCCTGGTCTGCGTCCTGAGCAGGTGGCTTTGCCTGCTTCCAGCACGTCAAAAGAGGAGGACATGGAGGCGTCTTCATTGTCTGGGGACTTATGACGACCATCCGGATGCTGGAGTACCCTGTGAGCCTCCAACATTTCTGCTTCAGGGTTGAGGATCCAGGACCCGGGAAGGAGAAGAAAAGGCCAAAGAAGAAGGCACAGGAGACGGTGAGTATGCGTTATGTATATAATAATGCTGATGATGCTGCCGTCCCCTGTGTAACCCCCGCTGGTCAGGGGTGCCCAGATCATGATGTTGGTCTGCGGCGTGGGTCCGGCGGGGAGAGTAAAGGCAAAAATAAGGCGAGTGGTGGTGTGGCGATCCCTATGGAAAACAATAGGGGTGGCAAAGAGTCTTTGCAGGCGGAGGCGCCAGACATTTTCAGTACTACGGAATTCCCATCTCTGTCTCCCGTGGCCTCTGGGTCATGCGCAGACAGGGATGGTGGTCTTGGTGGTGGAGCTGGTGCGGACTTTACTAAAATCCTGGCTGAGGTTCGGAAGTTGGAGAAGAAGAGGGCCACTGCTGGCGAGGGGTGCAGCGGTACGACTAAACAGGGGAAAAAAGGGGTTGAGGGGCAGCATGCGGGGGACAAGGGTGTTGGGGGCAAGCCGGTCGGTGGGCTCGTGCCTGCAAGGTCGGTGAAGCCTGGCGCCCAAAATCCCAGCCCCGGTGATGCCCAGCACAAAGAGAAGGCTGGAGGGTCCAAAGAGGCAGAGGGGAAGAAAGGGTGTGAAGACACTGCTGCGGCTGTCCTGAAGCCCCCCCAGTGATGTCGGGACTGCAGAAGGAGTGGTTGATGCCCCACCTGTTCTGACTGGAGTGGATGGGATGCAAGATGAGGTGGAAATGGAAGGGGTGCATGGTGGTGGTGAAGATTCAGGCGAGGAAGCAGGAGAGGATGTAAGTATGGAAGTGACGAGTGGAACGGCTGGTCTTGGTGGTAGTGGTGGTGCAGGGGCGAGTGTGAATAAGGAGCCAAGCGTGAGGCCAAAAAACTCAAGCTCTGCGGCGCACGAGGCAGAAGGTGGCTCACATGTACGCACGTTTGCAGCAGTCACTGCCGCGGGTAGTGGACAGTCCTTGTCAGGTGACACTAGGTATGCTGACTTGCAACGACGCCTCTTGGACACCTTGAAGAGGGGAGAGAAGTCCATCACTGTGGAGGGAGGGGAGGTAGATTTGTCAATTTGGATAGACTGACATCGTCTGTCCGCCTTCCGAGAGCAAGGGGCAGAGAACATTAGGTGGTCACTGCCGACATCGGGGCAGGGTGGTGGCCGTAGGAATGTGGTCCGTTTCTGGTGGGAAGGCAATGAAGCATGCCCCTCTAGGGACAAGGTGGTGGAGCTTTTCCTGGGGATGGGCTTTAAGGCTGAGGGCATCTATGCCCTGATTCATCCCTACGGAGCCACCTTTTTCGATGTCAGCTTTGTGAGGCCAGAGGGCTTAGAGCTCTTCTGGTCTCAGTATGAGCTGGCTTGAATTTGCCCTGAGTGGCGGGGGTTTATGGTCCAGGCTATCTCCCACCAGAATTCGGTAAAGAAAGTGACCGTTCTTACCTGTAACGAGTCACTTTGTGAGTTTGACATCATGACCTGGCTGAACAGGTATGGTGATTTGGTCCAGATTACCAAGAAGAATCTGGACAAACATGGCATTTGGTCAGGGGCCTAGACCTTCATGGTAAAACTGAAGGTCTCAGGTTACTCAGTTACCACATTCCCACTTCAACATTCTTGAGTAGGGACCGAATCCTAATCTTTTACCGGGGCAGCCGAAATTATGCCACAGGTGCGGCAGCCCCTCACACTTCAGCGCAGGGTGTAAGGTGGAAAGGTGCGCGATGTGTGGAGGGGTGGGTCATCTTGCCGCTCTCCAACCAGTACCAGGCCCTAAGCGATTCCCCCTGTCTTCGGATGGGGAGGGGGAAGGGTGTCTGGTGTTGGTGATTGCGGACAAGGATGTGGGGGCTAAGAGGGGCGCCGGACCCTCAACATCGGGGATCGGGGAAACCGGGTCTCTGATGGGGGGGGTCGACCTAGGGCCTCCTGAGAAGGGCAAGGGTGTGCCTAGACAAACTAAAAAGGTTCTGTCCGGGGAAAAAGTTGTACCTGAAGGTGTGCCTGAAAAGGGTGTGCAAGCGGGAAAAGTTGTGTCCGAAACGGCAGCGGGGATGGATGTGTCAGTATTCTTAAAGCGTACTATATCATCCTCTGAGGAGGAGCTCAGGGTGCAAGCAGAGGGTAAGGGGGGTGGGAAGAAGGTTGCTGTCCAACTTGATCATTCATGATGGCGGCACTCACCCCGTTGACGCTGGCAACCATTAATGTTGCCAGCATAAAGTCTGATGCGGCTAGGTTTTCGGCTTTACATTTTCTCGGCCAGCTTGATGCCGACATTTTGTTTTTGCAGGAGACCAGGTTGGCCGATCTCACATCCCTTGAAAAGGCTAAGAGGGAGTGGGTACATGGGCCTTCATATTGGGCTCTTTCGGCTGAGCCGTATAGCGGGGTGGCGGTCCTTTTTAAGACCGCAGATGTAGTATGCCAATGAGTTATCGAGTTGGAAATGGGGAGGTGCTTGATCTTGGATGTATTCATGAAGGGACAGGAGATTCGGCTCATAAATATCTATGGTCCCCAGTCTAAGTGGGACCGCAAATGTCTCTTTATGAATATTAAACCCTTTTTGTTTTGTAGCCGACAGGTGGTCTTTGGAGGGGACTTCAATAATGTCTCGAGGCCCCAAGACAGAGGAGGTTCCAGAGACCGGTTGGCCTACGACAGCGTCGCCTTGAATAGTATAGTTAGTGAGGCTTGCCTGGAGGATGTCCACATCTGGAACACCACAGGCCACGCGGGATACACTTTTTTCAGAGGCAGTCAGAGCAGGTCCAGAATAGACAGGTTTTATTTGAAGGAGGAGGCAGTCTCTTCACCCTTATCGGTGGTAGAGGTTGAATTCTCCGATCACTGTCTGATTATGTTTTCTTTGAATGTTACAGAGACTCCTTGGATGGGAAGAGGTCTTTGGAAGCTGAATTCGTCACTCCTGAAGGAAGCAGCTGTGAGACGGTCTTTTGAGGATTTCTTTCAAAGTCAGGTACCGCTACTGGGCCTTGGTAACACTAAGTCAGAGTGGTGGGAGATCTTCAAACATCGGGTGGCGAGATTCTTCTGCCAGCTCTCTAACCTCAGAAGCCTGGACAGGGATCGCCTGTATCATGGCCGGAGGAGGAAACTCGAGGAACTTGTCTCGACTGGGGTGGCCGAGAGGACATCACCAGGGTGAAAGCCTTACTCAAGAGATGTAAGTATGATAGACACACATCTCTGGTTTTTGAGAGGGACTTCGGGAAGTACCGCTCGCCCGACCCTTACAGAAACTGCAAGATGTCAGTGAGTAGTAAGATAGTGATGGGTCTGAGGGACAGTACAGGATCCCTGACCAGGTCCAGATCAGGGATCCTGGAGGTCGTCAGATCCTTTTACTCGCATCTTTTGGGAGGAAGGAGCTGGATCGGGACGAGACATTGGCTTACCTGGCTGAGGCCATTCCTGAACCAGGGGTAGACCCCTCGCTCGATGTCTTGGTGGAAGAGATCAAAGAAGAGGAAGTTAGACTGGCGGTCGATGGGCTTCAGCTAAAAAAATCGCCAGGCCCAGACGGCTTAACGTCAGAGTTTTACAAGACCTTTAAGGACCTTTTAGTCCCCTTATTGACTCAGATTTTTAATGAGTGCCTTTCCTCGGGTATTCTTCTGAGATCAATGAGGAGGTCGGCGCTTTGATCCTTCTTTCTAAGGGGAAAGATCCGTCGCACATTGAGAATTGGAGACCCTTAGCACTTCTCAATGTGGACAGGAAAGTTCTGACCAAAATACTCTTCAACAGGTTGGTGAAGTTTGCGCCACGGCTCCTTTCAGAGTCCCAGCACTGCTGTGTTCCTGGCCGTAGCACATTTAGTGCTGTTCTTGGTGTCCAGGAGGCTGTGGAACAGGGTAGGGCTGGCCTCTGGGAGGGTTATCTGCTGTCCTTGGATCAGGCAAAAGTGTTATGTTTTGGTAGCTGAGGAGAGCAGGCAAAAACGGCAATACACCAGAGAGGTTGGAATCTACTGGATTGCAGTACCCTGACTAACCACCACAACTAAAGGCAGCCGTGGAGCATTCCTACGTTGGTCCTAGACGCCTCGTCACAGCCTGAGAGGATAACTACACCTAAAGATAGAAAGAGGAAAGCTATCTGCCCCGAAGCAGATCCCCAAAGAACATAGGAAGCCCCCAAACATGTAATGGCGGTTAGACAAGAGGAAATACAGACACAGACAGAAAATAGTATGAGCAAACGTTGGGGCCCAATCTGCCTAGACAGAAACGGATAGGAAGGATACTTACTGCAATCCAAAAAACCCTAAAAAAAGCCAACACTACTAATTGCAAAAACACCTGTCACGCTGTCTAATGATATGAATACAATGTCAGTAAACTATTTATACAGGAACCACACTCTATACAACATATAGTTTAGCAACATCAGAATGTAAGTATAAAATAGATTTACCTGACACAATCTCTGCAGAACTTAGGGTTAATCTTGAGGACTTGATGTGCAGAAACGATATAGTTGAACTCAGGGTTAATCTTGAGGACTTGATGAGCTGTAACAGGAAAGAGGAGGACCGGGTCTAACCTGACCCTACACTGGGTCCTAACTAATCCCTTACCTTGGAGATACTGATAATGGTTCAGAGGTCCAAGTCTCCAGCCTAACCCTGTCTCCTGTCAGACCCTGAACCCTGTAATCAGTCCTAAGAAGGATCCTGATTACCACCAAAGGGATATGGGCTGATCTCAGCTAAATACACAGATTAGACATATAAGACAGACAGGATAGCACTCACTTGCATACACACTCAAACACCGAAGGAACATAAATGGTCTGGGAAATAAACTCTAAGTAAGTTGAGCTTAAAACAGCTAAGGAGCTCTCACCTTAAGTCTATACAGATTCATTCCTATCTGTGGTCTGCATGAAGGATTTCACTGGCAACTCCCAAAGCAGACAACCAGGAATTTAAAGGAAACCAATCAACAAATAATCAATTGCAGCCAGGAGAAACTGCACCCAGTCCCAGCACCGAGCACAGACAGAATTAACTCCCTAGCTGCCAAACACAAAGAAACAGCAACTCAGCTGTGAGAAGTCAAAATGTGCAACCGCGACGATCTTCGTGGCAATGCACACATGACAGTACCCCCCCTTCTACAAGGGGCCTCCGGACCCTCAGGGCCAGGCCTGCCCGGGTGAGTTCTGTGGAAGGTCCGAACCAAACGATCTGCGTTAACATCAGACGCAGGGACCCACGTCCTCTCCTCCGGACCATACCCCTTCCAATGCACCAAGTACTGAAGGGACCGGCGATTCAGACGAGAGTCAATGATTTTTGATACTTGAAATTCCAAGTTACCATTGACCAACACTGGAGGAGGAGGTAGAGGTGACGGTATGACTGGTGCCACATACCTTTTAAGTAATGACTTGTGGAACACATTATGAATTTTAAACGTAGAAGGGAGTTCCAGACGAAATGCCACAGGATTAATTATGGAACTGATCCTGTATGGCCCGATGAATCTGGGACCCAGTTTCCAGGAGGGCACTTTAAGTTTTATATTCCTGGTAGACAACCATACCAGATCGTTCACATTCAGATCTGGACCAGAAACTCTCCTCCTATCAGCCATACGTTTGTAACGGTTCCCCATATTACTCAAATTATTCAATACACCTCGCCACACAGAAGCAAGTGACGACGAGAAACGCTCCTCCTCAGGAATCTCAGAAGGACCCCCCCCATTGAAAGTACAAAACTGGGGATGAAAACCATATGCCCCAAAAAATGGGACTTACCAGTGGACTCGCTCCGCCTGTTGTTAAGAGCGAACTCTGCCAGAGGCAAGAAAGAAGACCAGTCCTCCTGGTTCTCCGATACAAAACACCGGAGATATGTCTCTAAACTCTGATTCAGACGCTCTGTCTGACCATTGGTCTGTGGATGAAAAGCCGAGGAAAACGACAATTGCATCCCCCGACGTAAACAAAATGCCCTCCAAAATTTGGACACAAACTGAGACCCCCTATCTGACACCACATCAGAAGGCAACCCATGAAGTCTCACGATCTCCCTAATGAACACCTGCGCCAAAGTTTTAGCATTAGGGAGTGCCGGAAGAGCAACGAAATGTGCCATCTTACTGAACCTGTCAACAACCACCAGTATGACAGTATTCCCAGACGACGGAGGAAGGTCCGTAATGAAGTCCATAGATAAATGAGTCCATGGACGCTCCGGAAGTTTCAAGGGTAAAAGGGTCCCAGACGGACGGGTATGAGGAGTTTTAGAGCGAGCACAAACCCCACAGGACGCGACAAAAGTTATAACATCTTTATTAGCGTTAGGCCACCAAAATCGGCGGGAAAGGAGATCTAAAGTAGCCTTACTCCCTGGATGTCCTGCTAAAGCAGAATTATGATGTGCCTCAATAACCTTTTGTCTCAACTGATTCGGGACAAACAGTCTCCCTGGAGGTCCTGCAGGGGCGTCCCCCTGAGCCTCTAACACCTCCTCCTCAAGCTCAGAACATACAGCCGACACTACCACCCCCTCCTGAAGGATAGGACTCGGGTCATCCGTTTTCCCGGCCCCTGGGAAACTGCGAGACAAGGCATCAGCCTTTACATTCTTAGACCCCGGACGATAAGTGATGACAAAATTAAACCTGGTAAAAAACAACGACCATCGAGCTTGTCTGGAATTCAGACGCTTAGCGGATTCTAAATACAGCAGGTTCTTGTGATCAGTAATAACGGTGACCGGGTGGACTGCCCCCTCCAAAAAGTGACGCCATTCTTCAAAAGCCAATTTAATGGCCAAAAGTTCCCTATTGCCGATATCATAATTCCTTTCGGCGGACGACAATTTCTTAGAAAAGAAAGCGCACGGATGCCATTTACCAGGGACGGACCCTGGGACAATATAGCACCCACCCCTACGTCAGACGCGTCCACCTCCACAATGAACGGCTGAGATACATCTGGTTGGATGAGAACGGGTGCCGAAGCAAAACATCTTTTTAAAGAGGAAAAGGCTTGGCAAGCTTTGTCCGACCACTTAGAAAAATCCGTCCCTTTTCTCGTCATGTCAGTGAGAGGTTTGACGACAGACGAGAAATTACAAATAAATTTCCGGTAGTAATTAGCAAACCCCAAAAAACGCTGCAGAGCCTTAAGATCCCCTGGCTGATCCCATTCAAGCACTGCTCTCACCTTTTCAGGGTCCATCCGGAAACCGGAGGCTGACACCAAAAAACCCAAAAACTGAAGTTCCTGTACGGCAAAAACACACTTCTCCAGTTTGGCGTATAGTTTATTGTCTCGCAAGATCTGCAACACCTGTCTCACATGCTCCTGGTGAGACACAAGATCTGGCGAGTAAATTAAAATGTCATCCAAATATATGACCACAAACACCCCCACAAGGTGACGAAAAATGTCATTAACAAAATGTTGGAATACTGCTGGAGCAGTAGTCAGACCAAAAGGCATGACCAGGTTTTCATAATGTCCCTCCGGCGTGTTAAACGCCGTTTTCCACTCATCCCCCTCTTTTATCCTAATCAGATTATACGCCCCCCTGAGATCCAATTTAGAGAACCATTTGGCGCCAACAATTTGATTGAAGAGATCAGGAATAAGAGGGAGTGGATACGGATCTCGAACAGTAATCCGATTAAGTTCGCGGAAATCCAAACAAGGGCGTAGGCCTCCATCTTTTTTCTTCACAAAGAAGAACCCCGCGGCCACAGGGGAAGATGAAGGTCTAATATGCCCTTTGGCCAGACTTTCAGAAATATAATCTTTCATAGCCTGTCTTTCAGGACCAGAAAGATTATACAACCTAGTTTTAGGCAACTTAGCATCAGGAAGTAGATTAATAGAGCAGTCATACACGCGATGAGGAGGCAACTCCCGACACCCCTCCTCAGAGAAAACATCCCCAAAATCTTCCAAAAAAGGAGGCAATGTACTAGGCACGACCGCACTGATGACTGTGTTCATGCAGTTGCTTTTGCAAAACTCACCCCATTGGCTTATCTCTCTGGACTGCCAATTAATCACAGGGTTATGTTTAACCAGCCAAGGAAGTCCCAACACAATGGGAGTAGGTAGACCCTCCAACACATAACAAGATAATTGTTCCCTATGTATTGCCCCTACCCGAAGGTCAATGTTATGAACCTCATGAACAAAGCTACCTTGGCCGAGAGGCCTGGCGTCAATGGAGAAAATAGGGATCGGTTTGACCAATACTCTCAGATGCATACCTTGAGCCTGAGCAAACTGAGCGTCAACCAGATTAGCCCCAGAACCACTATCCAGAAGAACAGACAATCTCTTCACTCTAGTACCAACCACCACCTCCACTGGTACAAGGAACTGAGAAGAACCGGCGGATGAAATACATACTCCCAGGTTGTCGTCCACCACACAACCTGGGATTAGCAGTTTTCCGGCGACTTTTTACTTAACAAGACACGGGATGGACATTCTCCAACAAAATGTCCCTCTTTCCCGCAGAAAAAACACCTTCTAGTCCTGCGGCGTGCCGCCAATCCCCTACTACGAAAAGATGTCCCTCCCAACTGCATAGGCTCATCCGAACAGACAAGGGGAACCTCAACATAAGGGACTTTAGTAGTAGGTGGAGAAACAACAGGGAGTGGAGTTACCTCACCCCTCTCCCGAAGCCGTCTATCAGTACGGATAGCTAGGGCCATAGCAGCCTCCAGAGAAGGAGGAGACTCATACTGAGCCAAAACTTCTTTTAATTTGTCAGAAAGCCCATGACAAAACTGGCTCCTAAGAGCTGGGTCATTCCACTGAGTATCCGTGGCCCATCTACGAAACTCAAAAGCAAATTCCTCCGCCGGACGATCTCCCTGCTGTAACTTACGTAATTTGGTCTCAGCAAGAGAGACCGATCTGGGTCATCATATACCAATCCTAGAGCAGTAAAAAATTGATCTACAGACTGTAGAGCCGGGGATCCCGGAGGAAGGGAAAATGCCCAGGATTGAGGGTCCCCTTGAAGAAGTGAGATAACAATTCCCACTCTCTGCTCATCACTCCCTGATGATCGCGGCCGAAGCCGAAAATACAATTTACATGCCTCCCGGAAGGTAAAAAATTTGTCTCGCCCACCAGTGAACCTATCTGGAAGAGCTACTTTAGGTTCAACTCTGGCTTGCTCCAGGGGAAACAAAACTTTGGACTTAATGTCCGTCAGCTCCATGGATAATCCCTGCAACTGCACAGCCAGCTGAGCTACTGGATCCATGGTAACTAGAGATAATTTTTTATGGCCAGTGAAAATGTCACGCTGTCTAATGATATGAATACAATGTCAGTAAACTATTTATACAGGAACCACACTCTATACAACATATAGTTTAGCAACATCAGAATGTAAGTATAAAATAGATTTACCTGACACAATCTCTGCAGAACTTAGGGTTAATCTTGAGGACTTGATGTGCAGAAACGATATAGTTGAACTCAGGGTTAATCTTGAGGACTTGATGAGCTGTAACAGGAAAGAGGAGGACCGGGGTCTAACCTGACCCTACACTGGGGTCCTAACTAATCCCTTACCTTGGAGGTACTGATAATGGTTCAGAGGTCCAAGTCTCCAGCCTAACCCTGTCTCCTGTCAGACCCTGAACCCTGTAATCAGTCCTAAGAAGGATCCTGATTACCACCAAAGGGATATGGGCTGATCTCAGCTAAATACACAGATTAGACATATAAGACAGACAGGATAGCACTCACTTGCATACACACTCAAACACCGAAGGAACATAAATGGTCTGGGAAATAAACTCTAAGTAAGTTGAGCTTAAAACAGCTAAGGAGCTCTCAACTTAAGTCTATACAGATTCATTCCTATCTGTGGTCTGCATGAAGGATTTCACTGGCAACTCCCAAAGCAGACAACCAGGAATTTAAAGGAAACCAATCAACAAATAATCAATTGCAGTCGGGAGAAACTGCACCCAGTCCTAGCACCGAGCACAGACAGAATTAACTCCCTAGCTGCCAAACACAAAGAAACAGCAACTCAGCTGTGAAAAGTCAAAATGTGCAACCGCGACGATCTTCGTGGCAATGCACACATGACAACACCTGAGATCACACGACCTCTACCACCTAAATTAGTTCTCTGGTGTAACAAAATTCAGCCGCAACCACTGAAAAAACTGGAAAAGGCAAATGAACAAACAACAGTGGCTCCAGAGGAACCGAGAGGGGCCCAAGCCCCCCGGGGAGGGGAACCTGGCCAACCTCACAGAAATGCAGAGAAAAATGCAAATGACAAGCACAAAAACAAAAAACAGAAAATGTCTTATCTGAGAGCAGGAGAAGAGCAAGACTCAGCAAGCTTCAAAGTGAACCAGCAAACAACGTTAAGACAGGAACAATTGATCACCGGCAACCATGATGGGGGGAAACCTCCCTTATATCTAGCCAGTCTGTAATTCCTGATTGCCAATCCTCATTGAATGGTTCAGTACTGTTTGTAACCACCAGAGGGAGCTTCTGCTCAGAATTCATTTCTAAAACATTCATAACAGTACCCCTCCTTGAGGAGGGGTCACCGAACCCTCATTTGTGCAACCAGGTCGGTCAGGATGAGCTCTGTGATACGCACGGATTAGTCTCCTAGCATAGATGTCCGAAGCAAACACCCAAGAATTGTCCTCCTGACCATAACCTCTCCACTTAACCAAATACTGGAGTTTCCGTCTAGAAAAACGAGAATCCAATATTTTCTCAACCACATACTCCAGATTGCCCTCAACCAAAATCAGGAGGCGCAGCCATAGGAACCACTGGCTCGACAAACCTCTTCAATAAGGACTTGTGGAACACGTTATGGATCTTAAATGTCCCTGGAAGAAGTAAACGAAAGGAAACAGGATTAAGAATCTCCATGATCTTATAAGGTCCAATGAACCTAGGCTTAAACTTAGGAGATGCAACTCTCATAGGGATATTTCTTGAGGACAACCAGACCAAGTCCCCCACTTTAAACCGAGGACCATCAGTCCTATGCCAGTTGGAAAACCGCTGGGCCTTCTCCTGAGAGAGGGACAACCTCTCCACTACCTGGTTCCAAATCTGCTGCATACGCTCCACAACAGAGTCAACACCCGGACAGACAGGAGCCTCCGTCTGTCCCAAAGAAAATCGAGGGTGAAACCCAAAATTACAGAAAAATGGAGACATCAAAGTGGCAGAGCTTGCCCTATTATTAAGAGCAAACTCAGCCAAAGGCAAAAAAGAGACCCAGTCATCTTGATCAGCAGACACAAAGCATCTCAGATAAGTCTCCAATGGCTGGTTTGTTCTCTCAGTTTGTCCATTGGTCTGAGGATGAAAAGCAGAGGAGTAAGACAATTGAACACCAAGTTTAGAACAAAAAGTCCTCCAAAATCTGGAAACAAACTGGACTCCTCTGTCAGACACAATGTTCTCAGGAATGCCGTGTAACCAAACCACGTGCTGAAGGAACAAAGGCACCAATTCGGAGGAGGAAGGCAACTTAGGTAATGGCACAAGATGTATCATCTTGGAAAACCTATCACAAATCACCCAGATAACGGTCATTCTCTGAGAAATAGGGAGGTCGGAAATAAAATCCATAGAGATATGGGTCCATGGTCTCTTGGGCACAGGCAATGGCATCAACAAACCACTAGAGCGAGAGCAAGGCTTGAAGCGAGAGCAAGTCCCACAGGACTGCACAAACTCCCTGACGTCACGAGACAAAGTAGGCCACCAAAAGGACCGACTCACCAAGTCTCTGGTACCAAAAATTCCGGGATGACCGGCCAATGCGGAACAATGAATCTCAGACATCACACTCTTCTTCCACTGGTCTGGGACAAACAATTTCCCAACAGGGCAGCGCTCGGGTTTATCCTCCTGACACCCTTCCAGAGCCAGTCTCAAATTGGGCGAGATGGCGGAATGAACTACACCCTCTTTCAAAATAACAGCAGGATCAGATAACTCAGTAGAGTCCGCAAGGAAACTCCACGAGAGGGCATCCGCCTTAACATTCTTAGTGCCAGGAAGAAAGGAAACCACAAAATTAAAACGTGTGAAAAACAAGGCCCACCTGGCCTGTCTAGGATTAAGTCGCTTGGCTGATTCTAGAAAAACCAGATTCTTATGGTCCGTGAGGACCACCACCTGATGTTTGGCTCCCTCCAGCCAATGTCTCCACTCTTCAAAGCCCACTTCATGGCCAATAACTCCCGATTACCCACGTCATAATTACGTTCAGTTGGAGAAAATTTTCGAGAGAAAAAAGCACAAGGGTTACTTTTAGAGGTCTCAGGATCTCTTTGGGACAAAACGGCACCTGCCCCAATTTCAGAGGCATCAACCTCCACCTGAAATGGCAGAGAAACATCAGGCTGCCGTAGAACAGGAGCAGAAGTGAATCTCTGTTTAAGTTCCTGAAACGCAGAGACTGCCTCAGGAGGCCAATTCACCACATCAGAACCCTTTTTGGTCAAATCAGTCAATGGTTTAACAATAACAGAGAAATTACCAATAAATTTACGATAAAAATTGGCAAAACCCAAGAATCTCTGAAGAGCCTTTAATGAAGTAGGTTGGACCCAATCACAGATGGCCTGAACCTTGACCGGGTCCATTTCAATAACAGACGGAGACAAAATGAATCCCAGAAATGAGACCTTCTGTACGCCAAAAAGACACTTTGATCCCTTCACATACAGTGCATTCTCTCTCAAAA
This sequence comes from Oophaga sylvatica, assembly GCA_033576555.1. Lineage (NCBI taxonomy): Eukaryota > Metazoa > Chordata > Amphibia > Anura > Dendrobatidae > Oophaga > Oophaga sylvatica. Next base: position 304,254,205 of record JARQOD010000003.1, read on the forward strand.
TCTGGAACACAGTCCGAACATGTTTCACATCAGCGTCCCAGTCATTGGAAAAAATCAAGATATCATCCAAATAAACAATCAGAAATTTATCCACAAAATCCCTGAAAATATCATTCATGAAGGATTGGAAGACGGAAGGAGCATTAGTGAGCCCAAAGGGCATCACTAGGTACTCAAAATGCCCCTCTGGGGTATTAAACGCCGTCTTCCATTCATCCCCGTGCTTAATGCGAATAAGGTTATACGCCCCCCTGAGGTCAAGCTTGGTAAACCAAGTAGCACTTTTCACCCTGGAAAACAGGTCAGAAATCAAGGGTAACGGATATTGATATTTCACAGTGATATTGTTCAAGAGACGATAATCAATACACGGCTTTAATGAACCATCCTTTTTGGCCACAAAGAAAAAACCGGCACCCAAGGGTGAAGAGGATGGTCTGATATGACCCTTCTCCAATGACTCCTTGATATAAGACCGCATAGCGTCATGTTCAGGTACAGACAAGTTAAAAAGGCGACCTTTAGGGAATTTACTACCAGGCACTAATTCAATAGCGCAGTCATAGCTCCTATGTGGGGGCAAGGATGCAGATTTACTTTCGCTAAACACATCAGAAAAATCAGTCAAAAAGTCTGGAACATCTTGAGCCTGGGGAGAGGCAGAAAAAACAGGAGTGTTGGCATTAACACATTGGCAGCCCCAACTGGTTACAGACACAGATTTCCAATCCAAAACAGGATTATGAGACTGTAACCAAGGGAAACCTAGTACAATAATGTCATGCAGATTATACAACACCAAAAATTTGCAACTCTCCTGATGATCAGGTTCAACCCTCATTATCACCTGAGTAGAAAACTGGGGTTTATTCTCCACCAAAGGGGTAGAATCAATCCCCAGTAGGGGAATAGACTTCCGTAGGGGCATCAAGGGAAACCCACAATGTTTAGCAAAATTAAAATCCATCAGGTTAATAGCTGCTCCCGAATCAACAAAAGCCTGAGCAGAAAATGTGGACAGGGAGGAAATCAGGGTAACAGTCAACATAAATTTAGTCTGAACACTACCCAAGACAACTGAGCGTGCAAAACATCTTCCCCGCTTAGGGCAGACTGAAATAGCATGAGAGGCATCACCACAGCAGAAATATAACCCATTGCGTTTTCGAAACTCATGACGCTGTGCCCCAGAAGCCACTCTATCACACTGCATGGGTTCAGAAGCAGGTTCACAAGGCAACACTATTCCACGCATACTTCTACGCTCACACAAAAGTCTGTCAATTTGAATTGCTAATGACATAGAATCATTGAGACCAGAGGGAGCAGGGAAACCCACCATAACATCTTTTACATTCTCTGACAGACCCTTCCGAAAAAGGGCTGCCAAAGCATCATTATTCCATTTGGTCAGGACTGCCCACTTTTGGAATTTCTGACAGTACAATTCAGCGTCCTCAAGCCCCTGATTTAATGCCAACAAGGTTTTTTCAGCTTGATCAGTGACATTAGGTTCATCGTACAATAACCCTAGAGCCAGAAAAAATGCATCAACATTACTCAAAACAGGGTCCCCAGGTGTCAGGGAAAAAGCCCAATCCTGAGGATCGCCGCGCAGGAGAGAGATGACAATTTGAACCTGCAGTGCTGCGTTCCCTGAGGACTTAGGTTTTAAGGCAAAAAACAACTTACAGTTATTTTGAAATTCAGAATTTTAGCTCGATCCCCCAAACCAAATTCTGGCATGGGGATCCTGGGTTCCACAACTGGCAACCTAGCAAGAAAGGTAGCAATACTCCAAACCTCAGTGGCAAGCTGATCCACACGGCCAGACAGCTGTGCAAACTCCATTGAGAAAAAAAAAATCCTCTTCAGCACCCAGAGAAAAAGAGGGAAAAAATGCAACAAACAGAAAAAAAAAAAAATCTCTGACAACTCTGACAACCTTTTTTGTTTCCACACTATTTTTCCCTTCTATGAGTACCATACAATTTTCAGTTGGGCCGGTGATACTGTTATGTTTTGATAGCTGAGGAGAGCAGGCAAAAACGGCAATACACCAGAGAGGTTGGAATCTACTGGATTGCAGTACCCTGACTAACCACCACAACTAAAGGCAGCCGTGGAGCGTTCCTACGTTGGTCCTAGACGCCTCGTCACAGCCTGAGAAACTAACTACACCTAAAGATAGAAATAGGAAAGCTATCTGCCCCGGAGCAGAACCCCAAAGATAATAGAAAGCCCCCAAACATGTAATGGCGGTTAGACAAGATGAAATACTGACACAGAAAGAAAATAGTATGAGCAAACGCTGGGGCCCAAACTAACTAAATAGAAAAGGATAGGAAGGATACTTACTGCAATCCCAGAAAACCCTGAAAGGCACCAACTCTACTAATTTCAAAACACCTGAGATCACACGACCTCTTCCACCTAAATTAGTTCTCTGGTGTAACAAAATCAAAACAGCAGCCACTGAAAAAACTGGAAAAAGCAAAAGTACAAACAACAATGGCTGAACAAAACTGAGAGGGCAGAAGCCCCCGGAGGGGACCTTGAAGGCCCCCACAGAAGTGCAGGACAACTACACCTAAAGATAGAAAGAGGAAAGCTATCTGCCCTGGAGCAGATCCCCAAAGAACATAGGAAGCCCCCAAACATGTAATGGCGGTTAGACAAGAGGAAATACAGACACAGACAGAAAATAGTATGAGCAAACGTTGGGGCCCAATCTGCCTAGACAGAAACGGATGGAAAGGATACTTACTGCAATCCAAAAAACCCTAAAAAAAGCCAACGCTACTAATTGCAAAAACACCTGAGATCACACGACCTCTACCACCTAAATTAGTTCTCTGGTGTAACAAAACTCAGCCGCAGCCACTGAAAAAACTGGAAAAGGCAAATGAACAAACAACAGTGGCTCCAGAGGAACCGAGAGGGGCCCAAGGCCCCCCGGGGAGGGGAACATGGCCAACCTCACAGAAATGCAGAGAAAAATGCAAATGGCAAGCACAAAAACAAAAAACAGAAAATATCTTATCTGAGAGCAGGAGAAGAGGCAAGACTCAGCAAGCTTCAAAGTGAACCAGGAAACAACGTTAAGACAGGAACAATTGATCACCGGAAACCATGATGGGGGGAAACCTCCCTTATATCCAGCCAGTCTGTAATTCCTGATTGCCAATACTCATTGAATGGTTCAGTACTGTTTGTAACCACCAGAGGGAGCTTCTGCTCAGAATTCATTTCTAAAACATTCATAACACAAAAGCCTTTGACCGAGTTGATCATGAGTACCTGTGTGTTATGAATGTGCTAGAGATGGTTTCTGAGCAGAGGCTCCCTTTGGTGGTTACAGACAGTACTGAACCTTTCAGCGAGGAGTGGCAATCAGGGATCACGGACTGGTCTGATATAAGGGAGGTTCCCTCCCATGATGGTTGCCGGTGATCAATTGTTCTTGTCTCAATTGTGGTTCCTGGTTCATTTGGAAGTTTGCTGGAGTCTTGCCTGCATCTCCTGCTTTCAGATTTTTTTGCTTTTCTTTTTGTGCTTGCTTTTTGCATTGTTTTCTGCATGTTTGTGGCGGTCAGCCAGGTCCCCTCCTGGGGCCTGAGCTCCTCACAGTTTATCTGCAGCCACCGTTATTGGCTCATTTGCTTTTTCCTGTTTTTTCAGCGGCTGCGGCTTGGTTTTTGTTCACACAGATCTGATTTAGTGGGTGGCTAGATCGTGTGATCTCAGTATTTTTGTAATCAGAAGTGTTGGGTTTTCGTAGGGTTTTCTGGGTTGCAGAAAGTAATCTCTCCTGTCCTATCCTATTTAGTCAGCTTGTGGCCCCAGCGTTTGCTCAGTCTATTTTCTGCCTATGTTTGTATTTTCATCTTGTCTAACCGCCATTATATGTTTGGGGGCTTTCTATTTTCTTTGGGGATCTGCTCCGGGGCAGATAGCTTTCATCTTTCTGTCTTTAGGTGTAGTTATCTCTCAGGCTGTGACGAGGCGTATAGGATCAACGTAGGAACGCTCCACGGCTACCTCTAGTTGTGTCGTTAGTTTAGGAATCTGCAACCCATCAGTTACCAACATCTCAGGTGTTCGGCTGCCTGTTATGATTTGGTAGCTGAGGAGTGCAGGTAAAAAAGGCAATACACCAGAGCAGTTGGAATCTATGAGATTGCAGTACCCTGACTAACCACCACAACTAGAGGCAGCCGTGGAGCGTTCCTACGTTGGTCCTAGACGCCTCGTCACAGCCTGAGAAACTAACTACACCTAAAGATAGAAATAGGAAAGCTATCTGCCCCGGAGCAGAACCCCAAAGATAATAGAAAGCCCCCAAACATGTAATGGCGGTTAGACAAGATGAAATACTGACACAGAAAGAAAATAGTATGAGCAAACGCTGGGGCCCAAACTAACTAAATAGAAAAGGATAGGAAGGGTACTTACTGCAATCCCAGAAAACCCTGAAAGGCACCAACTCTACTAATTTCAAAAACACCTGAGATCACACGACCTCTTCCACCTAAATTAGTTCTCTGGTGTAACAAAATCAAAACAGCAGCCACTGAAAAAACTGGAAAAAGCAAAACTACAAACAACAGTGGCTGAACAAAACTGAGAGGGCAGAAGCCCCCGGAGGGGACCCTGAAGGCCCCCACAGAAGTGCAGGACAAAATGCAAAAATATAGCACAAACACAAAAGAAGAAAAAGTCTTATCTGTTAGCAGGAGATGCAGACACGACACAGCAGGCTACAAGGGAAACTGGAATAAAGGATTCAGACCAGAACAATTGATCACCGGCAACCCTGATGGGAAGGTGACTCCCTTATATAAGACCAGTCAGTAACACCTGATTCCCAGTCCTCACAATCTTCACTGGACAGACTAGCACTGCTTGTAACCACCAGAGGGAGCCTCTGCTCAGAACTCATCTCAAACCCATTCACAACAGTACCCCCCCCCTTGAGGAGGGGTCACCGAACCCTCATTTGAGCAACCAGGTCGGTCAGGATGAGTTCTATGATACGCACGGATAAGTCTCCAAGCATGGATGTCCGAAGCAAACACCCAAGAATTGTCTTCCTGACCATAACCTCTCCATTTAACCAAATACTGGAGTTTCCGTCTAGAAAAACGAGAATCTAATATTTTCTCAACCACATACTCCAGATTGCCCTCAACCAAAACAGGGTCAGGAGGCACAGCAGCAGGAACCACTGGCTCAACAAACCTCTTCAACAAGGACTTGTGGAACACGTTATGGATCTTAAATGTCCCTGGAAGAAGCAAACGAAAAGAAACAGGATTAATAATCTCCATGATCTTATAAGGTCCAATGAACCTAGGCTTAAATTTAGGAGATGCCACTCTCATAGGAATATTCTTTGAGGACAACCAGACCAAGTCCCCCACTTTAAACCGAGGACCATCAGTCCTATGCCGGTTAGCAAACCGCTGGGCCCTGTCCTGAGAGAGGGACAACCTCTCCACTACCTGGTCCCAAATCTGTTGCATACGCTCCACAACAGAGTCAACACCTGGACAGACAGAAGCCTCCGTCTGTCCTGAAGAAAATCGAGGGTGAAACCCAGAATTACAGAAAAACGGAGACATCAAAGTGGCAGAGCTAGCCCTATTATTAAGAGCAAACTCAGCCAAAGGCAAAAAAGAGACCCAGTCATCCTGATCAGCAGACACAAAGCATCTTAGATAAGTCTCCAATGTCTGGTTTGTTCTCTCAGTTTGACCATTGGTCTGAGGATGAAATGCTGAGGAGAAAGACAATTGAACACCCAGTTTAGAACAAAAAGTCCTCCAAAATCTGGAAACAAACTGGACTCCTCTGTCAGACACAATGTTTTCAGGAATGCCGTGTAAACGAACCACGTGCTGAAGGAACAACGGCACCAATTCAGAGGAGGAAGGCAACTTAGGTAATGGCACAAGATGTATCATTTTGGAAAACCTATCACAAATTACCCAGATGGTGGTCATTCTCTGAGAAACAGGAAGGTCGGAAATGAAATCCATAGAGATATGGGTCCATGGTCTCTTGGGCACAGGTAATGGCATCAACAAACCACTAGAGCGAGAGCAAGGCTTGGAGCGAGAGCAAGTCCCGCAGGACTGCACAAATTCCCTGACATCACGAGACAAGGTAGGCCACCAAAAGGACCGACTAACCAAGTCTCTGGTACCAAAAATTCCGGGATGCCCAGCCAATGCGGAACAATGAATCTCAGACATCACACTCCCCTTCCACTGATCCGGGACAAACAATTTTCCAACCGGCAGCGCTCGGGCCTATCCTCCTGACACCCCTCCAGAGCAAGTCTCAAATTGGGCGAGATGGCGGAAAGAACTACACCCTCTTTCAAAATAACAGAAGGATCAGATAACTCAGGAGAGTCCGCAAGGAAGCTCCTCGAGAGGGCATCCGCCTTAACATTCTTAGTGCCAGGAAGAAAGGAAACCACAAAATTAAAACGTGTGAAAAACAAGGCCCACCTGGCCTGTCTAGGATTGAGTCGCTTGGCAGATTCCAGATAGACCAGATTCTTATGGTCCGTAAGGACCACCACCTGATGTTTGGCTCCCTCCAGCCAATGTCTCCACTCTTCAAAAGCCCACTTCATGGCCAATAACTCCCGATTACCCACGTCATAATTACGTTCAGTAGGAGAAAATTTTCGAGAGAAAAAGGCACAAGGGTTACTTTTAGAGGTCTCTGGATCTTTTTGGGACAAAACGGCACCTGCCCCAATTTCAGAGGCATCAACCTCCACCTGAAATGGAAGAGAAACATCAGGCTGCCGTAGAACAGGAGCAGAAGTGAATCTCTGCTTAAGTTCCTGAAATGCAGAGACTGCCTCAGGAGGCCAATTCACCACATCAGAACCCTTTCTGGTCAAATCAGTTAATGGTTTAACAATAACCGAGAAATTACCAATAAATTTACGATAAAAATTGGCAAAACCCAAGAATCTCTGAAGCGCCTTTAATGAAGTAGGTTGGACCCAATCACAGATGGCCTGAACCTTGACCGGGTCCATTTCAATAACAGATGGGGACAAAATGAATCCCAGAAATGAAATCCACTGTACGCCAAAAAGACACTTTGATCCCTTCACATACAGAGCATTCGCTCTCAAAATCTGGAATACAGTTCGAACATGTTTCACATGAGAGTCCCAGTCATTAGAAAAAATCAAGATATCATCCAAATAAACAATCAGAAATTTGTCCACAAAATCCCTGAAAATGTCATTCATAAAGGACTGGAAGACGGAAGGAGCATTAGTGAGCCCAAAGGGCATCACCAGGTACTCAAAATGCCCTTCAGGGGTATTGAATGCCGTCTTCCATTCATCCCCGTGCTTAATGCGAATAAGGTTATACGCCCCCCTGAGGTCAAGCTTGGTAAACCAAGTAGAGTTTTTCACCCTGGAAAACAGGTCAGAAATCAAGAGTAACGGGTATTGATATTTCACAGTAATATTGTTCAAGAGACGATAATCAATACACGGCCTCAATGAACCATCCTTTTTGGCCACAAAGAAAAAACCGGCACCTAAGAGTGAAGAGGATGGTCTGATATGACCCTTCTCCAATGATTCCTTGATATAAGACCGCATAGCGTCATGTTCAGGTACAGACAAGTTAAAAAGGCGACCCTTAGGGAATTTACTACCCGGCACTAATTCAATAGCGCAGTCATAGCTCCTATGGGGAGGCAAGGATGCAGATTTACTTTCGCTAAACACATCAGAAAAATCAATCAAAAAGTCAGGAACATCCTGAGCCTGGGGGGAGGCAGAAAAAACAGGAGTGTTGGTATTAACACATTGGCAGCCCCAACTGGTTACAGACACAGATTTCCAATCCAAAACAGGATTATGAGACTGTAACCAAGGGAAACCCAGCACGATAATGTCATGCAGATTATACAGAACCAAAAATTTGCAGCACTCCTGATGATCAGGTTCAACCCTCATTATCACCTGAGTAGAAAACTGGGGTTTATTCTCAGCCAAAGGGGTAGAATCAATCCCCAGTAGGGGAATAGACTTCTGTAGGGGTATCAAGGGAAACCCACAACGTTTAGCAAAATCATAATCCATCAGGTTAATAGCTGCTCCAGAATCAACGAAAGCATGAGCAGAAAATGAGGACAGAGAGCATATCAGAGTGACAGTTAATAAAAACTTAGTCTGAACACTACCCAAGACAACTGAGCGTGCAAAGCGTCTTCCCCGCTTAGGGCAGACTGAAATAGCATGAGAGGCATCACCACAGTAGAAACATAACCCATTGCGCTTTCGAAACTCATGACGCTGTGCCCCAGAAACCACTCTATCACACTGCATGGGTTCAGAAGCTGGTTCACAAGGCAACACCATTCCACGCATACTTCTCCGCTCACGCAAACGTCTGTCAATTTGAATCGCTAATGACATAGAATCATTGAGACCAGAGGGGACAGGGAATCCCACCATAACATCCTTTACATTATCTGACAGACCCTTCCGGAAAAGGGCTGCCAAAGCGTCGTCATTCCATTTGGTCAGGACTGCCCACCTACGGAATCTCTGACAGTATAACTCAGCGTCATCAAGCCCCTGATTTAATGCCAACAAGGCTTTTTCAGCTTGATCAGTGACATTAGGCTCATCGTACAATAACCCCAAAGCCTGAAAAAATGCATCAACATCACTCAAAACAGGATCCCCAGGTGTCAGGGAAAAAGCCCAATCCTGAGGATCGCCGCGCAGGAGAGAGATGACAATTTGAACCTGCTGCGCTGCGTTCCCTGAGGACCTAGACTTCAAGGCAAAAGACAATTTACAATTATTTTTGAAATTCTGAAACTTAGTTCGATTCCCTAAAAACAAATCTGGCATGGGAATCCTAGGTTCCACAACAGGCAACCTAGCAAGATAGGTAGCAATACTCCGAACTTCAGTGGCAAGCTGATCCACACGGCCAGACAACTGTGCAAACTCCATTGAGAGAAAAGATCTTCCCCAGCACCCAGAGATACAGAGGGAAAAAAAAAGAAAAAAAAAAAAAAATGCAACAAACAGAAAAATATCTCTGACAACTCTGACAACCTTTTTTTTTCTTTCACAATATTTTTCCCTTCTGTGAGTACCACACAATTTTCAGTTATGGCCGGTGATACTGTTATGATTTGGTAGCTGAGGAGTGCAGGTAAAAAAGGCAATACACCAGAGCAGTTGGAATCTATGAGGTTGCAGTACCCTGACTAACCACCACAACTAGAGGCAGCCGTGGAGCGTTCCTACGTTGGTCCTAGACGCCTCGTCACAGCCTGAGAAACTAACTACACCTAAAGATAGAAATAGGAAAGCTATCTGCCCCGGAGCAGAACCCCAAAGATAATAGAAAGCCCCCAAACATGTAATGGCGGTTAGACAAGATGAAATACTGACACAGAAAGAAAATAGTATGAGCAAACGCTGGGGCCCAAACTAACTAAATAGAAAAGGATAGGAAGGGTACTTACTGCAATCCCAGAAAACCCTGAAAGGCACCAACTCTACTAATTTCAAAAACACCTGAGATCACACGACCTCTTCCACCTAAATTAGTTCTCTGGTGTAACAAAATCAAAACAGCAGCCACTGAAAAAACTGGAAAAAGCAAAAGTACAAACAACAGTGGCTGAACAAAACTGAGAGGGCAGAAGCCCCCGTAGGGACCTTGAAGGCCCCCACAGAAGTGCAGGACAAAATGCAAAAATATAGCACAAACACAAAAGAAGAAAAAGTCTTATCTGTTAGCAGGAGATGCAGACACGACACAGCAGGCTACAAGGGAAACTGGAATAAAGGATTCAGACCAGAACAATTGATCACCGGCAACCCTGATGGGAAGGTGACTCCCTTATATAAGACCAGTCAGTAACACCTGATTCCCAGTCCTCACAATCTTCACTGGACAGACTAGCACTGCTTGTAACCACCAGAGGGAGCCTCTGCTCAGAACTCATCTCAAACCCCTTCACAACAGCTGCCCTGCTGTTGTTCCGATCCTCCTCAGCTATCGAAACATAACAGTATCATCGGCCCTAACTGAAAATTATATGGTACTCACAGAAGGGAAAAACAGTGTGGAAAGAAAAAAGTTGTCAGAGATTTTTTTTTTTTATTTCTGTCTGTTGCATTTTTTCCCTCTTTTTCTCTGGGTGCTGAGGAGGATTTTCTTTATCTCTCAATGGAGTTTGCACAGTTGTCTGGCTGTGTGGATCAGCTTGCCACTGAGGTTCGGAGTATTGCTACCTATCTTGCTGAGTTGCCGGTTGTGGAACCTAGGATTCCCATGCCAGATTTGTTTTTGGGGGATCGGGCTAAATTTCTGAATTTCAAAAATAACTGTAAGTTGTTTTTTGCCGTAAAGCCTAAGTCCTCAGGTAACGCAGCACAGCAGGTTTAAATTGTCATCTCTCTCCTGCGCGGCAACCCTCAGGATTGGGCTTTTTCCCTGACACCTGGGGATCCTGTTTTGAATGATATTGATGCATTTTTTCTGGCTCTGGGGTTATTGTACGATGAACCTAATGTCACTGATCAAGCTGAAAAAACCTTGTTGGCATTAAATCAGGGTCTTGAAGACGCTGAGTTGTACTGTCAGAAATTCCAAAAGTGGGCAGTCCTGACCAAATGGAATGATGATACTTTGGCAGCCCTTTTTTGGAAGGGGCTGTCAGAGAATGTAAAGGATGTTATGGTGGGATTCCCTGCTCCCTCTGGTCTCAATGATTCTATGTCATTGGCTATTCAAATTGACAGATGTTTGCGTGAGCGCAGAGGTATGCGTGAGATAGTGTTGCCTTGTGAGCCAAGTCCTGACCCCATGCAGTGTGATAGAGTGACCTCTGGGGAACAGCGTCATGAGTTTCGAAAGTGCAATGGGTTATGTTTCTACAGTGGTGACGCCTCTCATACTATTTCAGTCTGCCCTAAGCGGGGAAGACGTTTTGCATGCTCATTTGTCTTGGGTAGTGTTCAAACTAAATTTCTGTTGACTGTTACCCTGATTTGCTCCCTGTCCACATTTTCTGCTCAGGCTTTTGTTGATTCAGGAGCAGCTATTAACCTGATGGATTTTGACTTTGCCAAACGTTGTGGGTTTCCCATGATACTCCTGCGGAAGTCTATTCCCCTACTGGGCATTGATTCTACCCCTTTGGCGGAGAATAAACCCCAGTTTTCTACTCAGGTGATAATGAGGATTGAACCAGATCATCAGGAAAGTTGCAAATTTCTGGTGCTGTATAATCTGCATGACATTATTGTACTAGGTTTCCCTTGGTTACAGTCTCATAATCCTGTTGTAAGGTTCTTTGTCTCTTTTGACTGGTTCCTTGAAACTCAGTTTTCCGTCGGCCATTTTGCTTTCTGTCTTGCTGCAGCTATCTTGCCCTCAGTTAATATGGAGGTTCCAGCTTTCATGTTCCCGCCCTGATTCTCTCCTCTTGCTTCTTAAGCAGCCTCAGCTGAACAATCATTGCTCCTGAATCAAGCTTCAGTCAGCCTGTGACCTGACTCCTGGAAACCTAGGATTTTGGACTCCAGCTATTTCCTACTGAGGAACTTTGGAACACTTTTGGACTCTGGAAACCTGCTGTCTGGTGAATCCATGTTTGCAGAGGAATTACGGTACAGAGAAGAGATCCTGAACCTGCTTTGTAGAGTTATTGTAGAGCTTGAAGTTTCTCTGGCCTGCTGTGTCTCCTGCCTCTGTTCCTGCAAACTGTGTGACCTTTTCTGCATGCTTGTATGAAGTAATACAAGTCATTTCATATCAACCTGTGTCTCATGTGTTTTCCTCGCACCCAAGCACAAGATGCTATAGGAACTGTACACTATACATGACAAGATTCAGGAGCCAATGTTTAGTGTCTGCTGGGTCTGGGAAAGCCGTGTCTGCTGTGACTGTGGATATCAGATGTCCGTTTAATACCTTCTGTGATGACAGTGGTTGTGACTTCTCACAACCATTCCAGGTGAGCGCATTCCCTCAAATGTTACTCTGGAGTGTTACCACAGGTAAACACTATTGTTTTTTTTTCCTTTTCTCTTCTCCTTCCAGCACTTCTGCCTTAAAAGATCTGGAAGATGGAGGCCCGCATAAAGGAGCTTTGCGGAGTGACTGATACAATCCTTGCAGATATACAGACTATAAAGACCCGTTTTGCAAGCCTACAGGACCTCACTAATCATAATTTGCAAGTGTTTGGACAAACTACCCAGGAATTACGAGCCAGGATTGAGGCTCTAGAGGAACGAGTCCAGGCTCCTGTCATAACCCCGAGTTCTGGGGTCCCCAAGTTACCTCCTTTTCGTTTTGGCGGTGAACGTGAGAAATTCAGGGGATTTATTAACCAATGCAATCTATTTTTCTCTGCACATGCTTCACAATTTCCCACTGAACGATCCAAAGTGCTTACTATAATCATGTTGCTTACCAATAAGGCTTTGATGTGGGCAAACCCTTTGATTGAGACTGAGGATGATTGTTTGAATCACCTTGATGCTTTTATTTCAGCCATGGGGCAGGTGTTTGATGACCCCAATCGAGGTGCAACAGCTGAAGCAGCCATGTTAACTTTGCGCCAAGGTAAGCGTTCAGTAGCCGAATATGCCTTGGATTTCAGGAGATGGGCTCTTGATACCACTTGGGACACTTCCGCCAAAAAATCTATTTTTCGGAAAGGGTTGTCTCCACTGATTAAGGATGAACTTGCTCGTGCTGACCCTCCCACTGCGTTAGGTGACTTTATTAACTATTGTATCCGTATTGATGCTCGTCTGACTGAACGCAGACAAGAGAGATGGTTCGAAAATAATCGCACTAACCTTTTCCTACCTCCCTCCTCAGCTAAGGAACCTTTGAGTAGGATCACAAGGAACCAGAACCTGAACCCATGCAGGTGGACTCTTTACAAAGACGGGTTAGTGATGCACGCAAAGAACATCGTATAAAGGAAAATCTATGTTTTTACTGTGGTAAGTCAGGGCACTTCATTATAAACTGCCCCAGCCGTTCTCGTAAGACTACTGCAGCAGTCATTCACTGTGAGTGTTGCGAGAGGAGCTCTGTCATGTCGGAGCCTCAGATTCCAGAGAGATCTGCTGCAAGAGATCTTGATTTTTCGGACTTAAACTCTGTTAGTTCTGGGGACAATGACGGTATAAACGCTGCAATTTTTCAAGTTTCCTCAGCGGTGTCCCAGCTGAGTTGTAAAAGAAACAATTCTCATTGCTTCCTTTCCATCAAACTCTGGGTTGACTCAGTCTGGGTGTCTAGCTCTGCTATGATCGACTCAGGAGCAAGTGGAAATTTTATGGATATCTCCTTTGCTCTGAAACAGGGAATACGTTCAGTGAAGAAGGCTACTCCAGTACAGATGGATACTGTGGATGGCTCCCTGCTGACCTCTGGACCAGTGGATCAGAAAACAGAGCCTTTGAGGGTCCTTATGGGTAAAGATCATCAGGAGAAAATGTCTTTTATGCTTATCTCTTCTCCCCACTTTCCCATTATTCTAGGGCTACCATGGCTGCAGGCGCAGAATCCTACGATTAACTGGGAGACCAAGGAATTACACTTTCCGGAGAAACAGATGAGTCACGGAGTTTCAGCTTGCTCTGTTCCTAAAGGAACCATGTCAGTCCCTGAACTACCAGCTGTATACCAGGACTATGTGGATTTATGTGACAAGAAGAACGCTGATCAGCTTCCTCCTCACCGTCCATATGATTGTCCAATCGAATTATTGCCTGGAGCCGAGATACCTTTTGGTAAGATCTACCCCCTAGCGGGGCCCGAGCTAAAAGCTTTGAAGGACTACATAGATGAAAATCTAGCCAAAGGCTTCATACGCCCCTCTTCATCTCCCGCAGGTGCACCCATCTTCTTTGTGAAGAAGAAAGATGGATCTCTGAGACCCTGCATAGACTATAGGGAACTCAATAAGGTTACTATTAGAAACCGTTATCCATTGCCTTTAATCCCTGAGTTGTTGGAGAGAGTGCGGCACGCCAAAATTTTCTCTAAACTGGATCTCCGTGGGGCCTATAACTTGGTCCATATTAGACCTGGGGATGAATGGAAGACTGCATTCAGGTCACGCTATGGACACTTTGAATATCTAGTTATGCCTTTTGGTCTGAGTACCGCCCCAGCTACTTTCCAACACTTGGTGAATGACATCTTCAGGGATCTCCTAGATACATTTGTGGTGATTTATCTGGATGATATTCTAATTTTTTTAACTCCACAGAGGAACATCATGGACATGTGAGAATGGTCTTAGAACGCCTAAGACAAAATCATCTCTACATCAAACTTGAAAAGTGTGAATTCCATAGGACCGAAATTCAATTTCTGGGGTATGTACTATCTACGCAAGGGATTAGTATGGATGGAAGCAAGACCCAAGCCATCAATAATTGGCCAATTCCTAGAAATGTGAAGGAGGTGCAGCGCTTCATCGGGTTTGCCAACTTCTATAGACGTTTCATTAGGAATTTCTCTGAGGTAGTGTCACCTATCACCCAACTTACCCGGAAACAGTCTAGGTTCTCCTGGACCCCGCAAGCGCAGGAAGCATTTTCCTGTTTAAAGGATAAATTTACCACCGCACCTATCTTAGTACATCCCAACCCCGAGCTTGCCTTCATAATAGAGGTGGATGCTTCAGACTGTGCCGTTGGAGCTATACTCTCTCAGAGAACAGGTGAGAAGAATGTCTTGCATCCCTGTGCCTTCTTTTCCCAGCAGTTGTCTTCGGCTGAGAGGAACTACGATGTGGGCAATAGAGAATTGTTGGCCATTATTGCCGCCTTCAAGGAATGGAGACACCTTCTTCAGGAGCTGCACAGCAAATATTCGTCCTGACAGACCATCGTAACCTTGAATTTATCAGGTCGGCTAAGTGCCTGACTCCTTGCCAGGCTCGCTGGAATCTTTTCCTAAACCAATTTAATTTTGTAATTTCTTATAGACCAGGATCGCGCAATGGAAAGGCTGATGCACTCTCTAGGATTCATTCAGCAGAGACACGTCCACTTACTCCTCCTAAGACTATTCTTCCTGACTCTAGATTCCTGGGAGTGATTCATAATCAAGACCTACTTAAGGACATCAAGGAAGCATACCATGCGGATTCTTTGTTGGCTCAACCCCCAAGGGACGTAAGTCTTGTTTTTAAGAATGGTGTGTGGATTCAGGGACAACGTCTGTATATACCTGAAACAGTCAGACTGAGAGTATTGCAACTCATCCACGATTCCAAGATAGCCGGGCATAGGGGAATTCTAAAGACACAAGAATTTCTTTCTCGTTTCTTTTGGTGGCCCACTTACAGGAAAGATGTTTTAAACTATGTCACTTCATGTGAAGTCTGTGCAAGATGCAAAACACCTCGCTCCTCACCAACTGGTCTGTTACAACCTCTTCCCACCCCGTCCCGCCCGTGGGGATCCATTTCTATGGACTTCATTGTGGAGTTACCAACCTCTCAAGGGAAGAACACCATTCTAGTGGTGGTTGATCGTCTAACAAAGGCAGCTCATTTTATCCCTTGTGTCGGTTTACCCACTGCAAAACAGACATCAGACTTAATGATTAAGAATGTGTTTCGCTTACATGGAGTACCGGATGAGGTCATTTAGGACGAGGGGTGCAATTCACTTCAAGGTTTTGGCAAAATTTCTGTGCCGCATTGGACATTAAAGTAAACCTTTCTTCTGCTTTTCATCCCCAGACTAATGGACAGACAGAACGAACCAATCAGACCCTGGAGCAGTATCTCCGCTGCTTTATCTGCCACCTACAAGATGATTGGGTGGATCTACTTCCACTGGCTGAGTTCTCTTATAACAACTCTCAGAGCGCCTCCACTAAGCAGTCTCCTTTTTACTCCAATCTAGGTTATCATCCTAACATTCTTCCTCGATTTCCCATAGATACGCCCTTGCCGGCAGTGGCTGAAAGAATCACTTCTTTACAAAAGAATATGGATCTTCTAAAGGAAAATCTAGAATTGGCTCAGGAAAGGTACAAGAAAGCAGCAGATAAATTTCGTAAACCTGCACCAGCTTTCAAGGTAGGAGATTTGGTCTGGCTGTCAACCAGAAATCTTAAAATAAAGATTCCACCGTCTAAATTGGGACATAAGTACATTGGACCTTACAAGATCAGTAAGATTATAAGTGCTGTTGCTTGTCGTCTTCAACTGCCCAGAACTATGAGAATCCACCCTGTCTTTCATGTATCCCTACTAAAGGCTGCAACACCCAATACGTTTCCTGGACGCTCTTCTCCTTGCCCTGACCCAGTGCTGGTCGATGGTCAGGAAGAATTTATGGTGGAAAGGATTCTAGATTCCAGGTTGTACAGAAATCAGTTGCAATATTTGATTAAATGGCAGGGCTACCCAGTGGAGGACAACTCATGGGAGCCAGTCAATAATGTAAATGCTCCTCGCCTGCTCCGCCAGTTTCATCAGAGGTACCCTGAC
Organism: Oophaga sylvatica; assembly: GCA_033576555.1. NCBI lineage: Eukaryota > Metazoa > Chordata > Amphibia > Anura > Dendrobatidae > Oophaga > Oophaga sylvatica. Next base: position 304,270,765 of record JARQOD010000003.1, read on the forward strand.
AAGCCTGGTCTGAGGTCATCCGGAGGTTGTCCCTAAGGGGGAGTAATGTAAGGTTCTTTGTCTCTTTTGACATGTTCCTTGAAACTCAGTTTTCCGTCGGCCATTTTGCTTTCTGTCTTGCTGCAGCTATCTTGCCCTCAGTTAATATGGAGGTTCCAGCTTTCATGTTCCCGCCCTGATTCTCTCCTCTTGCTTCTTAAGCAGCCTCAGCTGAACAATCAGTGCTCCTGAATCAAGCTTCAGTCAGCCTGTGACCTGACTCCTGGAAACCTAGGATTTTGGACTCCAGCTATTTCCTACTGAGGAACTTTGGAACACTTTTGGACTCTGGAAACCTGCTGTCTGGTGAATCCATGTTTGCAGAGGAATTACGGTACAGAGAAGAGATCCTGAACCTGCTTTGGAGAGTTATTGTAGAGCTTGAAGTTACTCTGGCCTGCTGTGTCTCCTGCCTCTGTTCCTGCAAACTGTGTGACCTTTTCTGCATGCTTGTATGAAGTAATACAAGTCATTTCATATCAACCTGTGTCTCATGTGTTTTCCTCGCACCAAGCACAAGACGCTATAGGAACTGTACACTATACATGACACCTGTTTTGGATTGAAAATCTGTGCCTGTGACCAGTTGAGGCTGCCAATGTGTTAATGCCGACACTCCTGTTTTTTCTGCCTCTCCCCAGTCTCAAGATGTTCCTGACTTTTTGACTGATTTTTCGGATGTATTTAGCGAAAGTAAATCTGCATCCTTGCCCCCTCACAGGAGCTATGATTGCGCTATTAAATTAGTGCCTGGTGGTAAATTTCCTAAAGGTCGCCTTTCTAACTTGTCTGTACCTGAACACGATGCTATGCGATCTTATATCATGGAGTCATTGGAGAAGGGTCATATCAGACCATCCTCTTCACCATTGGGTGCCGTTTTTTTCTTTGTGGCCAAAAAGGATGGTTCATTGAGGCCGTATATTGATTATCGTCTCTTGAATAAGATCACTGTGAAGTATCAATATCCGTTACCCTTGATTTCTGCCCTTTTTTCAAGGGTGAAAAGTCTTAGTTGGTTTACCAAGCTTGACCTCAGGGGGGCGTATAACCTTATTCGCATTAAGCACGGGGATGAATGGAAGGTGGCGTTTAATACCCCAGAGGGGCATTTTGAGTACATAGTGATGCCCTTTGGGCTCACTAATGCTCCTTCCGTCTTTCAATCCTTCATGAATGATATTTTCAGGGATTTTGTGGATAAATTTCTGATTGTTTATTTGGATGATATCTTGATTTTTTTCCAATGACTGGGACTCTGATGTGAAACATGTTCGGACTGTGTTCCAGATTTTGAGAGAGAATGCACTGTATGTGAAGGGATCAAAGTGTCTTTTTGGCGTACAGAAGGTCTCATTTCTGGGATTCATTTTGTCTCCGTCTGTTATTGAAATGGACTCGGTCAAGGTTCAGGCCATCTGTGATTGGGTCCAACCTACTTCATTAAAGGCTCTTCAGAGATTCTTGGGTTTTGCCAATTTTTATCGTAAATTTATTGGTTAATTTCTCTGGTATTGTTAAACAATTGACTGATTTGACCAAAAAGGGTTCTGATGTGGTGAATTGGCCTCCTGAGGCAGTCTCTGTGTTTCAGGAACTTAAGAAGAGATTCACTTCTGCTCCTGTTCTACGGCAGCCTGATGTTTCTCTACTGTTTCAGGTGGAGGTTGATGCCTCTGAAATTGGGGCAGGTGCCGTTTTGTCCCAAAAAGATCCAGAGACCCCTAAGAGTAACCCTTGTGCCTTTTTCTCTCGAAAATTTTCTCCAACTGAACGTAATTATGACGTGGGTAATCGGGAGTTATTGGCCATGAAGTGTGCCTTTGAAAAGTGGAGACATTGACTGGAAGGAGCCAAACATCAGGTGGTGGTCCTCACGGACCATAAGAATCTGGTTTATCTCGAATCAGCCAAGCGACTTAATCCTAGACAGGCCAGGTGGGCCTTGTTTTTCACACATTTTAATTTTGTGGTTTCTTTTCTTCCTGGCACTAAGAATGTTAAGGCGGATGCCCTCTCGAGGAGTTTCTTTGCGGACTCTCCTGAGTTTTCTGATCCTACTGTTATTTTGAAAGAGGGTGTAGTTCTTTCCGCCATCTCGCCCAATTTGAGACTGGCTCTGGAAGGGTGCCAGGAGGATAAACCTGAGCGCTGCCCTATTGGGAAATTGTTTGCCCCAGACCAGTGGAGGAAGAGTGTGATGCTGAGATTCATTGTTCCGCGTTGGCTGGTCATCCAGATTTTTGGTACCAGAGACTTGGTGAGTCGGTCCTTTTGGTGGCCTACTTTGTCTCGTGACGTCAGGGAATTTGTGCAGTCCTGCGGGACTTGCTCTCTCTCAAAGCCTTGCTCTCGTTCTAGTGGTTTGTTAATGCCATTACCTGTGCCCAAGAGGCCATGGACCCATATCTCTATGGATTTTAGTTCCGACCTCCCTGTTTCTCAGAGAATGCCCATTATCTGGGTAGTCTGTGATAGGTTTTCCAAGATGATACATCTTGTGCCATTACCTAAGTTACCTTCCTCCTCCGAATTGGTGCCTTTGTTCCTTCAGCAAGTGGTTCGGTTACATGGCATTCCGGAGAACATTGTGTCTGACAGAGGAGTCCAGTTTGTTTCCAGATTTTGGAGGACATTTTGTTCTATACTTGGTGTTCAATTATCTTTCTCCTCTGCTTTTCATCCTCAGACCAATGGACAAACCGAGAGAACAAACCAGACCTTGGAGACTTATTTGAGATGTTTTGTGTCTGCTGATCAAGTTGACTGGGTCTCTTTTTTGCCTTTGGCTGAGTTTGCTCTTAATAGTAGGGCTAGCTCTGCCACCTTGATGTCTCCATTTTTCTGCAATTTTGGGTTTCACCCTCGATTTTCTTCGGGACACGCGGAGGCTTCTGTCTGTCTGGGTGTTGACTCTGTTGTGGAGCGAATGCAGCAGATTTGGGACCAGGTAGTGGAGAGGTTGTCTCTCTCTCAGGAGAAGGCCCAACGGTTTGCCAACCGGCATAGGACTGATGGTCCTCAGTTTAAAGTGGGGGACTTGGTTTGGTTGTCCTCAAGAAATATCCCTATGAGGGTTGCATCTCCAAAGTTTAAGCCTAGATTCATTGGACCTTATAAGATCATGGAGATTCTTAATCCTGTTTCCTTCCGTTTGCTTCTTCCAGGGACATTTAAGATCCATAACGTGTTCCACAAGTCCTTATTGAAGAGGTTTGTCGAGCCAGTGGTTCCTATGGCTGCGCCTCCTGACCCTGTTTTGGTTGAGGGCAATCTGGAGTATGTGGTTGAGAAAATATTGGATTCTCGTTTTTCTAGACAGAAACTCCAGTATTTGGTTAAGTGGAGAGGTTATGGTCAGGAGGACAATTCTTGTGTGTTTGCTTCGGACATCTATGCTAGGAGACTGATCCGTGCCTTTCACCGAGCTCATCCTGATCGACCTGGTTGCACAAGTGAGGGTTCGGTGACCCCTCCTCAAGGGGGGGTACTGTTATGAATGTGCTATAGATGGTTTCTGAGCAGAGGCTCCCTCTGGTGGTTACAGACAGTACTGAGCCTTTCAGCGAGGAATGGCAATCTGGGATTGCTGACTGATCTGATATAAGGGAGGTTCCCTCCCATGATGGTTGCAGGTGATCAATTGTTCTTGTCTCAATTGTGGTTCCTGGTACATTTGGAAGTTTGCTGAGTTTTGCCTGCATCTTCTGCTATCAGATAAGATATTTTCTGCTTTTATTTTTGTGCTTGCTTTTTGCATTGTTCCCTGCACTTCTGTGGAGGTCAGCCAGGTCCCCTCCGGGGGCTTGTGCTCCTCTCAGTTTATCTGAAGCCACTGTTATTTGTTCATTTGCTTTTTCCTATTTTTTCAGTGGCTGCGGCTTAGTTTTGTTACACCAGAGATCTGATTTTAGGTGGTAGAGATCGTGTGATCTCAGGTGTTTTTGCAATCAGAAGAGTTGGTTTTTTTAGTTTTTTTTTTATTGCTGTGAGTATCCTTTCCTGTAATTTTCTGTCTAGACAGATTGGGCCCCAGCGTTTGCTCATTCTATTTTCTGTCTGTGTCCGTGCATCTTCTTGTCTAACCGCCATTACATGTTTGGGGGCTTCCTATTTTCTTTGGGGATCTGCTCCGGGGCAGATAGCTTTCATCTTTCTGCCTTTAGGTGTAGTTATCTCTCAGGCTGTGACGTGGCGTCTAGGATCAACGTAGGAACTCTCCACGGCTACCTCTAGTTGTGTGGTTAGTTCAGGGTACTGCAATCCAATAGGTTCCAGCCTCTCTGGTGTATTGCCGTTTTTGCTTATTCTCCTCAGCTACCAAAACACAACACTGTCCCCTCTCTTATACATCCTAGTGATGGAGCACCTGCTCTCATCAATTCACGATAACCCCAATATTAGGGGGATTGAGGTGGGAGGCACCGAGTACAAGTGCTCTGCATTTGCTAATGAATGATGTCCTAGTATATATCACTCAACCACATATATCCATCACTGCTGTTATGGCTGAAATAGATCACTTTGGTACATGGTCATATTTTAATATCAATGCAGCGAAGTCTGAGGACCTCGATGTTTCCCTCCCCAAATCCATACAGGATTCCATCCAGTCCAACTTTCCCTTTGCCTAGCCCTCACAGGGATCAAATACTTAGGAATTCGTATTCATAGAGACCTCTCGCTTCTATTTTTTCTTAAGTTTGGGCCCTTTATTGAACAACTCCATAGAGGTCTTACTTCTTGGACGGTGAAGGATTTTTCCTCGTTCGTCAGAATAAATATACTAAAAATGAACGTCCTAGCTAAACTCTTATACCTCTTCCAAACCATTCCCGTGGTAATTCCCTCAAATTTTTGGAAAAGACTACGCAGTAGCTTTTGCAGATTTATCTTGGCAAGTGGGCGTCCACGCATTTGGGGGGACGTTCTGATCAGACACAAACAAAAGGAGGGCCTTAGCCTTCCGGATTGTAAGAGGTATTACATGGCAGCAGTACACGCTAGAATCCTCGACTTCTTCCATCATTCAGAGGGGAAATTGTGGGTCAAAATAGCTCAATCCATTTGTCCTAAAGCTCTTACCACTCTCCCATGGTGCGCCCATTTAATTGTCCCCTCTCTTGGCCTCATGTCATATAGTACTTATGCCACTGCTTTGGCTTTGAGATCCCCAAAAAAAAGCTTATCTTCAATCGACCCCCAGGGCCCCTTGCTCCTGATTTCAGATAATCCAGATTTCCCACCAGGACTATCTGCAAATAGATTTCTCGGTTCAAATAAATCTCATCCGATATTATTTTCTCATGTTATCTCCAGTACTTCACTGCTCCCCCTCAATGACTTGTTACAGGGAAGAGCCACTTCCCCGAAGGCAAATTTTGAATATAGGCAGTTACAACACTTCTATTCAACTGTGAAGAAGCGCACACATCTTCATAGAGATCTCACAAACTTTGAAAAATTGAGCCTATCATTATCACCCCCTACACACTCCATCTCCAGGTAACTGACAATAGGCCAGGATTCTGCGGTGCATGGGAAAGGGAACTGGGGAAGTCCTTCTCTGACTCACAATGGGATAAATGTTTCTTCCTAACACATAAAAACTCAATAGTGTCCAAAGCTCAGGAAACCTCCTTCAAAATTATCTCTAGATGGTACCGGGTACCAGCAGTCCTTCATAGATGGTATCCAGTGGTCTCAGATAGTGGTCTCAATTGCCCAGAGTTGCTTAAAACGGTTGGTGAGGTGATTTTAACAAATCCTCAAGCTTTTACTCTCCCCAGGATGACACAGGGGTAGAAAAGTCCTTGCGGATCCATGATTCGTTCATCTTTATGAATGTGAGTCTGTCTACATTGTCAGTGGACAGCCGTGTGCGCTTATCTGTCAGCACACCACCAGCAGCACTGCGGGGGATGACAAGATCTCCAAGGCGTGAGTGGCGATCTCCAGCCATTTATCCAGATTGGAAGCCCAAAAAGAGCAAGGGTCCAGTGACACAGTCATGGCTTCGATGTTCACTTGGAGATAATCCTGTACCATCGTCTCTAGGCGTTGACTATGTGTCTGACTTCTTGTCTCCTGTGGCCTTGCAAAGGATGGGCTAAAAAAGTGGTGAAAGGATTCCGCAAAATTGCTGTTAACACCAGCAGATACTGTGTTTCTGTTACGGTTTGAGTGCTGAAGACTCGACAGTCCCACGGTTGGCAAGTTAGAACTGTGAGATTCACTACGTGCACCACTGAAGTTTTGTGGAAAAGCACATGTAAGGTTATACAACAGTCTCTGCTGATACTCCTGCATGCGTGAATCCCTTTCTATGGCAGGAATTATTTTGGCAAATTTACTTTTGTACCGGGGATCTAAGAGTGTGGCTACCCAGTAGTCAGGATTATTTCGAATTCTGACAATTCAAGGGTCATGTTGCAGGTAGTACAACAAGAAGGCACTCATGTGTCTTGCGCATCCAGGAGCACCAAGACCCTGTTGTGTTGGTGGCGAGGTAAGAATCATGCTTCCTTCCTCTGCCCTCTCCCCCCACCCTCGCACAACAGAATTGTGATCAAGGTCTCCCTCATCTGATGAGTCTTCCATGCCCATCGCCAGTTCGTCCTCCACTTCTTCCTGGGCTCCTGCACCTTCCTCACTAGTTTGGCTGCTACCATGCGCCCTGGTTAATCCCTCTCCCCCACCTTCCCATGCCTGCCACCTTGGTGCTGCCAACCGTCTGGACCTTGCAGATGTTAGCCCTTCCGCATACAACTCCTCCTCCTCTACTTCCTCCACCTCCTCTTGTTCCATCACCTGACTCCAAATTATGTTTAACATCTGCTGCAGCATGTAAATCACCGGAATAGTCATGCTGATAATGGCATCGTCAGCACTAAACATCTTCGTTGCCATTTCAAAACTGTGCAGAAGGGTGCATAGATCCCTGATCAGAGACCACTCCTCCAGCGTGATTTGCCCACCTCTGGATCTCGTTGGCCCAGGCTATAAGTCAGAATGTATTGCACCAGGGCTTGTCGGTGCTGCCACAGTCGCTGCAACATGTGCAGAGTTGAATTCCGCCGTGTTGGAACATCGCATTTTAGCAGGTGAAGTGGCAGGCCGAACGACTTCTGTAGAGATGTAAGTCGCTGAGCTGCGGGATGCAAACGGCGGAAGTGAGCACAGAGCGACCGTGCCCTCTGCAGAGGGCCATCTAGTCCGGGATAGTGGGCTAATAATTGCTGGACAACCAGGTTCAATCACGTGAGCCATACAAGGCACGTGTGTGACATTGCCCCGCCGAAGGACCGCACCCAGGATTGCAGCATTGTCACACACGACCTTCCCTTGTTGCAGGTCCAGTGGAGACAACCATTCATGAAACTGGTTCTCCAGAGCTGACCACAACTCCTCAGCTGTGTGACTCACATTTCCCAGACATTTCAAAGTAAAAACCGCCTGATGACGTTGAGCCCTGCTGCCAGCATAGCAAGGAGGTGTGCAGGATCCCTTCTGCGCAGTTAGAAAGTGGGTGGCATGACCAGACAGGCTTTGGGTGCAGGTGGAGGACCGAGAGGAGGTTGAGGAGGCAGAACAGTGGAGGAACTTCAAGATAAAGAGGATTGACGCACAACTCGTGGGGACGGCAAGACTTGGACTGCAGCCCCTTGTCCTGCTGTCACCATAGTTACCCAGTGCCCAGTCAGCGACATGTAACGCCCCTGTCCATGCCTACTCGTCCAAGTGTCTGTGGTGAAATGTACCCTGTCATACACTGAGTTTCTCAAAGAAGCGGTGATGTTGGGTGCGACATGCTGGTGGAGCGCAGGCACACCTTTCTTTGAAAAGTAGTGCTGACTGGGCATCTGGTACTGGGGCACTGCGACGGACATAAGGTCTCGAAAATCCTCTGTGTCCACCAGGCGGAAAGGCAGCATTTCTGTAGCCAAGAGCTTGCAGATGGCGAAATTCGACCTCTTAGCTTTCTCATGGCTAGGAGGAAATGGTCTTTTACTTGTCCACATCTGAGGGACCAAGGGCTGGCTGTTGTGCATAGACGGGGTTGAGTAGGGTGTCCCCGGACAACTGACGGTCTGTGAGGAAGATGCAGGCGCAAAAGTTAGGTTACCTTGATCCAAAGGTGGTGCTCTCGATGTCGGAGAGCGGTCAACACCAGCTGGTGTTTCCACTTCCAAATGAAATGATGACCTGCCAATCAGACTGGCTGTTGCGGGTAAAGAAGTGGCAGGTCTGTATCTCAAAACAGGTGTGACCTACTGTCCCCCCAGTCACAGAGGATGAAGAGGCCTCGGATGCACAAGATGGGGCAGACGTTGGTTCGCCCGGCCCGCTAGGCCGCATTGTAGCACAGTGAGCTTGCCACTGCAACTTATGCTTCATATCCATGTGACGGTTCATGCATCAAGTACTCAAACTATGGATTTTTTGGCCTCTACTTAGCTTTTGGTCACAAATGTTACAGATAACACGAGTTGGGTCATCCTTATCGATCTGAAAAAATGCCCAGGCTATGCAAGGCTTAGAACCCATGTGACCTGAAGAGCCACCACGACTTGTGGTCAGAGGCAGAGTTGTGTTTGAGGATGCAGTTGGTGACGTGCTTCCAGTACTACGTCTCTGTCCAGGAAGGTGCAACCTGAGCTCGTCATCACTAGAATCCTCCTCCACCTCTTCTGCTGACCTCATCGACTGGCTGACTGTGGGTTCACAGTAAGTGGGATCTGCAACCTCGTCATCATCACCCTGTGTGTTCTCACACCCGTCGTCCTCAGAGCCAACCTCTTCCTGCCCTGACAAAAAACTCAAGTTGTCGCTCAAATCAGATATTTGAGTCTCATCATCGTCTTCCTCATTGTCTCCACCAACAGGAGTTACAGTTTGGGAACGAGGGTCTTCATTATGCTCAGAACCTACTTCAACTGGTCTTGGATCTGACTCATAAAGATTCTGGGCATCAGTGCAGATCATTTCCTTGTATGGATTCACATAAGCTGTGGAGAAGACCTCTGATTCCCAGGCTATAGTATGAGTAAACAGCTCTGCAGACTCAACCATCTGTTCTACCCCATACTCAGACGGGCAGCTGGAGACTTGGGAGCTGTGAGGAAGCAAGTGCGATTGGGGTGACACCTCTGAGGACTGGAGTTTTTTGTGATTTTGAAGTTGAGGTGGAAGAGAGCCGATTTAAAGGAGCACTTGATATCTGTTGAAGCACCTGCTGTTTTTGTGCCTCATCTGGAATTTGTAGCGATGGGCGTGGCCTAAGAAAGGGATCGTGTCACATTGTCCACTAAAAGAAGTAGACATCTTAGTTTGGCTGAAAGATGGTCTTTCTTTTGCATATGTTACTGTTGCTTTAACACCTACCCCATGGACACAACCTTTTTTTCCCTTCCTAAGACGCCTATTCCCCTTTCCACCAGCAGCAGGCCTTTTGCCACTCATTTTGGTGGTTACCTAATTGACAACTCTGGAGTTGTTTGCACAAAAATGATGGATGGAAACCGAGCAGAGCTGAGTGGCCAAATTGTGGTACTAGCCCAAAAGGATAGGCTGGGTTAGAAGCAGTAAAACAATTTTATTAGATACACAGGTGGTGGAGCTTGGTATAGATGGCCTAATAGAATGAGTACCACACACTGCTACTATTATGCCCAAAATTATTGTCCAGGCAAGATGCAGCTAAAAATTTGTAGTAATTTGAACGCTGGTGGAGCTTAGTATAGATGGCCTAATCGAATGAGTACCGCACTCTGCTACTATGCCCAAAATTATTGTCCAGGCAAGATGCAGCTAAAAATTATTAGTAATTTGAACGCTGGTGGAGCTTTGTATAGATGGCCTAATAGAATGAGTACCACACACTGTTACTATGCCCAAAATTATTGTCCAGGCAAGATGCAGCTAAAAATTATTAGTAATTTCAACGCTGGTGGAGATTTGTATAGATGGCCTAATAGAATGAGTACCACACACAGCTACTATGCCCAAAATTATTGTCCAGGCAAGATGCAGCTAAAAATTCGTAGTAATTTCAACGCTGGTGGAGCCTTGTATAGCTGGTCTAATAGAATGAGTACAACACATTGCTACTATGCCCTAAATTATTGTCCAGGCAAGATGCAGCTAAAAATTATTAGTAATTTCAACGCTGGTGGAGCTTTATATAGATGGCCTAATAGTAGCAGTGTGTGGCACTCATTCTATGCCCAAAATTATTGTCCAGGCAAGATGCAGCTAAAAATTATTAGTAATTTGAACGCTGGTGGAGCTTTGTATAGATGGCCTAATAGAATGAGTACCACACACTGCTACTATGCCCAAAATTATTGTCCAGGCAAGATGCAGCTAAAAATTATTAGTAATTTCAACGCTGGTGGAGCTTTGTATAGATGGCCTAATAGATTGAGTACCACATACTGCTACTATGCCCAAAATTATTTTCCAGGCAAGATGCAACTAAAAATTCGTAGTAATGTGAACGCTGGTGGAGCTGGCAAAAAGTGATAGGAACTGATGCAACCTTGCCCTCAAAAGGGCTGCAATTACAAATAGTCACTACTCCCAACTTATCTGTCTAAGATAAGAGCACAGGCCTGCCTGCTAAAAGTGCTAGGAACTGCTGTAACCTAGCCCTCAAAAGGGCTGCAATTACAAACTAGTCCCTACTCCCTAAACCTTTCTGTCTAACAGAAAATTCGCTTCCAATTCACTGTTACAATATAGCGCTAACAGCAGCAGCAGTGCCATCTAACACTCAGCTGCAGCAGTGAGAAAATTGTGGTGACGGGGAAAATGGCTGGGTCTTATAGGGCAAGGACATGTGACATACACAGCCAATGACACATACCCTTGCTTGTGTGAAAAAAAATCACTTTGCTCCGTGTGTGCGCTGCTGATAGGCTTGACAGACTGCACCTCCCCTCTGTAAATGCGGGAAAGAGAAAAAAAATGGAGATCTTCATTATTTCTGCAGAGATCCATCCCATGCCCCTCCCCCCACCCCGCTGTACACTCAAACTGTGTATTAAGATTGATTATCAACATTACTGTGAAAAAATCCAGTTATGATTTTGGTGCACGAACAGTTATCGAACATAACCTCGAACAGCCGGATTTTTTCCAAATCGTTCGGGTTCGTCGAACGGCTCGAACACCGCCCAAAACAGCTCGAATTTGAGATTGGCGAACAGTTCGATTCAAACACCGCTCATCTCTAGTAGTGATGGGCAAGCACTAAAATGCTTGGGTGCTCATTGCTCGGGTCGAGCAAATTGGAATGCTTGACACGACCAACGTGCCCAATCTAAGTCTCTGGGAAACTCAAGCATTTTTCTGGCAGACCCCTCGGCGGTCTGCAGAGGGAATAGAAGTTGCAGGAATCAATATTCCCAGGAATATGTTGGCGCTATATAAATAAAGATTATTATTATTATTATTATTAATGGGAACAGTGCTCAAATGACAAGAGAACAGCATGGGGAATACCCCTGGAAGCATTTCTGACTCCCAGGTCACTGCTGTGAGCAGTGTTATCAGAGTCTTATGCTACTTTTGCAGACTCACAGTAAAACATACAAAAACGAAACCAAAATGAATTTTCCTGGGAAATATGTTAAGGAACATCCTTTCCAGGGTAATGACTTGTATATAAGGCAAAGTAAATAACCAAAAACAAAACTGCTCCTCCACACCATGGGATATGATCACACGTAGCGTTTTGATGCATTCCCGTTATTAAGAAGTGAGTCTCTCATAGTTTTGCCTATGCAGTGAATGCAAGGGCTGTCAAAAATTTGGAGGCACTCCAATGCCCCTTTGAAGAGGAGGGCATCATGAAAAAAATTTCCCATTAGAAAGGAGCTGGTCTCTTATACTTGTAATACCCATGTACTAAGTGTATGGGCTGACAAAAATTTACCCCTGGGGGGTATACATGAACATACAGTATAACAATTTTTTTTTTACGTGCATCATAAACACCCTTTAAAAAAATTATGTGGTTGTTGCATCACAGACCCTGGTGATATGGTGGTGGAGGATGAGGATGAAGAGAAGGAGGAGGACAACAGCAAATAGCCAAAGTCAGGAAGCGTAAACTCATGTGTGGGTGTGAAGAGGAGCGTGGGAATAGACCTCCCAAAAAAAGACACTGGATTTGAGTTTATGTTACGCTGCTATCATTCGGTGGTGTTGAATGGCAGCTCAGCCGGCATACCTAATGTCACACAGTCCATTCATCTGCTGCATATCTCCAGCCATTTCAGGGGTGGCTAAGCGGGCATATGAAATGGCATACAGTCCATTCATCTGCTGCATATCTCCAGCCATTTCAAGGGTGGCTCAGCCAGCATATCTAATGGCATACAGTCCATTCATCTGCTGCATATCTCCAGCCATTTCAAGGGTGGCTCAGCCAGCATATCTAATGGCATACTGTCAATTCATCTGCTGCATATCTCCAGCCATTTCAATAATAGCTCAGCAGGCATATATAATGGCATAGTCCATCATATGCTGCATATCTCCAGCCATTTCAAAGGTGGCTCAGCGGGCAAATATAATGGCATGCAGTCCATTCATCTGCTGCATATCTCCAGCCATTTCAATGGCAGCTCAGCCAGCATATCTAATGGCATACAGTCCATTCATCTGCTGCATATCTCCAGCCATTTCAATGGCAGCTCAGCCAGCATATCTACAGTCATGGCCAAAAGTTTTGAGAATGACACAAATATTATATTTTCACATGATCTGCTGCCCTCTGGTTTTTATGTGTGTTTGACAGATGTTTTTATCACAGACAGAAATATAATAATTGCAAACATATGAGTAACAAAAGCTTATATTGACAGTTAGAATGAGTTAATGCAGCAAGTCAATATTTGCAGTGTTGACCCTTCATCTTCAGGACCTCTGCAATTCTCCCTGGCATGCTCTCAATCAACTTCTGGACCAAATCCTGACTGATAGCAGTCCATTCTTGCACAATCAATGCTTTCATTTTGTCAGAATTTTTATGTTTTTGTTTGTCCACCCGTCTCTTGATGATTGACCACAAGTTCTCAATGGGATTAAGATCTGGGGAGTTTCCAGGCCATGGACCCAAAATCTCTATGTTTTGTTCCCTGAGCCATTTAGTTATCACCTTTGCTTTATGGCAAGGTGCTCCATCATGCTGGAAAAGGCATTGTTGATCGCCAAACTGCTCTTGGAGGGTTGGGAGAAGTTGCTCTTGGAGGACATTCTGGTACCATTCTTTATTCATGGCTGTGTTTTTAGGCAAGACTGTGAGAGAGCCGATTCCCTTGGCTGAGAAGCAATCCCACACATGAATGGTTTCAGGATACTTAACAGTTGGCATGAGACAAGACTGGTGGTAGCGCTCACCTTGTCTTCTCCGAATGAGGCGTTTTCCTGATGTCCCAAACAATCGAAAAGGAAATTCATCAGAGAAAATAACTTTACCCCAGTCCTCAGCAGTCCACTGCCTGTACCTTTTGCAGAATATCAGTCTGTCCATGATGTTTTTTCTGGACAGAAGTGGCTTCTTTGCTGCCCTCCTTGAGACCAGACTTTGCTCCAAGAGTCTCCGCCTCACAGTGTATGCAGATGCACTCACACCTGCCTGCTGCCATTCCTGAGCAAGCTCTGCACTGCTGGTAGCCCGATCCCGCAGCTGAAACACTTTTAAGAGACGGTCCTGGCACTTGCTGGTCTTTCTTGGGCGCCCTGAAGCCTTTTTGGCAACAATGGAACCTCTCTCCTTGAAGTTCTTGATGCAATAAATTGTTTACTGAAGTGCAATCTTTCTAGCTGCGATACTCTTCCCTGTTAGGCCATTTTTGTGCATTGCAATGATGACTGCACATGTTACTTTAGAGATAACCATGGTTAACAGAAGAGAAACAATGATGCCAAGCACCAGCCTCCTTTTAAAGTGTCCAGTGGTGTCATTCTTACTTAATCATGACAGATTGATCTCCAGCCATGTCCTCATCAACACCCACACCTGTGTTAATGGAGCAATCACTGAAAAGAGGTTAGCTGGTCCTTTTAAGGCAGGGCTGCAATAATGTTGAAATGTGTTTTGGGGGATAAAGTTCATTTTCTAGCCAAATATTGACTTTGCAAGTAATTGCTGTTAAGCTGATCACTCTTTATAACATTCTGGAGTATATGCAAATTGCCATTAGAAAAAGTGAAGCAGTAGACTTTGTAAAAATTAATATTTGTGTCATTCTCAAAACTTTTGGCTATGACTGTAGTGGCATACTGTCAATTCATCTGCTGCATATCTCCAGCCATTTCAATGATGGCTCAGTGGGCATATGTAATGGCATGGAGTCCATTCATCTGCTGCATATCTCCAGCCATTTCAATGATGACTCAGTGGGCATATGTAATGGCATGGAGTCCATTCATCTGCTGCATATCTCCAGCCATTTCAATGGCAGCTCAGCCAGCATATCTAATGGCATAATGTCAATTCATCTGCTGCATATCTCCAGCCATTTCAATGATGGCTCAGTGGGTATATGTAATGCATACAGTCCATTCATCTGCTGCATATCTCCAGTCATTTCAAGGGTGGCTCAGCGGGCATATGTAATGGCATGGAGACCATTCATCTGCTGCATATCTCCAGCCATTTCAATGGCAGCTCAGCCAGCATATCTAATGGCATAATGTCAATTCATCTGCTGCATATCTCCAGCCATTTGAATAATGGCTCAGTGGGTATATGTAATGCATACAATTCATTCATCTGCTGCATATCTCCAGTCATTTCAAGGGTGGCTCAGCGGGCATATGTAATGGCATACTGTCCATTCATATGCTGCATATCTCCAGCCATTTCAAGGGTGGCTCAGCGGGTATATATAATGGCATGCAGTCCATTCATCTGCTGCATATCTCCAGCCATTTCAATGATAGCTCAGCGGGCATATGTAATGGCATACAGCCCATTCATATGCTGCATATCTTCAGCCATTTCAATGATGGCTCAGTGGGCATGTGTAATGCATACAGTCATGGACAAAAGTTTTGAGAATGACACAAATATTAATTTTTACAAAGTCTACTGCTTCACTTTTTCTAATGGCAATTTGCATATACTCCAGAATGTTATAAAGAGTGATCAGCTTAACAGCAATTACTTGCAAAGTCAATATTTGTCTAGAAAAGGAACTTTATCCCCCCAAAACACATTTCAACATCATTGCAGCCCTGCCTTAAAAGGACCAGCTAACCTCTTTTCAGTGATTGCTCCATTAACACAGGTGTGGGTGTTGATGAGGACATGGCTGGAGATCAATCTGTCATGATTAAGTAAGAATGACACCACTGGACACTTTAAAAGGAGGCTGGTGCTTGGCGTCATTGTTTCTCTTCTGTTAACCATGGTTATCTCTAAAAAAACACGTGCAGTCATCATTGCAATGCACAAAAATGGCCTAACAGGGAAGACTATCGCAGCTAGAAAGATTGCACCTCAGTCAACAATCTATCGCATCATCAAGAACTTCAAGGAGAGAGGTTCCATTGTTGCCAAAAAGGCTCCAGGGCGCCCAAGAAAGACCAGCAAGCGCCAGGACCGTCTCTTAAAAGTGTTTCAGCTGCGGGATCGGGCTACCAGCAGTGCAGAGCTTGCTCAGGAATGGCAGCAGGCAGGTGTGAGTACATCTGCACGCACTGTGAGGCGGAGACTCTTGGAGCAAGGCCTGGTCTCAAGGAGGGCAGCAAAGAAGCCACTTCTCTCCAGAAAAAAACATCATGGACAGACTGATATTCTGCAAAAGGTATAGGCAGTGGACTGCTGAGGACTGGGGTAAAGTTATTTTCTCTGATGAATCCCCTTTTCGATTGTTTGGGACATCAGGAAAACGCCTTATTCGGTGAAGACAAGGTGAGCGCTACCACCAGTCTTGTCTCATGCCAACTGTTAAGCATCCTGAAACCATTCATGTGTGGGGTTGCTTCTCAGCCAAGGGAATAGGCTCTCTCACAGTCTTGCCTAAAAACACAGCCATGAATAAAGAATGGTACCAGAATGTCCTCCAAGAGCAACTTCTGCCAACCCTCTAAGAGTAGTTTGGCGATCAACAATGCCTTTTCCAGCATGATGGAGCACCTTGCCATAAAGCAAAGGTGATAACTAAATGGCTCAGGGAACAAAAGATAGAGATTTTGGGTCCATGGCCTGGAAACTCCCCAGATCTTAATCCCATTGAGAACTTGTGGTCAATCATCAAGAGACGGGTGGACAAACAAAAACCTAAAAATTCTGACAAAATGAAAGCATTGATTGTGCAAGAATGGACTGCTATCAGTCAGGATTTGGTCCAGAAGTTGATTGAGAGCATGCCAGGGAGAATTGCAGAGGTCCTGAAGAAGAAGGGTCAACACTGCAAATATTGACTTGCTGCATTAACTCATTCTAACTGTCAATATAAGCTTTTGTTACTCATATGTTTGCAATTATATTTCTGTCTGTGAAAAAAACATCTGTCAAACACACATAAAAACCAGAGGGCAGCAGATCATGTGAAAATATAATATTTGTGTCATTCTCAAAACTTTTGGCCATGACTGTACAGTCCATTCATCTGCTGCATATCTCCAGCCATTTCAATGGTGGCTCAGCCCAATCCAGCCTTTGTTAATTGTTATAAGAGTCAGCCTGTCAGCATTTTCAGTTGACAGGCGGATGCGCTTATCAGTTATAATTCCACGAGCGGCACTAAAAATCCGCTCTGACAAAACCCTAGCGGCAGGGAGGTCCAGGACCTCCAAGGCGTATAGAGCCAGTTCATGCCACGTGTCCAGCTCGGATACCCAATAATTATAAGGCACATAGGAATCACGGAGGATGTTGGTACGGTCAGCAAGGTATTCCCTCAGCATCTTCGAAATTTTGCACTACTTGTGAGAGCACCCCGCGCCTCAGGGCCTGTGCGATGGGAGGGTCTGAGAAAACTCTCCCAGAACTTTGACAAGAGTTCTCTTGCCTCTGCTGGATTGGAGTTGTGTCTCTCTCGCCTGTACTCCTTGGTTGTCCAATGAACTGTGACCTCATTTTTAGATGGGATTTTTTTTTTAATAATTCCACATCAAAGGCCTTCTGATACTGCCCCATTTTAGTAGACCTGTCCGCCTCGGGAATAAGAGATAGAAAGTTCTCCTTGTAGTGTGGGTCTAAAAGTGTCAGCAACCAGTAATGACTGTCACCCAAAATTTTTAGAACGCAAGGGTCACGGGAAAGGCAGCGTAACATAAATTCAGCCATGCGTGCCAGACTGCTAACAAGCAAGACTTTCGTATCCTCACCAAAAGGACAACTGACCATGCTCTTCTCCTCCTCCTCCTCCTCCCTGTCCTCAGGACATCCATGTTGATCTGACAGTATGACAATTGTGCAGGTAGTACCATCTATAGCGCATGAAACTAGCTCCTGTTCCTCCTCCTCGTTTTCCTCATTGTCACCCAATCCACGTTGGGATGAGATGAGGCTGGGCTGTTTTGTAATCACCCTGTATGGTTCCTTGCTCCATCTCATTGTGCTCCGTCTGCAATCTGCAATGCATCCTCTTTGATTGTGAGCAGAGAGCATTTCAAAACACAAAGAAGCAGGATGGTGATGTTAATTATGGCATCATCGCCGCTCATCATCTTGGTTGAGTCCTCAAAGTTTTGTAGGATGGTACGTATGTCAGTGCATTAGCATTGAGGCCTTTTTAGACAGGTAATCATCTCTGCCTGTTTTTGTTGCTTCTGGTGTTTTCTTGAATTTTGGATTTTTAGTCCGCTGTTTGAGGTTTTGATGTTAGAGTAGGACTGGCAAGCGTAATAATCCGTGAAGTGGGTTGCCAGCTTATATATTTTGGCCAGAATATCAACCAATACCTTACATATATTGCTATTTTTTTTTGCACATTATATTTTTGCAGGGTGCAGTTGGGCCCTAATGGTTCTGTACACTGTGGCCTCTGTTCACACTGGATGCATTATAGTTAGTACTGGGCAGCCCGCATAAGGCGTCATTAATAGGCTGTGAACCATATGCTCTGCATTCCTAGTGTGAACATCGCCACATACAGATTGTATCTTTGTACACTGGTGTGCCACACGGCCAATACCTGATTGCAGGCTGGCTGTTTCATTTGGTATTAATGCACCTGTGTAGTTGCCATTTTACTTGGGTCTGCTGCACCCTGTCAGTGCATTAGTATTGAGGCCTTTTTAGACAGGTAAGCATCTCTGCCTGTTTTTGTTGCTTCTGGTGTTTTCTTGAATTTTGGATTTTTAGTCCGCTGTCTGAGGTTAGGATGGTACATATGTCTGACATCCATGTTCACTCCTGAGGTCTTATGTGTGGAGTCTGAACTGAATACCCACGGTCTTGAAGATGCTGGTAGTCAACAACTGCCCTCTTTTGCTCACAAATCCTTCCCAACATCTGCAGTGTGGAGTTCCAATGCATGGAGACATCAAACACCAGTCAGTGAGCTGGAAGCTGCAAATGCTGCTGAAGCACGGCAAGGTTGGCAGAAGCTGCAGCTGACTTTCTAAAATGGGCATACAGGTGGCGTACTTTGACAAGCAGATCCAGCAGCTCTGTGTAGGTTTTGAGAAACTGCTAAACTAGGATGTTAAGCACATGGGCTAGGAATGGTACGTTTGTGAGCTCACCTCGCCTCAGAGCCGCCACCAGGTTCTGGCCATTGTCACACACGACCATGTCTGGCTGTAGGTTCAGCGGTGTCAGTCACAGATTTACCTGCTCTTTCAAAGCTGTCCACAACTCTTCAGCATTGTGCGGTTTGACACCTAAGCATATTAGCTTCAGTACACCCTGCTGGCGCTTGACTGAGGAAGTGTTGCAGTGCTTCTAGCTTGTGACTGATGTGGTCATTTCGGAGATGGAGGCTGAAGAGGAGGAGGAGGATGATGTGCAGGAGCTGCAGACCGCGGGGGCAACCTTGATTGAGCGAGGGCCCGCAATCCTCGTTATCGGTAGGACGTGTTCCATCCCAAGGTCCGACTGGGTCCCGGCTTCCACTATGTTAACCTAGAGTGCCGTCAGCGAGATGTACCGTACTTGCCCAAAAGAACTTGTCCACGTGTCTGTGGTTAGGTGGACTTTCCCAGTAACTGCATTGTTGAGGGCAAGGCTAATGTTGTGAGACACGTGCTTGTGTAATGCAGGGACAGCACACCGGGAGAAATAGTGGCGGCTGGGGACCGAGTACCGAGGGATGATCACTGCCATCAGGTTGCTGAAAGCTTCTATGTTATGAATGTGCTGGAGATGGTTTCTGAGCAGAGGCTCCCTCTGGTGGTTGCAGACAGTACTGAACCTCACAGCAAGGAATGGCAATCTGGGATCACGGACTGGACTGATATAAGGGAGGTTCCCTCCCATGATGGTCGCCGGTGATCAATTGTTCTTGTCTCAATTGTGGTTCCTGGTTCTTTTGGAAGTTGCTGGAGTCTTGCCTGCACCTGCTGCTTTGAGATAAGATATTTTCTGCTTTTCTTTTTGTGCTTGCTTTTTTCATGGTTTTCTGCACTTTTGTGGAGGTCAGACGGGTCCCCTCCTGGGGCCTGAGCTCCTCTCAATTTGTCTGTAGCCCCTGTTGTTTGTTCATTTGCTTTTTCCTGTTTTTCAGTGGCTGCGGCTTTGTTTTGTTACACCAGAGATCTGATTTAGGTGGTAGAGATCGTGTGATCTCAGGTTTTTTTGGCAATCAGAAGTGCTGGTATTTTTTAGGGTTTTTGTTGGATTGCAGTCAGAATTCTTTTCTGTACTTTTCTGTGTAGACAGATTGGGCCCCAACGATTGCTTATTCTATTTTCTGTCTGTGTCCGTGCTGTCTTCTTGTCTAACCGCCATTATATGTTTGGGGGCTTCCTATTTTCTTTGGGGATCTGCTCCAGGGCAGATAGCTTTCATCTTTCTGCCTTTAGGTGTAGTTATCTCTCAGGCTGTGACGAGGCATCTAGGATCAACGTAGGAACGCTCCACGGCTACCTCTAGTTGGGTGGTTAGTTCAGGTTACTGCAATCCAATAGGTTCCAGCCTCTCTGGTGTATTACTGTTTTTGCTTTTTCTCCTCAGCTACCTAAACATAACAGTATCACCGGCCAAAAACTAAAATTATATGGTACTCACAGAAAGGAAAAAATAGTGTAGAAAGAAAAAAGTTGTCAGAGATTTTTTTTTTTTCTGTTTGTTGCATTTTTTCCCTCTTTCTCTCTGGGTGCTGAGGAGGATTTTTTTTTTCTCTCAATGGAGTTTGCACAGTTGTCTGGCCATGTGGATCAGCTTGCCACTGAGGTTCGGAGTATTGCTTCCTATCTTGCTGGGTTGCCGGTTGTGGAACCTAGGATCCCCATGCCAGATTTGGTTTTGGGGGATCGGGCTAAATTTCTGAATTTCAAAAATAACTGTAAGTTGTTTTTTGCCTTGAAGCCTAAGTCCTCAGGGAACGCAGCACAGCAGGTTAAAATTGTCATCTCTCTCCTGCGCGGCGACCCTCAGGATTGGGCTTTTTCCCTGACACCTGGGGATCCTGTTTTGAATGATGTTGATGTATTTTTTCAGGCTCTGGGGTTGTTGTATGATGAACCTAATGTCACTGATCAGGCTGAGAAGACCTTGTTGGCATTAAGTCAAGGCTGTGAAGCCGCTGAACTGTACTGTCAGAAATTTCGAAAGTGGACAGTCCTGACCAAATGGAATGATGATGCTTTGGCAGCCCTTTTTCGGAAGGGTCTGTGTTATGTTTTGGTAGCTGAGAGCAGACAAAAAACGGCAATACACTAGAGAGGTTGGAATCTATTGGATTGCAGTACACTGACGAACCACCACAACTAAAGGCAGCCGTGGAGCATTCCTACGTTGGTCCTAGACGCCTCATCACAGCCTGAGAGATTAACTACACCTAAAGATGCTCCCAAACATGTAATGGCGGTTAGACAAGAGGAAATACAGACACAGACAGAAAATAGTATGAGCAAACGCTGGGGCCCAATCTGCCTAGACAGAAAAGGATAGAAAGGATACTCACTGCAATCCAAAAAAACCCTAAAAAATACCAACTCTGCTGATTGCAAAAACACCTGAGATCACATGACCTCTACCAACTAAATCAGTTCTCTGGTGTAACAAAACTAAGCCGCAGCCACTGAAAAAACTGGAAAAGGCAAATGAACAAATAACAGTGGCTCCAGAGGAACTGAGAGGAGCCCAAGCCCCCTGGGGGGGAACCTGGCTAACCTCACAGAAATGCAGAGAAATATGCAAATGGTAAGCACAAAAACAAAAACAGAAAATATCTTATCTGAAAGTAGAAGAGGCAAGACTCAGCAAGCTTCCAAGTGAACCAGGAACCACAGTTGAGACAAGAACAATTGATCACCGGCAACCATGATGGGAGGGAACCTCCCTTATATCAGACCAGTCTGTAACTCCTGATTGCCAATCCTCATTGAATGGTTCAGTACTGTTTGTAACCATCAGAGGGAGCTTCTGCTTAGAATTCATTTCTAAAACATTCACAACAGTACCCCCCTTGAGGAGGGGTCACCGAACCCTAATTTGTGCAACCAGGTCGGTCAGGATGAGCTCGGTGATAGCCACGGATCAGTCTCCTAGCATGGATGTCCGAAGCAAACACCCAAGAATTGTCCTCCTGACCGTAACCTCTCCACTTAACCAAATACTGGAGTTTCCGTCTAGAAAAACGAGAATCCAATATTTTCTCAACCACATACTCCAGATTGCCCTCAACCAAAACAGGGTCGGGAGGCGCAGCCATAGGAACCACTGGCTCGACAAACCTCTTCAATAAGGACTTGTGGAACACGTTATGGATCTTAAATGTCCCTGGAAGAAGTAAACAAAAGGAAACAGGATTAAGAATCTCCGTGATCTTATAAGGTCCAATGAACCTAGGCTTAAACTTAGGAGATGCAACTCTCATAGGGATATTTCTTGAGGACAACCAGACCAAGTCCCCCACTTTAAACAGAGGACCATCAGTCCTATGCCGGTTGGCAAACCGCTGGGCCTTCTCCTGAGAGAGGGACAACCTCTCCACTACCTGGTCCCAAATCTGCTGCATACGCTCCACAACAGAGTCAACACCCGGAAAGACAGAAGCCTCCGTCTGTCCCGAAGAAAATCGAGGGTGAAACCCAAAATTGCAGAAAAATAGAGACATCAAAGTGGCAGAGCTTGCCCTATTATTAAGCGCAAACTCAGCCAAAGGCAAAAAAGAGACCCAGTCATCTTGATCAGCAGACACAAAGCATCTCAGATAAGTCTCCAATGTCTGGTTTGTTCTCTCAGTTTGTCCATTGGTCTGAGGATGAAAAGCAGAGGAGTAAGACAATTGAACACCAAGTTTAGAACAAAAAGTCTTCCAAAATCTGGAAACAAACTGGACTCCTCTGTCAGACACAATGTTCTCAGGAATGCCGTGTAACCGAACCACGTGCTGAAGGAACAAAGGCACCAATTCGGAGGAGGAAGGCAACTTAGGTAATGGCACAAGATGTATCATCTTGGAAAACCTATCACAAATCAGCCAGATAACGGTCATTCTCTGAGAAACAGGGAGGTCGGAAATAAAATCCATAGAGATATGGGTCTATGATCTCTTGGGCACAGGCAATGGCATCAACAAACCACTAGAGCGAGAGCAAGACTTGGAGTGAGAGCAAGTCCCACACGACTGCACAAACTCCCTGACGTCACGAGACAAAGTAGGCCACCAAAAGGACCGACTCACCAAGTCTCTGGTACCAAAAATTCCGGGATGACCGGCCAAAGCGGAACAATGAATCTCAGACATCACACTCTTTTTCCACTGGTCTGGGACAAACAATTTCCCAATAATGCAGCGCTCGGGTTTATCCTCTTGACACCCCTCCAGAGCCAGTCTCAAATTGGGCGAGATGGCGGAAAGAACTACACCCTCTTTCAAAATAACAGCAGGATCAGATAACTCAGGAGAGTCCGCAAGGAAACTCCTCGAGAGGGCATCCTGTTATGTTACGGTAGCTGAGGAGTGCAGGTAAAAAAGGCAATACACCAGAGCAGTTGGAATCTATGAGATTGCAGTACCCTGACTAACACACACAACTAGAGGCAGCCGTGGAGCGTTCCTACGTTGGTCCTAGATGCCTCGTCACAGCCTGAGAAACTAACTACACCTAAAGATAGATATAGGAAAGCTATCTGCCCCGGAGCAGAACCCCAAAGATAATAGAAAGCCCCCAAACATGTAATGGCGGTTAGACAAGATGAAATACTGACACAGAAAGAAAATAGTATGAGCAAACGCTGGGGCCCAAACTAACTAAATAGAAAAGGATAGGAAGGGTACTTACTGCAATCCCAGAAAACCCTGAAAAGCACGAACTCTACTAATTTCAAAAACACCTGAGATCACACGACCTCTTCCACCTAAATTAGTTCTCTGGTGTAACAAAATCAAAACAGCAGCCACTGAAAAAACTGGAAAAAGCAAAAGTACAAACATCAGTGGCTGAACAAAACTGAGAGGGCAAAAGCCCCGGAGGGACCCTGAAGGCCCCTACAGAAGTGCAGGACAAAATGCAAAAATATAGCACGAACACAAAAGAAGAAAATGTCTTATCTGTTAGCAGGAGATGCAGACACGACACAGCAGGCTACAAGGGAAACTGGAATAAAGGATTCAGACCAGAACAATTGATCACCGGCAACCCTGATGGGAAGGTGACTCCCTTATATAAGACCAGTCAGTAACACCTGATTCCCAGTCCTCACAATCTTCACTGGACAGACTAGCACCGCTAGTAACCACCAGAGGGAGCCTCTGCTCAGAACTCATCTCAAACCCATTCACAACAGTACTCCCCCCTTGAGGAGGGGTCACCGAACCCTCATTTGAGCAACCAGGTCGGTCAGGATGAGTTCTATGATACACACGGATAAGTCTCCTAGCATGGATGTCCGAAGCAAACACCCAAGAATTGTCTTCTTGACCATAACCTCTCCATTTAACCAAATACTGGAGTTTCCGTCTAAAAAAACAAGAATCTAATATTTTCTCAACCACATACTCCAGATTGCCCTCAACCAAAACAGGGTCAGGAGGCACAGCAGCAGGAACCACTGGCTCAACAAACCTCTTCAACAAGGACTTGTGGAACACGTTATGGATCTTAAATGTCCCTGGAAGAAGCAAACGAAAAGAAACAGGATTAATAATCTCCATGATCTTATAAGGTCCAATGAACCTAGGCTTAAATTTAGGAGATGCTACTCTCATAGGAATATTCTTTGAGGACAACCAGACCAAGTCCCCCACTTTAAACCGAGGACCATCAGTCCTATGCCGGTTAGCAAACCGCTGGGCCCTCTCCTGAGAGAGGGACAACCTCTCCACTACCTGGTCCCAAATCAGTTGCATACGCTCCACAACAGAGTCAACACCTGGACAGACAGAAGCCTCCGTCTGTCCTGAAGAAAATCGAGGGTGAAACCCAGAATTACAGAAAAACGGAGACATCAAAGTAGCAGAGCTAGCCCTATTATTAAGAGCAAACTCAGCCAAAGGCAAAAAAGAGACCCAGTCATCCTGATCAGCAGACACAAAGCATCTTAGATAAGTCTCCAATGTCTGGTTTGTTCTCTCAGTTTGACCATTGGTCTGAGGATGAAATGCCGAGGAGAAAGACAATTGAACACCCAGTTTAGAACAAAAAGTCCTCCAAAATCTGGAAACAAACTGGACTCCTCTGTCAGACACAATGTTCTCAGGAATGCCGTGTAAACGAACCACGTGCTGAAGGAACAACGGCACCAATTCAGAGGAGGAAGGCAACTTAGGTAATGGCACAAGATGTATCATCTTGGAAAACCTATCACAAATTACCCAGATGGTGGTCATTCTCTGAGAAGCAGGAAGGTCGGAAATGAAATCCATAGAGATATGGGTCCATGGTCTCTTGGGCACAGGCAATGGCATCAACAAACCACTAGAGCGAGAGCAAGGCTTGGAGCGAGAGCAAGTCCCGCAGGACTGCACAAATTCCCTGACATCACGAGACAAGGTAGGCCACCAAAAGGACCGACTAACCAAGTCTCTGGTACCAAAAATTCCGGGATGCCCAGCCAACGCGGAACAATGAATCTCAGACATCACACTCTTTTTCCACTGGTCCGGGACAAACAATTTTCCAACAGGGCAGCACTCGGGCCTATCCTCCTGACACCCCTCCAGAGCAAGTCTCAAATTGGGCGAGATGGCGGAAAGAACTACACCCTCTTTCAAAATAACAGAAGAATCAGATAACTCAGGAGAGTCCGCAAGGAAACTCCTCGAGAGGGCATCCACCTTAACATTCTTAGTGCCAGGAAGAAAGGAAACCACAAAATTAAAACGTGTGAAAAACAAGGCCCACCTGGCCTGTCTAGGATTGAGTCGCTTGGCAGATTCCAGATAGACCAGATTCTTATGGTCCGTAAGGACCACCACCTGATGTTTGGCTCCCTCCAGCCAATGTCTCCACTCTTCAAAAGCCCACTTCATGGCCAATAACTCCCGATTACCCACGTCATAATTACGTTCAGTAGGAGAAAATTTTCGAGAGAAAAAGGCACAAGGGTTACTTTTAGAGGTCTCTGGATCTTTTTGGGACAAAACGGCACCTGCCCCAATTTCAGAGGCATCAACCTCCACCTGAAATGGCAGAGAAACATCAGGCTGCCGTAGAACAGGAGCAGAAGTGAATCTCTGCTTAAGTTCCTGAAATGCAGAGACTGCCTCAGGAGGCCAATTCACCACATCAGAACCCTTTCTGGTCAAATCAGTTAATGGTTTAACAATAACCGAGAAATTACCAATAAATTTACGATAAAAATTGGCAAAACCCAAAAATCTCTGAAGAGCCTTTAATGAAGTAGGTTGGACCCAATCACAGATGGCCTGAACCTTGACCGGGTCCATTTCAATAACAGATGGGGACAAAATGAATCCCAGAAATGAGATCCTCTGTACGCCAAAAAGACACTTTGATCCCTTCACATACAGAGCATTCTCTCTCAAAATCTGGAATACAGTTTGAACATGTTTCACATGAGAGTCCCAGTCATTAGAAAAAATCAAGATATCATCCAAATAAACAATCAGAAATTTGTCCACAAAATCCCTGAAAATGTCATTCATGAAGGACTGGAAGACGGAAGGAGCATTAGTGAGCCCAAAGGGCATCACCAGGTACTCAAAATGCCCTTCAGGGGTATTGAATGCCGTCATCCATTCATCCCCGTGCTTAATGCGAATAAGGTTATACGCCCCCCTGAGGTCAAGCTTGGTAAACCAAGTAGCGTTTTCACCCTGGAAAACAGGTAAGAAATCAAGGGTAACGGGTATTGATATTTCACAGTAATATTGTTCAAGAGACGATAATCAATACACGGCCTTAATGAACCATCCTTTTTGGCCACAAAGAAAAAACCGGCACCTAAGGGTGAAGAGGATGGTCTGATATGACCCTTCTCCAATGATTCCTTGATATAAGACCGCATAGCGTCATGTTCAGGTACAGACAAGTTAAAAAGGCGACCTTTAGGGAATTTACTACCCGGCACTAATTCAATAGCGCAGTCATAGCTCCTATGGGGAGGCAAGGATGCAGATTTACTTTCGCTAAACACATCAGAAAAATCAATCAAAAAGTCAGGAACATCCTGAGCCTGGGGGAGGCAGAAAAAACAGGAGTGTTGGTATTAACACATTGGCAGCCCCAACTGGTTACAGACACAGATTTCCAATCCAAAACAGGATTATGAGACTGTAACCAAGGAAAACCCAGCACGATAATGTCATGCAGATTATACAGAACCATAAATTTGCAGCACTCCTGGTGATCAGGTTCAACCCTCGTTATCACCTGAGTAGAAAACTGGGTTTATTCTCAGCCAAAGGGGTAGAATCGATCCCCAGTAGGGGAATAGACTTCTGTAGGGGTATCAAGGGAAATCCACAACGTTTAGCAAAATCATAATCCATCAGGTTAATAGCCGCTCCAGAATCAACGAAAGCCTGAGCAGAAAATGAGGACAGAGAGCATATCAGAGTGACAGTAGATAAAAACTTAGTCTGAACACTACCCAAGACAACTGAGCGTGCAAAACGTCTTCCCCGCTTAGGGCAGACTGAAATAGCATGAGAGGCATCACCACAGTAGAAACATAACCCATTGCGCTTTCGAAACTCATGACGCTGTGCCCCAGACACCACTCTATCACACTGCATGGGTTCAGAAGCTGGTTCACAAGGCAACACCATTCCACGCATACTTCTCCGCTCACGCAAACGTCTGTCAATTTGAATCGCTAATGACATAGAATCATTGAGACCAGAGGGGACAGGGAATCCCACCATAACATCCTTTACATTATCTGACAGACCCTTCCGGAAAAGGGCTGCCAAAGCGTCGTCATTCCATTTGGTCAGGAATGCCCACCTACGGAATCTCTGACAGTATAACTCAGCGTCATCAAGCCCCTGATTTAATGCCAACAAGGCTTTCTCAGCTTGATCAGTGACATTAGGCTCATCGTACAATAACCCCAAGGCCTGAAAAAATGCATCAACATCACTCAAAACAGGATCCCCAGGTATCAGGGAAAAAGCCCAATCCTGAGGATCGCCGCGCAGGAGAGAGATGATAATTTGAACCTGCTGCGCTGCGTTCCCTGAGGACTTAGATTTTAAGGCAAAAAACAATTTACAATTATTTTTGAAATTCTGAAACTTAGCTCGATCCCCTAAAAACAAATCTGGCATGGGAATCCTAGGTTCCACAACAGGCAACCTAGCAAGATATGCAGCAATACTCCGAACCTCAGTGGCAAGCTGATCCACACGGCCAGACAACTGTGCAAACTCCATTGAGAGAAAAAAAATCCTCCCCAGCACCCAGAGATACAGAGGGAAAAAATGCAACAAACAGAAAAATATCTCTGACAACTCTGACAATATTTTTTCCCTTCTGTGAGTACCATACAATTTTCAATTTTTTGGCCGGTGATACTGTTATGTTACGGTAGCTGAGGAGTGCAGGTAAAAAAGGCAATACACCAGAGCAGTTGGAATCTATGAGATTGCAGTACCCTGACTAACCACCACAACTAGAGGCAGCCGTGGAGCGTTCCTACGTTGGTCCTAGACGCCTCGTCACAGCCTGAGAAACTAACTACACCTAAAGATAGATATAGGAAAGCTATCTGCCCCGGAGCAGAACCCTAAAGATAATAGAAAGCCCCCAAACATGTAATGGCGGTTAGACAAGATGAAATACTGACACAGAAAGAAAATAGTATGAGCAAACGCTGGGGCCCAAACTAACTAAATAGAAAAGGATAGGAAGGGTACTTACTACAATCCCAGAAAACCCTGAAAAGCACGAACTCTACTAATTTCAAAAACACCTGAGATCACACGACCTCTTCCACCTAAATTAGTTCTCTGGTGTAACAAAATCAAAACAGCAGCCACTGAAAAAACTGGAAAAAGCAAAAGTACAAACATCAGTGGCTGAACAAAACTGAGAGGGCAAAAGCCCCCGGAGGGGACCCTGAAGGCCCCCACAGAAGTGCAGGACAAAATGCAAAAATATAGCACAAACACAAAAGAAGAAAATGTCTTATCTGTTAGCAGGAGATGCAGACACGACACAGCAGGCTACAAGGGAAACTGGAATAAAGGATTCAGACCAGAACAATTGATCACCGGCAACCCTGATGGGAAGGTGACTCCCTTATATAAGACCAGTCAGTAACACCTGATTCCCAGTCCTCACAATCTTCACTGGACAGACTAGCACCGCTAGTAACCACCAGAGGGAGCCTCTGCTCAGAACTCATCTCAAACCCATTCACAACAGCATCCGCCTTAACATTCTTAGTGCCAGGAAGAAAGGAAACCACAAAATTAAAACGTGTGAAAAACAAGGCCCACCTGGCCTGTCTAGGATTAAGTCGCTTGGCTGATTCCAGATGAACCAGATTCTTATGGTCCGTGAGGACCACCACCTGATGTTTGTCTCCCTCCAGCCAATGTCTCCACTCTTCAAAAGCCCACTTCATGGCCAATAACTCCCGATTACCCACGTCATAATTACGTTCAGTTGGAGAAAATTTTCGAGAGAAAAAGGCACAAGTGTTACTTTGAGGCTAAGTGCACACGATCAGGAATAATTGCGTTTTTTTCGCGGTTTTTTTCCGCTATTTTCCGCGGTTAAACCGCGAACAAAACGCAAGCATTAAGCATTCTATACGTTTTAATTGATTCCGCATGTTTTGTACACATGTTGCGTTTTTTTTCCGCGAAAAAACCGCTTAGCGGAAAAAAAAGCAACATGTTCATTAATTTAGCGTAACCGCGGTGATTCCGCCGCCATAGGAATGCATTGAACCGCTTACTTTCCGCATGTGGCTATGCCCACTATGCGCAATGTAAGCGGTTCATGTGCGGATGGTACCCAGGGTCTGGAGGAGAGGAGACTCTCCTCCAGACTCTGGGTACCATATCCCTGGTAAAACAATAATTAAAATAAAAAATAATGATATTCTCACCTTCCGGCGGCCCCCGCAGCCTTCCCGCGGCCCCCGCAGCCTTCCCGCCTTCAGCGACGCTCCCGGCAACTTCCGGTCCCAAGAGTCCTTTGCGAGAATCACCCAGATGGCATAGCGGTCTCGCGAGATGCACGTCATCGGTGTGATTTGTCGCAATGCATCCTTGGGACCGCGAGTTGCCGGGAGCGTCGCTGAGAGGCGGGAAGGCTGCGGGGGCCGCCGGAAGGTGAGAATATCATTATTTATTATTTTTTTTATTATTTTTACATTAGATCTTTTTACTATTGATGCGGCATAGGCGGCATCAATAGTAAAAAGTTGGTCACACGTGTCAAACATTATGTTTGACTCGTGTGACCAACCTGTCAATCAGTTTTCCAAGCGATGCTACAGATCGCTAGGAAAACGCTAGCATTCTGCAAGCTAATTACGCTTGCAAAACGCTATTATTCTGGCGGGAATCAGCATAAAAAAACGTGCGTATTTCCTGCGGGAGAAGTGCGGGATTGCCGCGGAAATTTCCGCGGCAATTCCGCAACGTGTGAACTTAGCCTTAGAGGTCTCAGGATCTCTTTGGGACAAAACGGCACCTGCCCCAATTTCAGAGGCATCAACCTCCACCTGAAATGGCAGAGAAACATCAGGCTGCCGTAGAACAGGAGCAGAAGTGAATCTCTGCTTAAGTTCCTGAAACGCAGAGACTGCTTCAGGAGGCCAATTCACCACATCAGAACCCTTTTTGGTCAAATCAGTCAATGGTTTAACAATGACAGAGAAATTACCAATAAATTTACGATAAAAATTGGCAAAACCCAAGAATCTCTGAAGAGCCTTTAATGAAGTAGGTTGGACCCAATCACAGATGGCCTGAACCTTGACCGGGTCCATTTCAATAACAGATGGAGACAAAATGAATCCCAGAAATGAGATCCTCTGTACGCCAAAAAGACACTTTGATCCCTTCACATACAGAGCATTCTCTCTCAAAATCTGGAACACAGTCCGAACATGTTTCACATCAGAGTCCCAGTCATTGGAAAAAATCAAGATATCATCCAAATAAACAATCAGAAATTTATCCACAAAATCCCTGAAAATGTCATTAATGAAGAACTGGAAGATGGAAGGAGCATTAGTGAGCCCAAAGGTCATCACTAGGTACTCAAAATGCCCCTCTGGGGTATTAAACGCCGTCTTCCATTCATCCCCGTGCTTAATGCGAATAAGGTTATACGCCCCCTGAGGTCAAGCTTGGTAAACCAAGTAGCACTTTTCACCCTGGAAAACAGGTCAGAAATCAAGGCTAACGGATATTGATATTTCACAGTGATCTTGTTCAAGAGACGTAATCAATACACGGCCTTAATGAACCATCCTTTTTGGCCACAAAGAAAAAACCGGCACCCAAGGGTGAAGAGGATGGTCTGATATGACCCTTCTCCAATGACTCCTTGATATAAGACCGCATAGCGTCATGTTCAGGTACAGACAAGTTAAAAAGGCGACCTTTAGGAAATTTACTACCAGGTACTAATTCAATAGCGCAGTCATAGCTCCTATGGGGTGCAAGGATGCAGATTTACTTTCGCTAAACACATCAGAAAAATCAGTCAAAAAGTCAGGAACATCTTGAGACTGGGGAGAGGCAGAAAAAACAGGAGTGTTGGCATTAACACATTGGCAGCCCCAACTGGTTACAGACACAGATTTCCAATCCAAAACAGGATTATGAGACTGTAACCAAGGGAAACCTAGTACAATAATGTCATGCAGATTATACAGTACCAAAAATTTGCAACTCTCCTGATGATCAGGTTCAACCCTCATTATCACCTGAGTAGAAAACTGGGGTTTATTCTCAGCCAAAGGGGTAGAATCAATCCCCAGTAGGGGAATATACTTCCGTAGGGTATTTACCCATGAGTTGCTAGGATTATATGTTAATATTTATGTCCTGTCAAATTTTTGATTGATTACTCCTCTGACTATTCAGCCTGCTTAGTGAGTTGCTCTGTCACTTTGTGTAATTTTAGTTTGATGTAATAAAATTTGTTATTTTTTTTAAAAAAAACTCTTTTGACCTGTGTTACTCTAATTAGTACAGGGGGATGGTATTAAATGTTGATCTGAGTTGAAGATTTGAGTATATACCATTATTTAAGGGAAGTACTATATTCATCGTAGGGGTATCAAGGGAAACCCACAACGTTTGGCAAAATCAAAATCCATCAGGTTAATAGCTGCTCCTGAATCAACAAAAGCCTGAGCAGAAAATGTGGACAGGGAGCAAATCAGGGTAACAGTCAACAAAAATTTAGTCTGAAAACTACCCAAGACAACTGAGCATGCAAAACGTCTTCCCTGCTTAGGGCAGACAGAAATAGCATGAGAGGCGTCACCACAATAGAAACATAACCCATTGCATTTTCGAAACTCATGGCGCTGTGCCCCAGAAGCCACTCTATCACACTGCATGGGTTCAGAAGCTGGCTCACAAGGCAACACTATTCCACTCATACCTCTATGCTCACGCAAACGTCTGTCAATTTGAATCGCTAATGACATAGAATCTTTGAGACCAGAGGGAGCAGGGAAACCCACCATAACATCTTTTACATTCTCTGTCAGCCCCTTCCGAAAAAGGGCTGCCAAAGCATCATCATTCCATTTGGTCAGGACTGCCCATTTTCTGAATTTCTGACAGTACAACTCAGCGTCCTCAAGCCCCTGATTTAATGCCAACAAGGTTCTTTCAGCTTGATCAGTGACATTAGGCTCATCATACAATAACCCCAGAGCCAGAAAAAATGCATCAACATCACTCAAAACAGGGTCCCCAGGTGTCAGGGAAAAAGCCCAATCCTGAGGATCACCGCACAGGAGAGAGATGACAATTTGAACCTGCTGTGCTGCGTTCCCTGAGGACTTAGGTTTTAAGGCAAAAAACAACTTACAGTTATTTTGAAATTCAGAAATTTGGCCCGATCTCCCAAAAACAAATCTGGCATGGGAATCCTAGGTTCCACAACCGGCAACCCAGCAAGATAGACAGCAATACTCCGAACCTCAGTGGCAAGCTGATCCACACGGCCAGACAGCTGTGCAAGCTCCATTGAGAGAAAAAAAGAAAATCCTCCTCAGCACCCAGAGAAAAAGAGGGAAAAAATGCAAGAAACAGAAAAAAAAAAATCTCTGACAACTCTGACAACTTTTTTTTCTTTCCACACTATTTTTCCCTTCTGTGAGTACCATACAATTTTCAGTACGGCCGGTGATACTGTTATGTTTTGGTAGCTGAGAGCAGACAAAAAACGGCAATACACCAGAGAGGTTGGAATCTATTGGATTGCAGTACCCTGACGAACCACCACAACTAAAGGCATCCGTGGAGCGTTACAACGTTGGTCCTAGACGCCTCTTCACAGCCTGAGAGATTAACTACACCTAAAGATTGAAAGAGGAAAGCTATCTGCCCTGGAAGCCCCCAAACATGTAATGGCGGTTAGACAAGAGGAAATACAGACACAGACAGAAAATAGTATGAGCAAACACTGGGGCCCAATCTGCCTAGACAGAAAAGGATAGAAAGGATACTCACTGCAATCCAAAAAAAACCTAAAAAATACCAACTCTACTGATTGCAAAAACACCTGAGATCACACGACCTCTACCACCTAAATTAGTTCTCTGGTGTAACAAAACTAAGCCGCAGCCACTGAAAAAACTGGAAAAGGCAAATGAACAAATAACAGTGGCTCCAGAGGAACTGAGAGGAGCCCAAGCCCCCGGGGGGGAAACTGGCTAACCTCACAGAAATGCAGAGAAATATGCAAATGGTAAGCACAAAAACAAAAACAGAAAATATCTTATCTGAAAGCAGAAGAGGCAAGACTCAGCAAGCTTCCAAGTGAACCAGGAACCACAGTTGAGACAAGAACAATTGATCACCGGCAACCATGATGGGAGGGAACCTCCCTTATATCAGACCAGTCTGTAACTCCTGATTGCCAATCCTCATTGAATGGTTCAGTACTGTTTGTAACCACCAGAGGGAGCTTCTGCTCAGAATTCATTTCTAAAACATTCACAACAGGTCTGTCAGAGAATGTAAAGGACGTTATGATGGGATTCCCTGTACCCTCTGGTCTCAATGATTCTATGTCATTGGCTATTCAAATTGACAGACGTTTGCGTGAGCGCAGAGGTATGCGTGAGATGGTGTTGCCTTGTGGGCCAGCTCCTGAGACCATGCAGTGTGATGGAGTGACTTCTGGGGCACAGCGTCATGAATTTCGAAAGCGCAATGGGTTATGTTTCTACTGTGGTGATGCCTCTTATGCTATTTCCATCTGCCCTAAGCGGGGAAGTCATTTTGCGCGCTCAGTTGTCTTGGGTAGTGTTCAGACTAAATTTCTGTTGACTGTTACCCTGATTTGCTCCATGTCCACATTTTCGGCTCAGGCTTTTGTTGATTCAGGAGCAGCTATTAACCTGATGGATTTCGACTTTGCCAAATGTTGTGGCTTTCCCATGATACCCCTGCGTAAGTTTATTCCCCTATTGGGCATTGATTCTACCCCTTTGTCGGAGAATAAACCCCAGTTTTCTACTCAGGTGATAATGAGGGTTGAACCAGATCATCAGTAGAGTTGCAAATTTCTGGTGTTGCATAATCTGCATGAGATTATTGTTCTGGGTTTCCCTTGGTTGCAGATTCATAATCCTGTTTTGGATTGGAAATCTGTGTCTGTAACCAGTTGGGGCTGCCAATGTGTTAATGCTGGCACTCCTGTTTTTTCTGCCTCTCCCCAGTCTCAGGATGTTCCTGACTTTTTGACTGATTTTTCTGATGTGTTTAGTGAAAGTAAATCTGCATCCTTGCCCTCTCACAGGACCTACGATTGCGCTATTGAAGTAGTGCCTGGTGGTAAATTTCCTAAAGGTAGCCTTTTTAATTTATCTGTACCTGAACACGATGCTATGCGATCTTATATCAAGGAGTCATTGGAGAAGGGTCATATCAGACCATCCTCTTCACCCTTAGGCGCTGGTTTTTTCTTTGAGGCCAAAAAGGATGGTTCATTGAGGCCGTGTATTGATTATCGCCTACTGAATAAGATCACTGTGAAATATCAATATCCGTTACCCTTGATTTCTGACCTGTTTTCCAGAGTGAAAAGTGCTGGTTGGTTTACCAAGCTTGACCTCAGGGGGCGTATAACCTTATTCGCATTAAGCACGGGGATGAATGGAAGACGGCGTTTAATACCCCAGAGGGGCATTTTGAGCACCTAGTGATGCCCTTTGGGCTCACTAATGCCCCTTCCGTCTTCCAATCCTTCATGAATGATATTTTCAGGGATTTTGTGGATAAATTTCTGATTGTTTATTTGGATGATATCTTGATTTTTTCCAATGACTGGGACTCTCATGTGAAACATGTTCGGACTGTGTTCCAGATTTTGAGAGAGAATGCACTGTATGTGAAGGGATCAAAGTGTCTTTTTGGAGTACAGAAGGTCTCATTTCTGGGATTCATTTTGTCTCCGTTTGTTATTGAAATGGACCCGGTCAAGGTTCAGGCCATCTGTGATTGGGTTCAATCTACTTCATTGAAGGCTCTTCAGAGATTTTTGGGTTTTGCCAATTTTTATCGTAATTTTATTGGTAATTTCTCTGGTATTGTTAAACCATTGACTGATCTGACCAAAAAGGGTTCCGATGTGGTGAATTGGCCTCCTGGGGTAGTTTCTGCATTTCAGGAACTTAAACAGAGATTCATTTCTGCTTCTGTTCTACGGCAGCCTGATGTTTCTCTGCCGTTTCAGGTGGAGGTTAATGCCTCTGACATTGGGGCAGGTGCCGTTTTGTCCCAAAGGGATCCAGAGACCTCTAAGAGTAACCCTTGTGCCTTTTTCTCTCGAAAGTTTTCTCCAACTGAACGTAATTATGACGTGGGTAATCGGGAGTTATTGGCCATGAAGTGGGCCTTTGAAGAGTGGAGACATTGTCTGGAAGGAGAAAAACATCAGGTGGTGGTCCTCACGGACCATAAGAACCTGTTTTATCTCGAATCACCCAAGCGATTTAATCCTAGACAGGCCAGGTGGGCCTTGTTTTCACACGTTTTAATTTTGTGGTTTCTTTTCTTCCTGGCACTAAGAATGTTAAGGCGGATGCCCTCTCAAGGAGTTTCTTTGTGGATTCTCCTGAGTTATCTGATCCTGCTGTTAGTTTGAAAGAGGGTGTAGTACTTTCCGCCATCTCGCCCAATTTGAGACTGGCTCTGGAGTGGTATCAGGAGGATAAACCTGAGCGCTGCCCTGTTGAGAAATTGTTTGTCCTAGACCAGTGGAAGAAGAGTGTGATGTCTGAGATTCATTGTTCCGCGTTGGTTGGTCATCCCGGGATTTTTGGTACCAGAGACTTGGTGAGTCGGTCCTTTTGGTGGCCTACTTTGTCTCGTGACATCAGGGAGTTTGTGCAGTCCTGTGGGACTTGCTCTCGTTCCAAGCCTTGCTCTCGCTCTAGTGGTTTGTTAATGCCATTACCTGTGCCCAAGGGGCCATGGACCCATATCTCTATGGATTTTATTTCCGACCTCCCTGTTTCTCAGAAAATGACCATTATCTGGGTGATTTGTGATAGGTTTTCCAAGATGATACATCTTGTGCCATTACCTAAGTTACCTTCCTCCTCCGAATTGGTGCATTTGTTCCGTCAGCACGTGGTTCGGTTACATGGCATTCCGGAGAACATTTTATCTGACAGAGGAGTCCAGTTTGTTTCCAGATTTTGGAGGACATTTTGTTCTAAACTTGGTGTTCAATTATCTTTCTCCTCTGCTTTTCATCCTCAGACCAATGGACAAACCGAGAGAACAAACCAGACCTTGGAGACTTATTTGAGATGTTTTGTGTCTGCTGATCAAGATGACTGGGTCTCTTTTTTGCCTTTGGCTGAGTTTGCTCTTAATAATAGGGCTAGCTCTGCCACCTTGATGTCTCCATTTTTCTGCAATTCTGGGTTTCACTCTCGATTTTCTTCGGGACAGGCGGAGGCTTCTGTCTGTCCGGGTGTTGACTCTGTTGTGGAGCGTATGCAGCAGATTTGGGAACAGGTAGTGGAGAGGTTGTCTCTCTCTCAGGAGAGGGCCCAGCTGTTTGCCAACCGGCATAGGACTGATGGTCCTCGGTTTAAAGTGGGGGACTTTTTTTGGTTGTCCTCAAGAAATATCCCTATGAGGGTTGCATCTCCAAAGTTTAAGCCTAGGTTCATTGGACCTTATAAGATCATTGAGATTCTTAATCCTGTTTCCTTCCATTTGCTTCTTCCAGGGACAGTTAAGATCCATAACGTGTTCCACAAGTCCTTATTGAAGAGGTTTGTCGAGCCAGTGGTTCTTATGGCTGCGCCTCCTGACCCTGTTTTGGTTGAGGGCAATCTGGAGTATGTGGTTGAGAAAATATTGGATTCTCGTTTTTCAAGACAGAAACTCCAGTATTTGGTTAAGTGGAGAGGTTACGGTCAGGAGGACAATTCTTGGGTGTTTGCTTCGGACATCCATGCTAGGAGACTGATCCGTGCCTATCACCGAGCTCATCCTGATCGGCCTGGTTGCACAAGTGAGGGTTCGGTGACCCCTCCTCAAGGGGGGTACTGTTATGAATGTGCTGGAGATGGTTTCTGAGCAGAGGCTCCCTCTGGTGGTTGCAGACAGTACTGAACCTAACAGCGAGGAATGGCAATCTGGGATTACGGACTGGACTGATATAAGGGAGGTTCCCTCTCATGATGGTCGCCGGTGATCAATTGTCTTGTCTCAATTGTGGTTCCTGGCTCTTTTGGAAGTTGCTGGAGTCTTGCCTGCACCTGCTGCTTTCAGATAAGATATTTTCTGCTTTTCTTTTTGTGCCTGCTTTTTTCATGGTTTTCTGCACTTTTGTGGAGGTCAGCCGGTCCCCTCCTGGGGCCTGAGCTCCTCTCAATTTGTCTGTAGCCACTGTTTGTTCATTTGCTTTTCCTGTTTTTTCAGTGGCTGCGGCTTTGTTTTGTTACACCAGAAATCTGATTTAGGTGGTAGAGATCGTGTGATCTCAGGTTTTTTTGGCAATCAGAAGTGCTGGTATTTTTTAGGGTTTTTGTTGGATTGCAGTCAGAATTCTATCCTGTACTTTTCTGTGTAGACAGATTGGGCCCCAACGTTTGCTCACTCTATTTTCTGTCTGTGTCCGTGCTATCTTCTTGTCTAACCGCCATTATATGTTTGGGGGCTTCCTATTTTCTTTGGGGATCTGCTCCGGGCAGATAGCTTTCATCTTTCTACCTTTAGGTGTAGTTATCTCTCAGGCTGTGACGAGGCGTCTAGGATCAACGTAGGAACGCTCCACGGCTACCTCTAGTTGTGTGGGTAGTTCAGGTTACTGCAATCCAATAGGTTCCAGTATTACTGTTTTTGCTTTTTCTCCTCAGCTACCTAAACATAACACTTCTGTCTCCATGAGCCCAAAAAGCAACATTTCGAGTGCAAGCAGTCATGAAATATGGGAATTCAGTAGTGTGGCCTGTGCGGCGTTGGCTGTGTAATTGCGCTTGCATTCCAAGGACTGGGGTATGAACAACTGAATGCTGCGCTGGGACAAGGACGTGGACGTGCTTGCAGATGGTGCTAGTTGAGTGTGTGCAATGACAGGTGCAGGGCAGGAGGCATCTTCACATTCACTATGGACAGGGGATTGGCTTGCATGCACAACAGGGGAAGAATCAGTGGTGTCTCCCGCAGACAATGTTCCTGGACACTGGGGTTCGGCCCACAAAGTCGAGTGCTTTGATGCCATGTGCCTGATCATGCTAGTGGTGGTCAGGCTGTTAGTTTTGCTACCCCTGCTGATACAGGCCTGACAGTTGTTGCAAATGGCCTTTTTGGGGTTATCGGCAGAGTCTTTAAAAAGAAACAAGACTTGGGAAGACCTAACAGTTGGACTGACAACTTTTCGTCATGTTAGTGTTGCCCGGTTGCCTGCCCCGTTTGCGGTCAGTGCACTGCTTCTTCCTGCCTGTTCGGGTGCCTCCCTCCTACTGTGTGCTGCTGTCCTCGCTCTGCATGTCCTTCTGCCAGGCTGGGTCAGTTACTATATCATCCACCACCTCGTTTTCCACTTCCACACCCTGGTCCTCCTCCTGACTTTATGGCAATTGTGTTTCATCATTGTCCACCTCTTGTGACACTTTCCCACTGTCACCTTCGTGTGACTGTGCCTGATCAAATATTTGGGTAACGGTACATGCGATCTCCTCTTGCCCTGCTTCAAGTGGACCAGGAGAGAGGCCCGAATCTATAAATGGAAAAGTGAACAGCTCTTCGGAGTGTCCAAGTTTGGGATCAGTTGTCTCTGGGCACTCGGCATGGTGGGAGGAAGGAGGATCAGGATGAAGAATATGCAGTCCAGACTCACGGCTACTGAGGCTTGACCGTGTGGAAGATAGGGTGGTGGTGGTGGCAAAGTGACTGGAAGCATTATCCGCTATCCAACCAACAACCTTT
The DNA here is from genome assembly GCA_033576555.1 of Oophaga sylvatica. Taxonomy (NCBI): domain Eukaryota; kingdom Metazoa; phylum Chordata; class Amphibia; order Anura; family Dendrobatidae; genus Oophaga; species Oophaga sylvatica. The sequence continues at coordinate 304,310,007 of JARQOD010000003.1, forward strand.
TGACACTTCACTGGGTTCAATAGTGGTGTGCTGTGGTCCCCTAGTAATTGGGATAGGGAGGTCGGGCGAGAAGATGTGAGTGTTTGTTGTGGCACAATTTCAGCTTGCCCATGGCCTCGGCCTCTGCATGTACCATCATCATCACTTCCAGTTCTCCATCCCTTGCGACGCACCTTGCCCATTTTAAATGGAAGACAATATTTTCCACGTTCACTACAAATGGCTGAATTTGGAGCGAACTTACATGTGATCCGTGTGACGGAAAACCACAGTTTTAAATAGCTGGCCTGTAGGTAACTATTTTTAACAGCAAATTGATGTCAATAACTTTGCTAAGACACTGCAACAAAATTTAAATAGAGGCCAGAAATGGCAGAATTTTGAGCGCACTTATATGTGATATGTGTGATGGATAAACCACAGTTTTAAATAGATTAATTTTTAGCGCTGTAATATGAATGAAAAGGATCTGGCTGTATTCTGCAGTGCCAGCAAGCAAATGGAGTAGAAAAATGGTGTTCACTGGATTGCTTTTTAAGCAAATAATCAGGATTAAGATCCAAAAAAAATTATTCCTGGTCCCTGATACCTGGGGCTATGTCTAGAAATATCTGTAAAAGCAGCAGACAGAACTGGAATGGACCCTCTTGCTATATGCACTGCAGTCTGCCACATACACTTCCTGCCAGCCTAGCACTGATATCTATCCAGTTGGATTAGTCCTCAGAAGGACTGTTAGCTGAGATGGATATGTGTATAATATACTGTGGTATACCTACACTAAGAAACAAGCAAATCTCTCCATAGCTCAGCAGCAACTCTCCCTACACTGCCTGATTCCGGAGTAGACTGTGACGAGCATGGCGGTGACAGGTCTTATATAAACCTGATGACTCCGAGCGGTCAGCCAATTACTGCAATGCCACAAGTAACATGGCTGCGGCATTACAGTGTGTGGCAGACAATCTCTGCATGCTCATTGGCTCTCTAAAGAGCGCCAAACATGCAGGGAGGGGACCCAAGCTTCCGCCGAGCAACCCCAGAAATAATCGGCGAGCTCCGAGCATCTCGAGTAATGAGATGCTCGGGTGAGTACCAAGCAGTGGCGAGCATGCTCGCTCATCACTAGTGATAAGTGAACTGAAGCTCGTGCTTTGGGAGCATGGCTGTTGGTCTGGTGTGGCAAAAGGGGAGTACGTATTAGAGGTGGGAACATCCAATATGTCAATGTCATCATGATTATGGAAACTAACAGAACTGTTGTGTACTAATGGTGAATGTAGAATGGGTGTTGTACGCTGAGTTTTTTCTATAAATGTGACCTGAACGGTATTATGAGATTTATGTAATAATGAAGTTTGCGGATCATTATTGGAGTTCTCATAAACAGAAAAAGCCAGTGTCTGATATGTCTTGTATGGGGGTAGCATTATATTCATCCAAAACCATGAAGGGTGATAGTCTTGGTGTCTCAGGATGTGTGCCTGTGCCTCTGGGTAATATATCATGAGAGATATTGTCTCTTCTAAACTTAGTAATCTTTTTATCAATAATCTCCTTTTCGTTATCTTTGAGTCTTCTTTCAATGTTTTTAGATATTTCTATGAGAGGTTCGAGATGGCTATTAGGTTTTAGCTGAGTGAAGAGATTCAAAATTTCTCTATTGGTTTTAATCAAATTTTCCCTCCTTTTATTGATAATAAATTGTAGGGTCTGTTTTGGAAAAACTGGTGAACATACGGTCCCACTCTTTAGAGCTAGCAGGATCCCCAAAATCACCTGTTAAGGTTTTAGATATAACTAAACCTTTTGGTATGGATGCCACTTGTTGATACTTTTCAAATGAAGCTACCTCCCAAAGATCTATCATTTCAGATATAAACAGATTTTCCAGATACCTCAAGAGTTTTTTGGCAAGCGTATCATCACCTGACTTGGGGTTATTACTGGGTTGGGAAAAACCATGAATGAGAGAAATCTTACTTCCTCTATTTTGCCATAGGCTTCTAAAAGCCATGTGATGGGCAGCTAAAGTGTAGCACAAAATAGGTTAAAACAAGAGAAAAAAGGGAAAACACTTCCGCTGTTACAATGGAAGTAAAGAAAGGGGAGTAGGAAAGCAATAAGTTGCAGACAGACCTTGGATTCTGTGTGATAAACCCAAACAATAAACAAAGAGAAAAAAAAACAATTTTTTTGTGCTATTTGCTGTACAGATGAGAAAATGGAAAACGGTCTTAGGAGCGCAGGAAAAAGACTCTGACGTCTGAGTCTCTTTCCTGCGCTCCTAAGACCATTTTCCATTTTCTCATTGCTCCCATCCTCCATCGTAGGTTTTCGGCTGGAGCTGCGGTGGAGACCCGGCAGCCCGTCCACCCAGGGGTTGCTTCCTAAGCGCTCCTTCATGACCGCCTATCACTGACTCCTATTTGCTGTACATATGGCTTATTGGCATAAAATGTATGCTAATTAGGAAATGAGCTTTATTAGGCAGTGTGCTGTTCAAAAAAGCACTAAGCTAAACTCGAGTGAATAAAGATGCACATTTGCTAGCACTAGTATATACAAGGACGATCCCGCACTTGTAACAATAATCTTGTAATAATGGTACACCACTAGATGACAAATATGTAGGTTTAAAGTTTCAGGTGGTAATAAAAAATGCAAATAGAATTCTGTCCTAAGAACAAGTCCTCTAACCAGCGGTTGCACCATTTGGATGCAGTGGAGGAACTCTGTGCTGCTGCTAGTAGTGTTCGACTTGCAAATGAGACTAGGTAAAAATCAAATTTTGCAGTGGAACATCTAGTCTTGTGTGGAATGAGGACTGCATATGTAGAGCTCCGACCAGTAGCATCCCTGGATACCCGGCAATGCTGGAGATGGCGTGTGACGTCACAGTACTACAGAGTCTCATCAAGACCAAAAAGCTGTCCAATGTGTTTTGAGGATTACATGGTTCCCCTTCATCAGGGTATCTGTACTGGTTGGTAAAGAATGGTGCTTTATAGGCTGTCACTCCGCCTCTTCTCCAAGTAATTGTAGAAGGCTCTCCCTCAATCCACCAACATTAAACTTAGTGCACACTGCATGGTGTTGCTAATAGAATAAGTGCTAATGGAATTTGTTCAATAATAACAAATAGATGAACTTATGTCCCTACATGTATTTTCATTATTTTAGTCAAACTTTTTGTAAAATATAATAGATAATGTATAATATATAAAAAAAATTTACTTTAATATGAGATAACTCGATAAAACAGGGGCGTAAAAAGAGAGAAGAGGGAAAAAGGGTAAGGGAAGGGAAAAGAAAGAATGGTAAAAAGTGAAATTGAGAAAAATGAATGAAAACAGCAAAAAAAAAAAAAGATTTTTAAAAGGCATGCTATTCTATATCAAAATGTATACCTTTTGGAGCCACAGTAGTAAGGGTGCAAGTGTTTTCCTTTTTTGTCTTATATATGACATGTTAATTTTTTTTCTGTGGGTTAGTATAATAAAAAGTGAATTATCATATTGTACATTCATTTAACATCCACTGAGCAGCACCGGACAGAACGATGGCTCAGTGTTTAACACTGCAGCCTTGCAGCACTGGAGCCCTGGGTTCAAATCCCACCAAGGACAACATCTGCAAGGAGTTTGTATGTTCTCCCCATGTTTGCATGGGTTTCCTCCGGGCACTCCGGTTTCCTCCCACACTCCAAAGACATACTGATAGGGAATCTAGATTGTGAGCCCATCGGGGACAACAATGATAATGTGTGCAAACTGTAACGCATTGCAGAATATGTTAGCGCTATATAAAATTAAAGATTATTATTATTATCCTCACGATATGAGGCTCATGACAATGGGACCTGCATCTATCTCTGTAACAAGGCCACCTCTTGCTTGGCTGTAAGTGAAGATGTGGTCCAACTCTCCATAACAGTGAATGGAGAAAAGTACTGTATATCAGGACCTATTCTAATGGGAACCACATCTACAGTGGAAAGTAGAAGTTTGGGCACCCTTGGTCAAAATTGCTGTTACTGATGAAAATGAAATGATCTCTAAAAGGCCTAAAGTTAAAGATGAAACATTTCCTTTGTATTTTATGCAAAAAAATTTGTTTTTTCTTCTTTTACATTTTAAAAGTTACAAAAAGGAAAATGGGCCAATGCTAAATTTTGGGAATCTTGCATGGCTGTACCTATCTGCACCACCTTTTGAAAGTATCACAGCCTGTAAACACTTTTTCTAGCCAGCCAAGAGTCTTTCAATTCTTGTTTGAGGAATTTTCATGCATTCTTCCTTAGAAAATTCTTCTAGTTCTGTGAGATTCCTGGGTTGTATTGCATGCACTGCTATTTTGAAATGTAGCCACAGATTTTCAATGATGTTCCTATCAGGGGACTTCGAGGGCAATTGTAAAACCTTCAGCTTGTGCCTTTTGAGATAGTCTATTGTGGATTTTGACGTGTATTTATGATCATTATACATTTGTAGAAGTCATCCTCCTTTCAACTTCAGCATTTTTACAGATGGTGTTACGTTTGCATCAATAATTTGTTGACATTTAATTGAATCCATTCTTTCCTCTACCCATGAAATGTTCTCTGTGTCATTGGCAGCAACACAACCCCAAAGCATGATTGATCCACCTCCATGCAAGATGTCCTTTTTCTGAAATTCTGTGCCCTTTTTTCTCCACACATAGCCTTGATCATTGTGGACAGAGTTCTGTTTTAACCTCATCGGTCTACAGGACTTGTTTTCAGAATGCATTAGGTTTGTTTAGATGTTCTTTTGCATACATCTGATGCTGAATTTTATGGCAAGGATGCAGAAGAAGTATTTTTCTGATGAATTTTATATGAAGGCCATATTTGTGGAGGTGTCTCTGAACAGTAGAACAATGCATCATAACTCTAGAATCTGCTAAATCTTTCTGAATTTCTGAAGGTCTGTTGCAGTCAAGAGGTAGTTCTGATTTGCATCTCTATCAATCCAATGAGCAGCTCTTACTTAAATTTTGATTGGCCTTCCAGACCTTATCTTGATCTTTACTGTTCTGCTTAATTGCCATTTCTTAATTACATTTCAAACTGAGGAAAGGGCAACTTGAAAATGCTTTTCTATCTTGTTATAGCCTTTTCCTGCTTTGTGGGCGTCCACTGTTTTCATTTTCCCAGTGCTAGGCAACTGCTTGGAAGAACCCATGGCTGCTGTTTTTTAACAAATGGTTAGAGGAGGCTGGATTTCTATTAAGCTGGCCTTTCCTAATGATGATATTGAGCAAACCATAACCCTAACAGGCTAATTAAGGTCTGAAACTTTGGGAAAAGTTATCTGAGCACACAAACACCAGGGGTTCCCCAACTTTTGCTTCAGCCCATTTTCCTTTTTGTAATTTTTAAAATTAAAAAAAGACAATATTTTTTTGCCTAAAATACAAAGGAAATGTGTCATCTGTAACTTTTAGCCTTTTAGAGATCATTTTATCTTGAACTTGCTTAATTGTTCACAGTAATAGTAATTTTAACAAAGGGTGCACAAACTTTTACATGCCACTGTACTATTTATATTACATTTGTTGGATAACTTGTAGATATGCTATAAATATATGAGATGAAAATAACTCCTTCAACCTAGTAGTTCTCATAATACTTTGCAATACTGTACTTTTATATTGCAGTGTATTATGCATGTCATCAGGAAGTTTCATTACACTATAATTCTGTCGTACATCAGACATATATGCTTTATTGCCCTAAAATAAAATGAAACATTCAATTTCATTAGTGGCTTAACTTTACCTTTTTCCATAAGAGTATTAAAGAGAGATGCATTTGAGAAAAAAAACAAGTAGCCAAAAGTCTGAGACACAAGATCAGGATGTAGGTCACACTCTCTAGTTAATTCCAGTGTAGCTTGGTAAATGGCGAGGGTGCCGCGTGTGCCTTGTGGCATGTTGTTTAACTCGCCTACATCTGACAGACTGCCTGGATCAATGAACGGATTGCTTTCCAGTAGGGCAGGCAATGCAGCATATAATGTCTGTAAAAAGCAAAAAACAAAAAGTTTTCAAAGCTTCAGAATAAGCAATATTATTTTTCAGACAGTATTGGATTTACAGCCCATTTGTAATGTTCCTTTTCCCTTGAGCTGATCATAAATTACCAGGTCGCCAGATTAAAGTTTATTGTTGGGGGCTTGCAATGGATCAGCTAGTGAACAGTTTCTTTTCTCTGTATTTTCAAATATTTTTTTTTACAAAATGCAACATACTTTTGGCATGTTTCTATAGTTTTTCACCCATGAATTTAATCTCTTAAATTTTTGTGTCATTTAAATGTCTTCAAGATGGCAGCTGTCACTTCTGACGACCTCCAGCACCCCGTCTGTAGGGTACTTATTGGGCTTTGTGAGAGACAAGGGAGAATCAATTTTGGATTATAGCACATCTCTGTCCACTCCTGGAATGTGCCCCCACCCCTGCGTCCCCCAGGCCATAAAAGGCAATGCAATGTGTTGCTTTAATTAAAAAGCTCTTTGGAGCTCATAACACAAAGGTGTGAAGTCCCCTGCAAGCTACAGTCAAACTGAAGTCTTTTGTCTGACTTGAAGCACATGGATATACCTCGTCGTACAACAAATCACAGCAGGCTCTGAGGTATTGAATCTGGAAAATTACCTATAATAACAGAATGCAATATCTCTGAGCCTAGCTGAGCACATCATCCGAATCGGCGTTTCTTCTCCCATTCGCCTGTGCCCGGCAGTCAATTGTAGCACTCTGTGCTATGGAGTTATAAAGCTTAGCCACCAGGAATTACATACTGTAAGCATATTTGAACTTTATGCGCTGATAAAATCCAGCCAAATCCAGTGGCACTGCTACCATTCCATTCAGAGCTTTGGGTGGAAAGTTGTGGGCCATTCACGGTTCTAGACTAAAAATCAACCTTAGAGATGGAGGAGAGAGGCTGCACAAGCCCAGGGGTGGGACCAGAGTGTGGGAGGAGCAGCAAAGGAGATAAGTGTCAGCTCCTCATTTGGAGCTCAGTTTTCTTCTAGCGGGAGGGCCCGTTATCAGACAGAGCCAGGAAAACATGTAACTAAGATTGGGACCTGTGATCCATCAGCACCTTCCTGTCGTCACATGCTACATAACACAGTAATTGCAACCTATCTATACCCTATCCTTGTACTACACTCTTGACTGCATACTTGTATATATTTATTCTTGTATATATATCTGTATATTTCTAGTGCACCCTTTCGGCGATTAAATATAAAAATTAATCTTGGCCTGCTCTTTTATCTCGATCCACGAATCCCCACATCTGCATACTCAGTTGGCCAATTATGCGCCACCTGGGTTGGTTTCTGACTCGATATAAGCCTGCTGTCGGACGGGGCTTATTTCAAACCAGGAACTGGTAGCAGAATACTGTATTGTTTTAGTGAGGAACTCTGGCAGTGACAGCCGGGAGGTTTATATATATATATATATATATATATATATCCCCAGCCTGGACTGGTGATATATATCCCCCCTCACTGGGAATGCCTCACTAACTCGTACCTATAAGGGAAGCCTTTCTGGAGACTATTTGCCCCAGTGCAGTTCCCTGACTGACCAGAGAAAAGTGGTGGCGCTAGAGAGCCAACCCCTGCTAGGTACTTCTCTCCCCTCCTCCGAGGTGAGCGAAGTCGACCCCCTCCCTTCCCCTGTGAGATCCCTCACAGGCTTCATGGGAGATCATTTATTTCACAATACACTATGATAACATTGTATTTCAGTTCAATATATAGACCATTAAGAGATTACAAGTTCAAATCTCCTAAAAGCAATAATTAAAAGTGAAAAAAAAAATTAAGTTATAAACATATATATAAACAATTGTAAATCACACCCCTTGATCACAAGTGTAAATTGAAAAATGTAAAAAATAAAAAGTTTGCATACTTGGTATTGGTGCTCACATAATTGCCCAAACTATTAAAAAAAATTAAAAATTATACCAAACGATGAATGCTGAATTGGAGATTTTGGTTGCTGCAATGCTGCAAAAAAAATTCAGTAAAAAGGTATCAAAAAATGTCAAAACAAAATAATAAACAAGCTGTCGTACAGGTACATTGATAGAAAAATAAAAAAAAAATCACTGGTTTAAGAAAATGGTGACACAAATTTTGTTTCAAAATTTCTAAAAAATAAATTTCACCACTTAAAATTGAAAAAAAAAACCTCTACAAGTTTTGTATTCTCATGCTCATAATGAGAGAGAATCATATTGCCAGATCACATTTACCACACACTGAATGCTATAAAAGCAAAAAACAATTGCGGAATTGCAATGTTGTTTTTTTCAACATTTCACAGCACTTTGGTTTCTTTCCTGTTTTTCAGTACATAATATGATAAGATAAATCAAGTCATCCAAAATACTGCTAGTCCTACAAAATACAAGTCCTCATTATGGCATTGTCAAAAGGTAAAATAAAGAAGTTATGGCTCTTGGAAGAAAATTAAGTAAAAACAGAAGCACAAAACCCAAAAAGTGGGTATTAGACCTACCGGTAAATATGTTTCCAGGAGTCCATCCTGACAGCACCAGGGAGGACGTCCTCCTCCTCCTTGCAGGGACAGGAAACACACGAGAGGTTCAAAGATCCCGCCCCATCCCCTTTCCCTCAGTGTTTTAACAAGTTACGCCACATGGACAATGCAAATAACACTTTAATGACAAAATCATATTACCGCATATGACATATCAGAAGAGGGAGGGAACTACCAATTTAAACAGCAAACAAAAAGGCAGCACCGCTTACCTGACCAGATCTTGGAACAAATGCACTACAGGATGCAGCCAGCCCATAAAGCGAGATGTTAGCAACACAGGTGCAAAATAACAGCCACGCTCCACATACCCAATCAAGAAGGGGTGACTGCCCAGTATACAATTGCACAATAAAGGCCCTCATAGGGTGTTGTTCACACAAGGATACTGCATAGTGTCTGGTTCAGAGCCTATTAATCACGCCCCTACTATTCGATTAGGCGGGCTGGCCAGCACACTCTCAATGCGTACCAGTGTGAACATCCCTCATGCGAGACCACATGTTTTTGGGCTTGGCTGCACCCCAGAAAATATAGTGCAAAAAGTACAAAATAGTGGGGTATTAGTTAATATTTTGGCCAAAATACGTAAGCTCGTAACCTGCATCAAAGGTCCCCACCCTTACGAGTCCCTACACTAAATTATTTAGCAAAGCCACTAAAGGAGACTCAAGGTCCCCAAAATTCAATTTAAACAGCAAACAAAAAGGCAGCAACACTTAGCTGCCCAGATCTCAGAACAAATGCACTACAGGATGCAGCCAGCCCATAAAGCATGATGTTAGCAACACAAGTGCAAAATACCAGATCAACAGCCACGCTCTACATACCCAATCAAGGAAGGGGTGACTGCCCAGTATGCCCAGAGAGCTCAGAATGTGTAAATGACGTCACCGGAAGTGACGTACCGGAAGTGACATGCTGGAAGTGACGCGCTCCCCACCGAGACTCCGGAAGCTGAGCGCTGCCTGTCTCGGTTGTTCCTGCGCTCCCCCTGGAACGCCGACCTCCTGCAGCAGATGCGGCGGCGATATTACAATGATACCCCGTCGCGGAAGCCAGCTACCTGCAGGGTACCTGCGCTCCATCCTGGAACATGGTCCTGGGTCCTGAGCCGAGAGCCTCCCACCGGGAGGAGCGGCTCTTATCCAGGAGCCTCGTACTGCTCCTGGCATTTGGGGCAGAGGGACTCCCCACTGGGAAGTTTTGGCCCTGACCCTCTTGACAGGGGGCGCGGCCTCACGCTCCCCCTGAGCCCGGTAAGCGTGCACAGCGTCGTTTGTGTGTCCCTCCATGCAGGGACAGGAAAAACACTGAGTGAAAGGGGATGGGGCGGGACCTTTTAACCTGTGCTTTCTGTCCCTGCAAGGAGGAGGAGGACGTCCTGGAAAAATTGCCAGGTCCTTAAGAGCTTAAAAACATAGCAGAGATGCACATCTTTCAATTAGGTCGGGATCACACAAGCGTAGATTCTCTCATGGAAGAGAATCGGATCAATTATATAGATGACACTTGGATCAAACTCTGGCCAGAATTTGATCAGAGTGAAAGCCTAGTGTGATCCGATTCTCTTGGATGAGAGAATTGTAGTACAGGCGAGGAGAAGATAGAGAACAAGATTTCTCCTCCATTCTGTGAGTCATCGAAAATCAGACTGCACTCAGATGTCATCCAAGTGCAGTCCGATGTTTTCCACACTGATAGACTTGAATGTGTGAGAACTATCCAATTTGCACAGCAACTCGCAGCATGTTGAATTTTTTTCTCATATCGAATCAGCATGAGAAAAAAAACGCTGATCAACACTGCCCCATAGTATAACATTGACCCAAGTGCTATATGATAAAACTTCAGATAACACTCATCCGATCTATACGCTCCTGTGAGTGAGACTTTATTCAAGTTCTCTGTGTTGGTTCAACTCTTGGTTTTGGTTAACAATTACTGTTGCAAAATATTGACCAAAATATGCAAGTGTGAAAGTTTTCTAACTACATCTACCCCCTTTTTGGTGCTGATCCTTTTATTTATTTTTTTTACCTTGGTTAAGTAGTAAACGCATTGCTGGAATGTATACATAATGACTTCATCAAGAAGGGCCATAGACTCCTCACATGCTTCAAGGTCACTTGACAGCAAAGCATCTTGCGATGTACCTTAAAAAAACAAATACTTTCAAAGCATTAAAAGGGTATTTCCATTTAAAGGTGACTATAGACGTTAGAGAAAAGTTTCATAATAATTGCACAGTCTAAACACCTGTTCGTTGGATGAAATGATCTATTGGTTTGCATTAAAGATCATGATTCTCAAAACTGTTATGGAGAATAACATTGTAGACGCTTTCCAACAGTCCCAATTTTGTTGGAATAGTCTCACAAACTAGAATGAAAAAAAAAGTAGGAATAATGAAAACCGTGTGCAAAAATGCAATATAATAAATCTAGTTCTCACTTTTCCGCTCAACTTTACTGCTATAACAACCTCCGTCTGATCCACCGTTTAGCTCCCTTTAGCCTTTTCTTTATTTCTATATCTATAATATAACGCTGGGAGCGTCACTCTGTCCGAAGCCTTTATAGACTGCGCAAGCGCGATGAGCCTGCGCTGGCTGGCTCCAGACAGAAGACGGCATCCAGCGGTGAGGACTGTGTATGGCGCCGGAAATCATGGTATGCGTAGTCACTGAATGTATACCGCGATCTCCGGCGCCATACTTACATACTTACCCGACCAAGAGGAGCGTTGCCGCGGCACTTCACTTGCCGGAGAGCGGCGTTGGAATCGTACATGCGCATTGCGCTATCCGGCGCCATTTTACTGAAGACACATTTGCAGTGTATCTTCAGCAATATGGCGCCGGACAGCGCGGTATGGGCATGCGCGTACTTCGGCGCCACACTCCTCCCCCAGCCTCCAGCAGAATGGGACAGCGCTGGAGCACAGGGAAGAAAGGTGAGTATAAATGTTTTGTTTTTTTCGTAGCTGTGCAGTTTAATAAGGGTGAGGGGACCATGCATATCAAGATTGGGGGGTGAGGGGACCATGCATATCAGGATAGGGGGTGAGGGGACCATGCATATCAGGATAAGGGATGAGAGGACCATGTATACCAGGATAGGGGGTGAGGGGACCATAAATATCAGGATGGGGGGGTGAGGGAACCATGCATATCAGGATAGGGGGTGAGAGGTAGCATGCATACGAGGCTAGGGGTGAGGGGACCATGCATATCAGGATAGGGGGGTGAGGGGACCATGCATATCTGGATGGGGGTGAGGGGACCATGAACACCAGGATTGGGGGGTGAGGGGACCATGCACACCAGGATTGGTTGATGAGAGGACCATGCACACCAGGATTGGGGGGTGAGGGGACCATGCATACCAGGATTGGGGCTGAGGGGACCATGCATACCAGGATTGGGGGGTGAGGGGACCATGCATTCCAGTATTGGGGGGGTGAGGGAATCATGCATATCAGGATTGGGGGTGAGGGGACCATACATATCAGGATTGGGGGTGAGGGGAAAATATATATCAGGATTGGGGGTGAGGGGACCATGCATACCAGGTTAGGGGGGTGAGAGGACCATGCATACCAGGATTGGGGGTGAGGGGACCATGCATACCAGGATAGGGTGGTGAGGGGACCATGCATACCAGGAAATGGGGGGGTGAGAGGACCATGCATACCAGGATAGGGGATGAGGGGACCATGCATACCCGGATTGGGGGGTGAGGGGTACCATGCATACCAGGATTGGAGGGTGAGGGGTACCATGCATATCAGGATTGGGGATGAGGGGACTATGCATACCAGGATTGGGGATGAGGGAACTATGCATACCAGGATTGGGGGTGGGGACCATGCATTCCAGGATTGGGGGGGAGGGGACCATGCATTCCAGGATTGAGGGGTGAGGGGACCATTCATTCCAGGATTGGGGGGAAGGGGACCATGCATACCAGGATTGGGGAGTGAGGGGACCATGCATACTAGGATTGGGGGTGAGGGAACCATGAATAACAGGATATGGATGAGCAGGTACCATGCATACCAGGATAGGGATGAGGGGGTACCATGCATACCAGGATTGGGGGTGAGGGGACCATGCATACCAGGATAAGGAATGGGGTGCCATGCACACCAGGATTGGGTGGGGGTGAGGGACCATGCATACCAGGATACGAGGGGGGCAGCACATACCAGGATGTGAGACCATATAACAATAAAAATGCTTGCCACCCAGGCGTAGAACCGGTTCATAGCTAGTTTGTTTTAGTTCTGCATCTATTTTTAGTCAGCATCAGATCATCTAGCACTGAATTGACCTCTGACATCACTTGAATCAAATGAGGCACTTACTAGGCCACAGTAATAAAAATATTGACATTAGAGGCCTATAAGATGACCCTACACAGGGTGAAGATGGAGCAAGAGGGTGTTGCATGTGTAAGGGGGTGACATAGGATTACAGCCTTACTCTGCTCCCCTAATGATTCCTATTGTGTAACTGTTTACAAGTGTTGGTTACTGTAATGTCATTGTTAACACTCGGTGGTATTGCTACATGTAAAATATGTATTACCCCACATAGTCAATGGTACTGCCACACTCTTTTCTGTTACTATTTTATGTACGATGTTATATATATATGTGTTGTTCCTTTAATGCAAAGATTGTATTTATGTCTAGTAGATATGGACAGTTCTTAGTGTACCTTTCAGACACTAAAGGGGGGTACTTTAGTGTTTATAGTTCCGGGTAAGTGTAGTTTCCTTTGGGGCCACTAGATGGGGGCATAATAGTAAGCCTTATTAGTGTTGGTCTTAGTTAGTTATCAAAGGGTTAACATAGGGAGGCTGCCGGGGGGGGGTAAACTGCAAGTCTTAGGGAAGGTTAGTCAGACGGGGCCAGGGTGCCAGAAGTGTCCACACAGGTTCTAGGCCCAGGACTGCCTGACAGCCCCGTAACGTTTTGCAAGTGATAGTCCCAGGTATCCCCAGTTGTAGGACGGAAGGACAGTGGGACAACAGAATGAAGAAGTTATGGCAACTGATTGCTTGGGCGGATGCTCTGGGGTCCGAAGAAGGACAGACAACGGAGCTAACAGGACCAGTAAGAAAGAAAGGTAAGCTGAAGCTTCACAGGGAACAGTACGGACAGGTCGGATGCTTTGCCAGAGGCAGCCTAACTTGATTGATGATCTCTATCCTGGGGCGAAGCAGGCAGAGGGAATTGTCATTGTGGCGTGGTTGAGCCGGGAGGAAGTTGGTAAGCAGTCTAAGACGGTCCAGTCCAGGCACATACTGCAAGGAAGCATCAGCAGTGCAGGGAAAGTTGAGGAATCCCGTATGGAAGAAAATTAAACCTGAAATGTAACAACAGTGGATATGCTGTGCAAAGTTTGCAGTAAAGAAATCGCTCCAGTTGCAATGGACTGTGTCTCATTTGATGGGGGGGTCGCCGTGGAAAGGAATCTCCCTTGTCTGAGAAGTGCCCAGAGGGACCTGAACCTGGAGATACAGGTACGCACAGCAATGGACTTTATGTTTCTGTAGGGGACAGCCAGGACACTGATGCTGTAGTGACCGTGGCCGCGACTATAGTCCTGGCTGGCACTTACACATTCTATTCAGAAGTAAAGAAGAGGCCGGAGAGAGCTGCACAGAGAAACAGATGGGGACTGAGATGGAAGGACAGTCAATCAAAAAGTTGAATAATATTAATATTTTTCACCCTTTTTCTGTTACTCTACACATCAGTAAAATGACAGCTATACAGAGACCATTATGCATCATTTACATGAAGCAAGTCACAAAAACTTCAGATTCAACATGTCGATTCACTCATCTCTACTTTTAATTTATTTTTTAATTTTAAAAAATCTTAATAAAACAACTTTTGTCTCACCTTCTGACTCCCACTCCTTTTCCATGTCTAGGATTTTTCTTTGGACAAAGTTGAGAAGCTCCATTGAGTTAGCCATCCACAACATTAGTGGTTGAAGGTCAGAGGCCACCTCTTCAATCCCTAAAGTACTTCCCCAATTTTTTTCTTGTTGACTAAAACAATAAAATTAAAGGATTATATCACACACATACATATTTATACAACTCCTGGGAAAGTGCAGTGACAAGGAGATAAGGACTGCTTGTAGTCTATGGGGTTGGCACGCCTTTCACTCTCTTTAATCTGTATATACTTTCCCCTGACTGGCTTCTCATCAATGAATTTAGTTGATTTTTTAAGAGAAACTTTCTTTACTCAATTAACCATGTAATGAATTAACTGTGATGTGGCTGCAATAGGAAAACTCAGTGCAGAGTACAGGTGTTCATCATATTGCACAGAAAACGAGAGAAAGGTGGCCCAAACTGCAAACAAAAATTATTAATTTAAGAAGGGGCTGTCCATGTACTTTACAATCCTTTTAAAGGGAATGTAGTTGACAGTAGGATCAACCCTCTTAAGCCGTCTATGTGGACATGTAGGTCATAGGAAGATGAATAAAATAATACCTTGATATCTGCGATCTGATGTCTTATTCCAGAGAAATCCACATTTTTCTTATACAGTACAGACCAAAAGTTTGGACACACTTTCTCATTCAAAGATTTTTCTGTATTTTCATGGCTATGAAAATTGTAGAATCACACTGAAGGCATCAAAACTATGAAGTAACACATGTGGAATTATACATTACACTTTACAAAAAAGTGTGAAACAACTGAAAATATGTCTTATAGTCTAGGTTCTTCAAAGTAGCCACCTTTTGCTTAGATTACTGCTTTGCACGCAGAAAAGGTGAATGGATGGACTCTACATGCCTGGTTCCCACCGTGAAGCATGGAGGCGGAGGTGTGATGGTGTGGGGGTGCTTTGCTGGTGACACTGTTGGGGATTTATTCAAAATTGAAGGCATAGTAAACCAGCATGGCTACCACAGCATCTTGCAGCAGCATTCTATTCCATCCGGTTTGCGTTTAGTTGGACCATCATTTATTTTTCAACAGGACAATGACCCCAAACACACCTCCAGACTGTGTAAGGGCTATTTGACCAAGAAGGAGAGTGTTGGGGTGCTATGCCAGATGATCTGGCCTCCACAGTCACCAGACCTGAACCCAATCGAGATGGATTGGGGTGAGCTGGACCGCTCACCGCTTCAATTTTGAATAAATCCCCAACAGTGTCACCAGCAAAGCACCCCCACACCATCACACCACCTCCTGCATGCTTCATGGTGGGAACTAGGCATGTAGAGTCCATCCGTTCACCTTTTCTGCGTGCAAAGCAGTAATCAAAGCAAAAGGTGGCTACTTTGAAGAACCTAGAATATAAGACATATTTTCAGTTGTTTCACACTTTTTTGTAAAGTGTAATGTATAATTCCACATGTGTTAATTCATAGTTTTGATGCCTTCAGTGTGATTCTACAATTTTCATAGTCATGAAAATACAGAAAAATCTTTGAATGAGAAGGTGTGTCCAAACTTTTGGTCTGTACTGTATGTGTATGAGCTATTCAGAACTATGGGCTGGATATAGATCTGCAAGATAGTCTGCCTCTAGAGCGATGTGTAGTTGCTGCTCTTTGTTCTACTGTTCTCTATTAATTACTAGTGATGAGTGAATTTGTTCGGAAAACGATCGCCAAAGATAAATTCGGCACGAATATGGCATATTCGGTTTTGTGATCGGAAACACGAGCAAAACTTTATAAAATCGGAAAAAAAATCAGTAACATTCGGTAAAAAGTGCAGGAAAATATTTGCGTTGCCACTATTTTCAGCACTTTAGCAATGATAATGGTGGTGTATCATGAGTGTTTGGCATGCGTTAGATGAGGGGAAGAGGTTTGTAGAGCTCAGAGGTGCGGCGTTCTTGTAAACAGTAATTTTTTTTTTTTTCCCTAACTTTATGTAAGCTAGCCAATCAGGGCGCAGAAAATACCCACAATGTCCTGACACAACGGCTTGTGTCATTGGCTGCTGAAATCACAAGTTGTTCTCCATATAAAAAGCAGACATCTTGTTTTAGTGCCATTTTGACACTTTAACAGCGCAGAGAGGCTGCTCCTGACGCTGCCACTGTTAGCAGCAAGATTTTAGCTAGTTAGCTAAGCGGTTGTATATCAGTCAGATAACTAACTAGTGTCCAGTGTGGCTGTTCAATTTACCTTCTAGCACTTTTTTTTGGGGGGGGGCATTAGTGAGGTCAACAGACAAAGCCAGCAGGCCACATGTCCTACAAGTGTGTTGTTCACTGCTTCTATTTTGCTCCATGCACGAGTATAGTACTCTAAATAATATTTTTTCAGTATCTAAATTTAAAACAGCCTGCTGTATCCCACCTTGTCATTTAGTGTTGTGGTGATATGAAACTGCCTGCAGACCTAAGGCACATTAAAAAAATATATATAACTTTTCATTTGCAAAAAGTTAGACAGCCCGCCGTATCACACTTTGTCATTTTGTTGGGTTTAAATTAAGCTGTAGAGGCCTGATCCAGAGGCCACACAAAAAAATCGTCTGTTCCTAGTGTCATAAAGTAGGGGACCTGACTTTAAAACAGTTTGGAGCATCTAGTGTGTTATAGACTCCTTATCCAGAGGCCACTAAAAAATTATTGTGTTTCTACCATCATACAGTAGGGGACATCTCACTTTCAAATTGTTTGTAGCATATCTTCTTTGTTATACATGCCTCATCAACAATTCTCTCTTATGCGACTAACATGATACAGCACTCAATATTTCACCTTGGAATTTACTGTTGCTGAAATTCAGCAGTTTGCAGAGGTGGTGTAGAGTTTAAACTCCAATTTTTTGTTGCTAACTCTGTGCTCCTACCACACTATCTGAGCAACATGACTGGGAAAAAGTGAGGCCGTGGTGGAAGGGGAATTTGGCTTGGTGTTCAAGGTGTACGTGGGGTAGGTGGTAATCTTTGTAAAAGCACTAGTGAACCAACATCACGTCCTATGTAAAGACAACTGACAACTTCTGTTACTGGAAGGGCTACCTTTCTTTGGCAGATGCACAGCAGCATGCCTTTTTGATGAGGCCCAGAAAGAGCATGTGCTCGAGTGGATGGCAAGTGCAGATTCAAGTGGCCTCTCCTCCTCTTCCTCCACCTCAACATCACACCCAGTACAGTCCACAGAGGTGGCACCCAAATTATTCTTGCTTCCTCCCACATCACAACTCTCTGACCGTACAACTGACTACGGAACCACAGATGGGTGAGTATGAAGAGCTGTTCTCACATTCTATGCCATGGTCATCACAAGTGTACTCAAAAGCTTCACAAAGTTAAGAGGAGGTAATCTGCACTGATGCCCAAAACTTTTTTAGCTTGGATCCAGAGCAGGAAGAAGTAGGGTCCAAACAGCACCCTGACCCTAGTCATCAGACGTTAACCCCTGGGGGAGTGATTCTGATGAGACTCAAATATCTGAGGCTCACGCGGACTGTACTGTGCTGTCAGGGCAAGAAGAGGAGGAAGGTGACTCCAATGGCGAGCAATGTGATAACACAGAGGATGATGATGAGGAGTTAGATCCCAGTTAGCGTGAACATAGAGGCACACAGCTGAGTAGGTCATATGAGGAGGAAGAGGAGGAAGTTACGTTGCACAGTACGTCGCAAACACATAGTGATGCAGGCACAATGAACAATTCATCCTCAGCCACAACTTTGGCTGTGAACAGCAGCATTCGCAGGTCTGCAGCTCGCAGGGGTGGCAAGGGTTGCCTAGCCTGGGCCTTTGACACTGCAAAGGATGAGACAACTCACGTAATCTGCCAACTTTGCAAAAATACACTGAGTCAATGTAAAAAGTGCAATAATTTGACTACTACATGTATGAATCTTCACATGCGCAATCAACATGTGTTACTATGGGAATCCCACTGCGCAAAAATGCAGACCAGCGGACCTCAACCATCAGCTTCCCCATCAATTGCATCTGCTGCTTCTTCCTCATTTGTTACTGTGCCAACTATTGAGTCGCAGGTCTTCGACGGCAGAACCTTGGATTCTTTACCCTCTCCAGTCATGCTGACTGAGAGCTCACCATCAGCTGTAATGGAAACGGACGTGCCTGCTGTTTTTGACGAGCTCACCAAAACTTTCTCAATCCACCGTAACATCTCCGCCTGCACCTCTCTCACAGGACAGCAGTTTGTCCAGTTCACCGTACTCCACCTTCTCTCAGCACTGCAACCAGCCCATGGTTCTGCAGTTGTGGTCACGTAAAAGATTGTTTCCCCCTACGCATCGCAAAGCTATGAGGTTGAACTCTACCATCTCCAATCTGATGGCCATGGAAATGCTGCCTTTCCATCTGGTAGATACAGACGGTTTCCAAAAGCTGATGGCCGCCACAATCCCCCAGTACCAATTGCCCAGTCGCCATTACTTTTCTTAGATATTTGTGCCTGTGCCACACCAGCATGTCGCAGACAACATAACCCATTCTTTGACTAAATCTATGTCTGCCATGGTGCATTTCACCACAGACATTTGGACGAGTAAGCATGTGTTACGTGTACGCCAATAGGTTCAGATAGTGGCAGAACAGGTCTCATGAATTCTTTGGAATGCTGGGGGGAATCATTACTCAGGGCAACCATGCACTGCAGCTTCTTCAGGCACAAGATGTATCTACTTGGTCATACAGATACAATTGATAGAGTCCTCATTAACAGATGAACAGTGCAGTTTAATATCACAGCACATTCAGTACAATTCAAGTCTTTTAAGCACAAGCTTCATAAACAGTACAGCTGGTTCTTAAAGGCACAATGACTAATAGTTTCTTTTGATAGCACAGTTAAGCACAGATCAAGACTCTTTACAAAGGCACAGTAGTACTCAGCATTCCTTCTAGCACAGTGAGATGGAGGAGGGTAGGGGTTTGCTAAGGGAGATGATCCCTGTGACACAAATGCTTCCAGTACTTATCTTCTCAACTAGCAGTACAGGGGTAGCCCAGCTCAACTCTGTGGAATCCTGTGTCCCTATGGTCCAGTTGCCTGAACTTTTGTGAGACAGATCAAAAACACACACCACTCATCCCTTTGGTTGCTGCCAGAATAGTAAACAAATTCCCACAATCCCTCTGGGGCTCTGCTAACCACTCTCTGTCTCCTGTGACTGTGTTACCGCCTCTAGTTGCTGGATGCTTTTGAAGCAACAGCAGTCAGCACTACTTCTGCATATTACACATGGCCGAGGGCGTTACATCTCGCTGACTGGGCACTGGGTGACTCTTGTGGATGTGGGGGCAGTCGCTGCTCCAAAAGTCTTGGAATCCCCAAGGTTTGCAGGACAAACCTCTACATTTAACACTTCCTCCACTGCTTCTGCCTCCTACTCTATCTACTCTAGGGCTTCCACCTGCACACTCAACCTCTGCCTTAATGAGACTCGTATTCCAACAGTGCAGAGTGAATCTCCACCACCTCTGTACTGCGCAGCCAGGGCTCACTGTTGTGAATGTGCTAAAAATGGTTTCTCAGCAGAGGCTCCCTCTGGTGGTTACTGACAGTACTGAACCTTTCAGCGAGGAGTGGCAATCTGGGATCACGGATTGGTCTGGTATAAGGGAGGTTCTCTCCCATGATGGTTGCCGGTGATCAATTGCTCTTGTCTCAATTGTGGTTCTTGGTTCATTTGGAAGCTTGCTGAGTCTTGCTTGCATCTTCTGCTATCAGATAAGATATTTTCTGCTTTTATTTTTGTGCTTGCTTTTTGCATTGTTCCCTGCACTTCTGTGGAGGTCAGCCAGGTCCTCTCCGGGGGACTTGTGCTCCTCTCAGTTTATCTGGAGCCACTGTTGTTTGTTCATTTGCTTTTTCCTGTTTTTTCAGTGGCTGCGGCTTAGTTTTGTTACACCAGAGAACTGATTTAGGTGGTAGAGGTCGTGTGATCTCAGGTGTTTTTGCAATCAGTAGTGTTGTTTTTTTTAGGGTTTTTTTTGGATTGCAGTGAGTATCCTTTCCTGTACTTTTCTGTCTAGACAGATTGGGCCCCAGCGTTTGCTCATTCTATTTTCTGTCTGTGTCCGTGCATCTTCTTGTCTAACCGCCATTACATGTTTGGGGGCTTCCTATTTTCTTTGGGGATCTGCACCGGGGCAGATAGCTTTCATCTTTCTGCCTTTAGGTGTAGTTATCTCTCAGGCTGTGACGAGGCGTCTAGGATCAACGTAGGAACGCTCCACGGCTACCTCTAGTTGTGTGGTTAGTTCAGGTTACTGCAATCCAATAGGTTCCAGCCTCTCTGGTGTATTGCCGTTTTTGCTTACTCTCCTCAGCTACCAAAACATAACAGTATCACCGGCCCAAAACTGAAAATTATATGGTACTCACAGAAGGGAAAAATAGTTTGGGAAAAAAAAAAAAGTTGTCAGTTGTCAGAGATTTTTTTTTTCCTGTTTGTTGCATTTTTTCCCTCTTTCTCTCTGGGTGCTGAGGAGGATTTTTTTTTCTCTCAATGGAGCTCGCACAGTTGTCTGGCCTGTGGATCAGCTTGCCACTGAGGTTCGGAGTATTGCTACCTATCTTGCTAGGTTGCCGGTTGTGGAACCTAGGATTCCCATGCCAGATTTGTTTTTGGGGGATCGGGCTAAATTTATGAATTTCAAAAATAACTTTAAGTTGTTTTTTGCCTTAAAGCCTAAGTCCTCAGGGAACGCAGCACAGCAGGTTCAAATTGTCATCTCTCTCCTGCGCGGCGATCCTCAGGATTGGGCTTTTTCCGTGACACCTGGGGATCCTGTTTTGAATGATATTGATGCATTTTTTCTGGCTCTGGGGTTATTGTACGATGAACCTAATGTCACTGATCAAGCTGAAAAAACCTTGTTGGCATTAAATCAGGGTCTTGAAGACGCTGAGTTGTACTGTCAGAAATTCCGAAAGTGGGCAGTCCTGACCAAATGGAATGATGATGCTTTGGCAGCCCTTTTTCGGAAGGGGCTGTCAGAGAATGTAAAGGATGTTATGGTGGGATTCCCTGCTCCCTCTGGTCTCAATGATTCTATGTCATTGGCTATTCAAATTGACAAACGTTTGCGTAAGCGCAGAGGTATGCATGAGATAGTGTTGCCTTGTGAGCCAGCTTCTGAGCCCATGCAGTGTGATAGAGTGACTTCTGGGGCACAGCGTCATGAGTTTCGAAAGCGCAATGGGTTATATTTCTACTGTGGTGACGCCTCTCATGCTATTTCAGTCTGCCCTAAACGGGGAAGACGTTTTGCATGCTCAGTTGTCTTGGGTAGTGTTCAGACTAAATTTCTGTTGACTGTTACCCTGATTTGCTCCCTGTCCACATTTTCTACTCAGGCATTTGTTGATTCAGGAGCAGCTATTAACCTGATGGATTTTGATTTTGCCAAACGTTGCGGGTTTCCCATGATACCCCTGTGGAAGTCTATTCCCCTACTGGGCATTGATTCTACCCCTTTGGCGGAGAATAAACCCCAGTTTTCTACTCAGGTGATAATGAGGGTTGAACCAGATCATCAGGAGAGTTGCAAATTTCTGGTGCTGTATAATCTGCATGACATTATTGTACTAGGTTTCCCTTGGTTACAGTCTCATAATCCTGTTTTGGATTGGAAATCTGTGTCTGTGACCAGTTGGGGCTGCCAATGTGTTAATGCCGACACTCCTGTTTTTTCTGCCTCTCCCCAGTCTCAGGATGTTCCTGACTTTTTGACTGATTTTTCTGATGTGTTTAGTGAAAGTAAATCTGCATCCTTGCCCCCTCACAGGAGCTATGATTGCGCTATTGATTTAGTGCCTAGTGGTAAATTTCCTAAAGGTCGCCTTTTTAACTTGTCTGTACCTGAACACGATGCTATGCGATCTTATATCAAGGAGTCATTGGAGAAGGGTCATATCAGACAATACTCTTCACCCTTGGGTGCCGGTTTTTTCTTTGTGGCCAAAAAGGATGGTTCATTGAGGCCGTGTATTGATTATCGTCTCTTGAATAAGATCACTGTGAAGTATCAATATCCATTACCCTTGATTTCTGACCTGTTTTCCAGGGTGAAAAGTGCTAGTTGGTTTACCAAGCTTGACCTCAGGGGGCGTATAACCTTATTCGCATTAAGCACGGGGATGAATGGAAGACGGCGTTTAATACCCCAGAGGGGCATTTTGAGTACCTAGTGATGCCCTTTGGGCTCACTAATGTTCCTTTCATCTTCCAATCCTTCATGAATGATATTTTCAGGGATTTTGTGGATAAATTTCTGATTGTTTATTTGGATGATATCTTGGATTTTTTCCAATGACTGCGACTCTCATGTGAAACATGTTCGGACTGTGTTCCAGATTTTGAGAGAGAATGCACTGTATGTGAAGGGATCAAAGAGTCTTTTTGGCGTACAGAAGGTCTCATTTCTGGGATTCATTTTGTCTCCGTCTGTTATTGAAATGGACCCGGTCAAGGTTCAGGCCATCTGTGATTGGGTCCAACCTACTTCATTAAAGGCTCTTCAGAGATTTTTGGGTTTTGCCAATTTTTATCGTAAATTTATTGGTAATTTCTCTGTTATTGTTAAACCATTGACTGATTTGACCAAAAAGGGTTCTGATGTGGTGAATTGGCCTCCTGAGGCAGTCTCTGCGTTTCAGGAACTTAAGCAGAGATTCACTTCTGCTCCTGTTCTACGGCAGCCTGATGTTTCTCTACCGTTTCAGGTGGAGGTTGATGCCTCTGAAATTGGGGCAGGTGCCGTTTTGTCCCAAAGAGATCCAGAGTAGTGTTGAGCGATACCGCTCGATATCTAAAAATATCGGATCGGAATGGTATCGCCGATATCA
Source organism: Oophaga sylvatica (assembly GCA_033576555.1). NCBI lineage: Eukaryota > Metazoa > Chordata > Amphibia > Anura > Dendrobatidae > Oophaga > Oophaga sylvatica. Next base: position 304,333,467 of record JARQOD010000003.1, read on the forward strand.
CTAAATATCGGCGATATCCGATTCCGATACCGGAAGTCCCATGTAAGTCAATGGGAACAAAATATCGCAACTAAAAAAAACCTTTATTTCCTTGTAAACACTAAATATACACACATAGAATACATATATATATATATATAACATGTCATTGTGACATATATATATATACATATATGTATAGTTTATACACTTCTACATAGTAAAATATCCTCTGATTCAATTGCCGGGTAAAGCCGGCTTCTGTGAAAAGACAGAAGCACCCGACATGAAATGACACTTGGTGTACATAGGGTTAACCATGTCTTTTCATGTCGTTTGCAATCTGATTTGCACAAACAATTACATCAGTCTATGTGTGAAAAAATTTCACACCTGTAGGGGTTAATTAAAGGTGTAAATTCGTTGCAAAAAAAACGGACTTTTTTGCTACGAATTTACACCTTTAATTAACCCCTACAGGTGTGAAATTTTGCACACATAGACTGATATAATTGTTTGTGCAAATCAGATAGCAAAGGACATGAAAAGACATGGTTAACCCTATGTACACCAAGTGTCATTTCATGTCGGGTTCTGCATTTTCACAAAAGCCGTCAATTGAATTAGCGGCTATTATACTATGTAGAAGTGTATGAACTATAAATATAAATATATATATATATGTGTCACAAATTCAATGACATGTATATATATATATATATATATGAGGTGTAAAATTGTTTAAAAAAAATGCGTGGGCTCCCGCCCTATTTTCGCAACCAGACAGACAAAGCCAGCGAATGGGGGCAGATAATAATAGCCCAGAGAGGGACCATTATTTTTGGCCCCCCCTGGCTACTAACATCTGCCCCCAGACACCCCAGAAAAGACAAATCTATAATTAGATTCGCCCTTTCTGGCACTTTGCCCGTCTATTCCCATTGCCCTGTAGCGGTGGCGAATGGGTTAATATGGGGTTAAAGCCACATTGCAATTGAAAGGTGACCTTAAGCCAGGTTAATAATTGAGAGCTGTCAATTAGACAACTATCAATTATTAATCCTATTGCATGAAATAAAAATAAAACACACACACTTTAATTAAAAATCATTTTAATGAAATAAAGACACATGTTTTTGACCATCTTTTATTTGACTGCAAAAACCATTTCCTGTAATAAAAATAAAATAAAAAAGCAAAATTATTCTTACCTATCCCATGCACAGTCAGGTCCCACGGTGTAATCCTTCAGAAAGGGTTAATGTTTACTGCAGGGACCGCAGCTAATGCTGCAGCCTCACAGTAAACCCCCAAATGAATGAGTTCCTCTCCTGGCTGACAGGAGAGGAAGTGTAAAGCTTAATTGATTGCTTTCCACTTTCACTTCAGGTCAGCCAGGGACACAATCAGTGACGTCAGAGGGAACTGATTAACAAAAATAGGGGTTCCCTTCGACTAAAAAATGGCGTCGGGTCCCCCCTATTTTTGTTAACCAGCCTGATGAAGCAGACTGCTGAGCAGTGGCGTACCGTGAATGAAGCAGACCAAGCAGCTGCTATGGGGCCCGGACAGGTGAGGGGGCCCTCGACGGTCGGGTAGCTGTGCTGACACAGTACTACCAGGGGGTCGGTGGGTGAGGGGGAGCGCAGCTCTTCTATATACTCACCCCTCCTGGTGCGGTCTCTGCAGCCCCTGCTCTTCTCCCACGGTCTCCGACGCCTGTGTTCAGCGGTCAGGTGGTACCGCTCATTACAGTCATGAATACGCACATATTCATGACTTTAATGAGCTGTCCCGCGTGACCGCTGAACACTGGCGGCGGAGACCGTGGGAGAAGAGTAGGGGCTGCACAGACCATGCCGGCAGAAGGGTGAGTATAAGGGATATTTACCTGTCCCGTTCCACCGTTGCTCGTGTCCTCTTGCTGCAATGTTCAGGTCAGAGGGCGCGATGACGTCGTTAGTGCGCGCCGCGCCCCCTGCCTCGTCATTCACTGCTGGAGGACCCCGAAGACAGCAGCACTCAGCAGTGGAGAGAGGACAGGTAAATATCTCAGGTGCCGGGGCCCTGAGCGAGCGGTGACATCGGCACCTGGTGTCACCCCCTGCTCAGGACACCGGCACCTGGCCCCCAGCGACGAAAGGTGAGTATGTCTTTTTTTTTTTTTTGGTTGCAGCAGCTGCGGCAGCATAAGGGCCTATACTATGGAGCATCTATGGGGGCACAATCTATGGGGGCATAATACATTTTTTTGTTTAATGTGTCCCCTCACTGTGCTGGCACTTTAAATTTACAATGGCTCTTGGTTTTTTTTTTTGGGGGGGGCCCATTCAGACTTTTGCTATGGGGCCCCATGATTTCTATGTACGCCCCGTGCTGCTGAGGCATGGTATTTAAGGCTGTTAAGGAGCCAAGATCCATGGACCTTGCCAGCCTGATAATACCAGGCCACAGCAGTCTGCATATCTTGGCTGATTAACAAAAATAGGGGATCCCCTCGAAAAAAATTGGCATGGGGTCCCCCTTATTTTTGTTAACCAGCCAGATGAAGCAGACCGCTGAGGCCTGGATTTTCAGGCTGTTAAGGAGCCAAGATCCATGGACCTTGCCAGCCTGATAATACCAGGCCATAGCAGTCTGCATATCTTGGCTGATTAACAAAAATAGGGGATCCCCTCGAAAAAAATTGGCGTGGGGTCCCCCCTATTTTTGTTAACCAGCCAGATGAAGCAGACCGCTGAGGCCTGGTTTTTCAGGCTGGTAAGGATCCAATATCCATGGACCTTGCAAGCCTGATAATACCAGGCCACAGCAGTCTGCTTAGCTTGGCTGGTTAACAAAAATAGGGGATCCCCTCGAAAAAAAAACGGCGTAGGGGTCCCCCTATTTTTGTTAACCAGCCAAGTAAAATGCAGACTGCTGCGGCCTGGTATTAAAAGACTGTCAAGGCCCATGGATTTTGGCCCTCAACAGCCTGATAATACCAGGCTACAGCAGCCCCACATTTGGCGCATCAAAAGATGTGCCAATTGTGGCACTTTACCCGGCTCTTCCCACTGCCCTGTAGCGGTGGCAAGTGGGGTTATAAGGGGTTAATGTCACCGTTGATTGCACGGTGACAATAAGCCCGGTTAATAATGGAGAGGTGTCAATAAGACACCGATCCATTATTAATCCCAAAGTTATTAAATGTATAAAAAAAAGACAAAGCAAGAAAAAAGTCTTTTAATGAAATAAAAGAGACAGCACAGTTTTCATTAATTTTATTATACTCTCATTCCTGCGACGCCATCGATCTCCTGTAAAAAAAGAAAAAAAACAAACCAACAGTATACCACCTGTCCGACGCAGTCCATAGTAACGACAGTCCCACGACGATCCAGCTCTGCTACATCGCAATGACAGGCAGAGCCTGTCATCGCAACGCAGCACAGCTGATTACCTGCTTCCCCGGCGGTGACGTCATCGGACTGACTGCTTTACGGCCGGGATTACCCAGCAGTCACTGCAGTTATCGCGAGAAACTGCATGTGACCGCCGGGGAAAGATGATGGCGGCCATGAAGCAGTCCAGCCCGTGACCGCCGGAGATCTTCTGCCAGGTAAGTGCCGCTGACTCCTGACAGACCCGACCGACGGACACTGACAGTGACAGTGACAATCCCGATTCCGGTATCCGATAAGACGAAAATATCGGAACTAAGTATCGTAAGGCCGATAGAGCTAATATCGGCCGATACCTGATACTTGCGGTATCGTATCGCTCATCACTAATCCAGAGACCTCTAAGAGTAACCCTTGTGTCTTTTTCTCTCGAAAATTTTATCCAACTGAACGTAATTATGACGTGGGTAATCGGGAGTTATTGGCCATGAAGTGTGCCTTTGAAGAGTGGAGACATTGACTGGAAGGAGCCAAATATCAGGTGGTGGTCCTCACGGACCATAAGAATCTGGTTTATCTCGAATCAGCCAAGCGACTTAATCCTAGACAGGCCAGGTGGGCCTTGTTTTTCACACGTTTTAATATTGTGGTTTCTTTTCTTCCTGGCACTAAGAATGTTAAGGCAGATGCCCTCTCTAGGAGTTTCTTTGCGGACACTCCTAAGTTATCTGATCCTACTGTTATTTTGAAAGAGGTTGTAGTTCTTTCCACCATCTCGCCCAATTTGAGACTGGCTCTGGAAGGGTGTCAGGAGGATAAACCCGAGTGCTGCCCTATTGGAAAATTGTTTGTCCCAGACCAGTGGAAGAAGAGTGTGATGTCTGAGATTCATTGTTCCGCGTTGGCTGGTCATCCCTGGATTTTTGGTACCAGAGACTTGGTGAGTCGGTCCTTTTGGTGGCCTACTTTGTCTCGTGACGTCAGGGAATTTGTGCAGTCCTGTGGGACTTGCTCTCGCTCCAAGCCTTGCTCTCACTCTAGTGGTTTGTTAATGCCATTACCTGTGCCCAAGAGGCCATGGACCCATATCTCTATGGATTTTATTTCCGACCTCCCTGTTTCTCAGAGAATGACCGCTATCTGGGTAATCTGTGATAGGTTTTCCAAGATGATACATCTTGTGCCATTACCTAAGTTACCTTCCTCCTCCGAATTGGTGCATTTGTTCCGTCAGCACGTGGTTTGGTTACATGGCATTCCGGAGAACATTTTATCTGACAGAGGAGTCCAGTTTGTTTCCAGATTTTGGAGGACATTTTGTTCTAAACTTGGTGTTCAATTATCTTTCTCCTCTGCTTTTCATCCTCAGACCAATGGACAAACCGAGAGAACAAACCAGACCTTGGAGACTTATTTGATATGTTTTGTGTCTGCTGATCAAGATGACTGGGTCTCTTTTTTGCCTTTGGCTGAGTTTGCTCTTAATAATAGGGCTAGCTCTGCCACCTTGATGTCTCCATTTTTCTGCAATTTTGGGTTTCACCCTCGATTTTCTTCGGGACAGGCAGAGGCTTCTGTCTGTCCGGGTGCTGACTCTGTTGTGGAGCGAATGCAGCAGATTTGGGACCAGGTAGTGGAGAGTTTGTCTCTCTCTCAGGAGAAGGCACAACGGTTTGCCAACCGGCATAGGACTGATGGTCCTCGGTTTAAAGTGGGAAACTTGGTTTGGTTGTCCTCAATAAATGTCCCTATGAGGGTTGCATCTCCAAAGTTTAAGCCTAGGTTCATTGGACATTATAAGATCATGGAGATTCTTAATCCTGTTTCCTTCCGTTTGCTTCTTCCAGGGACATTTAAGATCCATAACGTGTTCCACAAGTCCTTATTGAAGAGGTTTGTCGAGCCAGTGGTTCCTGTGGCTGTGCCTCCTGACCCTGTTTTGGTTGAGGGCAATCTGGAGTTTGTGGTTGAGAAAATATTGGATTCTCGTTTTTCTAGACGGAAACTCCAGTATTTGGTTAAGTGGAGAGGTTATGGTCAGGAGGACAATTCTTGGGTGTTTGCTTCGGACATCCATGCTAGGAGACTGATCCGTGCCTATCACCGAGCTCATCCTGATCAACCTGGTTGCACAAGTGAGGGTTCGGTGACCCCTCCTCAAGGGGGGGTACTGTTGTGAATGTGCTAAAAATGGTTTCAGAGCAGAGGCTCCCTCTGGTGGTTACTGACAGTACTGAACCTTTCAGCGAGGAGTGGCAATCTGGGATCACGGATTGGTCTGATATAAGGGAGTGTTATGTTTCGGTAGCTGAGGAGAGCAGGCAAAAACGGCAATACACCAGAGAGGTTGGAATCTATTGGATTGCAGTACCCTAACTAACCACCACAACTAAAGGCAGCCGTGGAGCTTTCCTACGTTGGTCCTAGATGCCTCGTCACAGCCTGAGAGATTAACTACACCTAAAGATAGAAAGAGGAAAGCTATCTGCCCCGGAGCGAATCCCCAAAGAACATAGGAAGCCCCCAAACATGTAATGCGGTTAGACAAGAGGAAATACAGACACAGACAGAAAATAGTATGAGCAAACGCTGGGGCCCAATCTGCCTAGACAGAAAAGGATAGAAAGGATATTCACTGCAATCCAAAAAAAACCCTAAAAAATGCCAACGCTATAATTGCAAAACACCTGAGATCACACGACCTCTACCACCTAAATCAGTTCTCTAGTGTAACAAAACTTAGCCGCAGCCACTGAAAAAACTGGAAAAGGCAAATGAACAAATAACAATGGCTCCAGAAGAACTGAGAGGAGCCCAAGCCCCCCGGGGGGGGGACCTGGCTAACCTCACAGAAATGCAGAGAAATATGCAAAAGGTAAGCATAAAAACAAAAACATAAAATATCTTATCTGAAAGCAGAAGAAGAGGCAAGACTCAGCAAGCTTCCAAGTGAACCAGGAACCACAGTTGAGACAAGAACAATTGATCACCGGCAACCATGATGGGAGGGAACCTCCCTTATATCAAGCCAGTCTGTGAATCCTGATTGCCAATCCTCATTGAATGGTTCAGTACTGTTTGTAACCACCAGAGGGAGCTTCTGCTCAGAATTCATTTCCAAAACATTCACAACAAGGGAGGTTCTCTCCCATGATGGTTGCCGGTGATCAATTTTTCTTGTCTCAGTTGTGGTTCTTGGTTCACTTGGAAGCTTGCTGAGTCTTGCCTGCATCTTCTGCTATCAGATAAGATATTTTCTGCTTTTATTTTTGTGCTTGCTTTTTGCATTGTTCCCTGCACTTCTGTGGAGGTCAGTCAGGTCCCCTTCGGGGGGCTTGTGCTCCTCTCAGTTTATCTGGAGCCACTGTTGTTTGTTCATTTGCTTTTTCCTGTTTTTTCAGTGGCTGCGGCTTAGTTTTATTACACCAGAGAACTGATTTAGGTGGTAGAGGTCGTGTGATCTCAGGTGTTTTTGCAATCAGTAGTGTTGTTTTTTTTAGGGTTTTTTTTGGATTGCAGTGAGTATCCTTTCCTGTACTTTTCTGTCTAGACAGATTGGGCCCCAGCGTTTGCTCATTCTATTTTCTTTCTGTGTCCGTGCATCTTCTTGTCTAACCGCCATTACATGTTTGGGGGCTTCCTATTTTCTTTGGGGATCTGCTCCGGGGCAGATAGCTTTCATCTTTCTGCCTTTAGGTGTAGTTATCTCTCAGGCTGTGACGAGGCGTCTAGGATCAACGTAGGAACGCTCCACGGCTACCTCTAGTTGTGTGGTTAGCTCAGGTTACTGCAATCCAATAGGTTCCAGCCTCTCTGGTGTATTGCCGTTTTTGCTTACTCTCCTCAGCTACCAAAACATAACAGCTCACCACAATAAGGTAGTATTAAAATTGATATGCCTTGGAGATCGCAGTCATACAGCTGAAGAGTTGTGGACAGCTCTCTATGCCGAGTTTGATCAATGGCTGTCTCCGCTGAACCTGCATCCAGGGAAGGTCGTGTCCGATAATGGTGCAAACCTGGTGTCGGCCCTACATTGAGGCAAGCTCACAGATGTGCCTTGGATGGCTCACGTCCTCACCCTGGTGGTACAACGTTTTCTCCGCCACTATCCTGGCCTGGGTGAGCTGCTCCAGATATCATGTCTCTAAATTCCAGACTGTCATCACACAGGCAGGTGCCAAGGGAGGGTGGATTACTGTGATCGAGGGGGTCTCGTGATAACAGACAAACTGTTATCAAAGGTGCAAGATCCAACGTACAAATGGAGGAAGAAGAGGTGAAGGGCAAGAAACTGTCAGATGAAGAGGATAATCCTCCCCTATCTGTTGTTCATGGTTGGCGGGAGGTGACAGAGGAAACGAGCCTCATTGTTACCCAGCCACCAACACATCAAGGGCTTGGATCTCATGGTAGGGCCCAACATACGAGTGCCTTCTTGCTGCAAAATGATCCTCGTATAGTTATGATTAGGAATAATGCTCACTATAGGGTTGCCACTCTGTTAGATCCAAGTTATAAAGCCAAATTTTGCCAGATGCTTCCTGCCTTGGAAAGGGACCTGCGAATGCTGGAGTATCGAAACACACTTTTACACAACCTTAAGAGAGCTTTCACCCAAGACAGCAGTGGAGCACACAGTTCGCATCGCAGCTCTAGACTTACAATCTGCGGCACGTCAATTCGTCAATGCCAAAACATTAGGAGCAGCAGCAGCAGTGATGTAAGAGGAAGAAGCAATTTCTGTGAGTCCTTTGACACTTTTTTAGACCAGCTCGTGCACCAGCACAACAGAGTCCAAGTGTGGTGAACGAATGAAGAGGATGATGCAGGAGTATCTAGAACTGAATATAAATGCCATCAGGGAGGGCTTGACCCTTTCACATCTTGGTGTTCCAAAATGGATGAGTGCCTGAGCTTGCCTCACACGCTTTGGAAGTTTTATCATGCCCGGCAGCCAGCGTTCTATCAGAAGGTATCTTCAGCACTGCTGGTGGTGTCCAGACTGATAAGAGCAGCCAGCTGTTCCCTGAAAGTGTAGACAAGCTAACTTTCATTAAGATGAATAAGTCATGAATCTCCAAGGACTTTTGCACCCCTATCGCATACTATATAGACTAGGTTATATTGCATTTTTTAATGTGATGCATTAATATCACGTAACTGCACTCTGTGATATCTTTAGTGTGGATTCTGTGCCTGCTGTTGCTGATGTTTACACAAATTTGTGGGAATGTGAGCAGTCATGGTTGATCTACATCTGCTGGGTTATCTGTAGTGGAAGACGAGTCGGTCCCAATTATACTATTTCTTTTTTCGTGACAGTTATTCCACTTCAGTGGTGTCAGGACCTCATTTTTTAAAATGTGAAAACTCCAGTTTGGGTGTCCATCTGCTGGGTAGGGTGTAGTTGAAGAACTGTCGGTCCCTATTATACTATTTTTACTGTGGTGAAAATGATGCCACTTTTGTGGTGTCTGCCAACAATTTTTGGAAATGTGAACACTCCTGGTTGGGTATCCGTCTGCTGGATTGGGCGTAGTGGAAGACCTGTCGGTACCTATTATACTATTTCATCTGTGGTGAAATTTATGCCACATCTGTAATGTAAGGCCCTCATTTGTTTAAATATGAACACTCCTGGTTGGGTGTCCATCTGCTGGATTGGGCATAATGGAATACCTGTCGGTCCCTCTTAACTATCTATACTGTGGTCAAATTGATGCCACTTTTGTGTGCCAATAATTTTGGGAAACTTGAACACTCCTGGTTGGTAGGTTGAGGTGTTGCATATGGTAACAGGGCTTCCAGCAAAGAAGGCCTTCACTGATCCTTCACCCACCTGGTCTTACTGTGACGTTCAATCGAAAGCTGTAAATGCTGTCCCAGACCCCGATACCTCATTACTGGTTGTTTGCTGCAGTGCCATGCTAAAATTTGTACTGTGGGTGAATTGAGGCCACTTTGCTTGTGTCTGTACCTTATTTGTTAGGTTTTGGCAGTATTTGGGGCCGTTATAAGGTGTTGTGCATGCACGCCATTCATGTTTTTGCCTCCATTGACATGAATTGCGTTCGGTTATGTTCGACGAATATTCGACTAATTAATGGGCGAATATTGCAAATTCAGTGATCGCAATCCGAACCGAACATTGAAATATTCGCTCATCTCTATTAGTTACATGTCTAACACTGTTATAGCCCCTTTTATTAAAATAATCTCTGGATGGAGATTCTCATGCAGATCAGTGTACGACCCATAGTTCTTAACAGCTCATTTACATTTAAGAAAAACATGGATTTCTCTGGAATAAGACATCGGATTATCACTGTACCATTTTATTCAGCTTCCTATGACATTCATGCCCATGTAGACAGTTTAGGAATGTTGATCCTACTGACAGATTCCTTAAAGTAGGACAATAAAAACATGCATTTCTTTAACTCATAGTTAATGGCACTGAGGAATAAGAGTATAGTGCCAACACGCGGCTGAAATTCCCCAGGTGTCAGATGTACATGACATCTGACACCCTTTGGCATTGGCCCCAAATGATTTTGAAGCTGATCAGGGACGAGTAACCCCTTAATTACCAATGTCAATCGCAACAGCAGAATTTAATTGGTTATCAGGGGTTTCAAGACCCCCTTTGTAACCATCGGACCCCTGTGATGGGAATTGTGGGTGCCAATGGTTACCATGGTACACTGAGGACTTGTGATAATCCCATGGTACGGTGGCCTGTGAGATCCAGCTATAACCTGGGCCTCACAGGCTGAGTCAGTGACTCACTGACTTATCTCATGCACTGCAGTACTCGAGTACTGCAGTGTATGATTTCAAAATAAAAATGATACACAGAGGGACTAAGTGAAAAAGTAAAAAAGAAAAAGAAAAGCAAACACAAATTACTGAAAGCTGTTTTGTTGCACAAAATGCAGCATTTGTGATAAAACAAAAATAAACAAGAAACGTACACATAATTAGAATCGCCGCATCCGGAACGGACTCTAAAAAACTTTTGATAAAAAAATGTGTTCATTCTACCTCACAAAAATCTGAATAAATCTAGACTCATATTTATCCCGTGCTCTCTGCTTCACGCTACTTCGGGGTTTCTGTGTAAATTTGCCAAAACTACGATTAAGATAAAACACCAGACGAAACCAATGCCTCAGGAGACAGATGGAGTCACTTTGAACTAGTCTGTGCTCCAGCGGTGTCCCATCATTTTAGGTGTCTTTGGGCAACCATAGATCTCTGCGTGCCTAAAAACATGGATACCACCACAGAAAATGCCAAACGGACCCCAAACTGTCTCCAGCTGCCTCATTATGGTGGATGGTTCACTCGGGGGATTTAGTCTGAATCGCATTTTTGTGGAATTTACGCGGAAAACCTGGCTATAGGGGACTCAGCGTAGAACACAAGAACTTTATCCATCCTTATTCTGGAAGCATAAAAAAATATTATGGGGGCTCTAAACTGAGAAATTGTGCAATAAATTCTGGGGTCTAGTTTAATCTATTAACCCTTGGACAACTGACAAATTTGCAGCAAATACAAAAATTACATTTTTACCACTAAAATGTCATATTTCCACATTCAATGTTATAAAATTCTGTGAGGCACCTATGGGTTCAAAATACTCATTACACCCCTAGATGAATTCCTTACTCAGTGACTTTTCCGATATGAGGTCACCTGGGGGGGTTTCTGCTGTTCTGTCACCACAGGGGCTTAGCTACGGAGCTTGCAATCTATTCAAACAAAATCTGCTTTATAAAAGCCAAGTAGCGCTCCTACCCCACCGATCCCTGCCATGTACTCAAAAAACAGTGTACAACCATATATGGGGTACTACCACATTAGGGAAAAATTCCATAACAAATTGTTGGGTTCAATTTCTCTTATTACCCCTCATGTAAATTTATGTTTTTTGGTTAAACAGTATTTTAGTGGAAAAAAATATATATTTTTTATCTCGTAGCTAAAAGTTATAAAGTTTTGTGAATCACCTGTAGGTTAAAAATTCTCAGCACACTCCTAGTTGAATTTCTTGAGGGGTCTAGTTTCCAAAATGGGGTCACTTGTGGGAGATTTCTGCTGTATTCGCTCATTAAGAGCTCTCCAAATGCAACATGGCATTCACAATCTATTCCAGACACATAACGCTTTCTTTTCCTAGCCCTGTCATGTGCCAAAACTGAAGTTTTTGACCACATATGGGCTATATTCACATTTGGGAGAAATTGCATAACAAATTATGGGGTCCATTTTCTCCTATTATCCATTGTGAAAATGACAAATTTGGGGTTAAAAAACATTTTTGTGAAAAATGAAAAAAAATGTGCATTTTCAATATGATGACATAATGTTATCACAACTTGTGGGTAATTGTGGGCTTAAAATGCTCACTATACGCTGAATAAAATTCATGAGACGTGTAGTTGCCAAAATAGGATAACTTGCAGGGAGTTTCCACTGTTTAGGAACATCAGGAATTCTCTATTTAGAGTACATGACACCCGCAGACCATTCATTCAAAGTCTGCTTTGCAAAACGTCACTCCTTTCTTTCCAAGATCTGACATGCACCCAAACAAGCGTTTTCCTCCACATATGGGGTATCGGTGTACTCACAGGAAATTGCACAACACATTTTGTAATCTATTTTCTCCTGTTGCCTTTGTAAAGATAAAAAAATATGGGGCTAAATGTACATTTTTGTGCAAAATTTTGATTTCTTATTTTCATGGGTCTACGTTATAAATTTCTGTGAAGCACATTGGGGTTAAAGGTGCTCACCACACATTTAGATACATTCCTTGAGGGAATGCAAAATGGGGTTACTTGTGGGCCGTTTCCACTGTTTAGGCACATGAGGGGCTCTCCAAAACCGACATGGTGTTCGATCTTGATTCCAGTCATTTTTGTGTTCAAAAAATTAAACGGTACTCCTTCCCTTTTGGGCCCTGCCGGGCACCCAAAACAGGTGTTTTCCCCCACATATGGGGTGTCGGTGTAATCAAGAGAAATTGTTATGGTAGGCGCTCATAGAAACTGAGCATTCTGCTACACACAGGCGATCTGATCATCGACTGTGTGTAGCAGAGCCAATCAGACAACTGCAGCTTCTAGTCTCCCATGGAGACTATTGAAGCATGCAAAAAGTAAAAAAATAAAAAAAAATATAAAAGTTCAAATCACCCCCCTTTCTCCTAATTCAAAATAAAACAATAAAAAAAATCAAATATACACATATTTGGTATCGTCGTGTTCAGAATCGCCCGATCATTCAGAATCGCCCGATCAATACAAAAAAAGAATTAACCCAATCACTAAACAGGATAAGGAGAAAAAAATTAAAAACGCCAGAATTAGTTTTTTTTTGGTCACCGCTACATTGCAATAAAATGCAATAATTTTTTTTTTTAACCAATTTTTGGATTTATTTTTCACCACTTAAATAAAAAAGAACCTATACATGTTTGGTGTCTATGAACTCATATTGACCTGTAGAATCATAATGGCAGGTCAGTTTTAGCATTTAGTGAACTTGGTAAAAAACAACAACTCTGGAATTGCACTTTTTTACATTTTCAGTGCACTTGGATTTTTTCCCCCATTTTCCAGTACACCATATGTTAAAACCAATGTTGTCATTCAAAAGTGCAACTTGTCCCGCAAAAAACAAGTGCTCACATTGCCATTTTCACCAGAAAATAAAAAAAGTTATGGCTCTGGGAAGAAGGGGAGCAAAAAACGAAAACGCAAAAACATAGTAACATAGTTAGTAAAGCCGAAAAAATACATTTGTACATCTAGGTCAGCCTATATTCCGTCAGAATAAATCCCCAGATCTACGTTCTTCTAAAGAACCTAATAACTCTAAGATACTATATTGTTACGCTCCAGGAAGACATCCAGGCCTCACTTGAACCCCTTGACTGAGTTCGCCATCACCACCTTCTCAGGAAAGGAATTCCAGATTCTCACTAACAGTAAAGAATCCTCTTCTATGTTGGTGGAAAAACCTTCCTCCTCCAGATGCAGAAAATGCCCCTTTGTGACTATAACAAAGGCAGTGACAGCACTACGGAGGTTCTTGAGGGATGCACGCTTCAAATCCACAGATCCAAATGGATAAATAGTCCCATAAAACACAAAACAAAAAGGAAGGTGTGCTCCAGCGATGAAACAATCCACTGATGTATAAAAATAGTAGTTTATTTAATTCTTAAAAAACAGAAAAATGATGTGGGTAACACAAAAGGAAGCAATATGACCAACGCGTTTCAGCAATTAAGCCTTAATCAATCTTAATTGCAGTTGCGTGGTACCACCATGGGGTCTAATGTGGCCCCCACATATGCTAACATCTATATGGTGGTACTAGAGGACCAGCATGTGTACAATTACAGCTACTGGTGCCATGTCCGAGCCTGGTGGCACTACATCGATGACATTTTTTGCGTTTGGGAAAGTAATGTGGAGGACCTTTTCAGTTTCAATGATTACTTGAACAATATATTTCCTGAGTTGAAATTTACCATTACCCATTCCTTTTATCAGATCCAATTTCTCGATACATTAGTCTATAAGAATGGAGGGTCTTTGTGTACTGATTTGTTTGTAAAGGAAACCGACAGAAATAGTCTCTTGGTGTATGACAGTAACCACCCTAGGAGGATGACTGAGTCTTTGCCCTGGAGTCATATGTTAAGGGTAAGACGTATTGTCAAGGATGTTGACAGACTTGACATGAGACTGAATCAAATGTGTGATAAATTTATCAATAGGGGATATCCTGTTGGGAATGTAAAACGCTACAAGGATAAAGTCATGGAGTTGATACCGGTGGACTTATGTCATAAAAGAACAAGGTAGCAGCTAAAAGGATCCCTTTTGTATCAACCTTCTGTTCTATTAGTGGCAGAATAGGTGGAATTTTGAACAAACACTGGGACCTGTTACGTAAGGGTTTACCACAGATTACGTAATTTATGTATAGACCTATATTTTCCTATAGACATGGTTACAATTTAAAGGACAGGTTGATGAAATCTGATGTTGGTTCTGAAAAATCGTCCGTACAAAGGACATTGTGCGCTCATAGAGCTGGCAATTTCCCATATCTCGGATGAGCATGCTGTGGTAACATGCTTAAAGGGGATAGCTTTAACCATCCACGCACGGGAAAGCGTTTTGTGATTAAAGGGAGATATACGTGTTCTTCAAATTTTGTTATATATTTGGTGAGTAGTCCTTGTGGACTAATGTATGTTGGTGAGACGACCATGGAAATTATAGCACTGATTAGTAAACATAAAAGTACCATCAGGACTAAGTTGTTGGAGGTACCAGTGCCTAAGCATTTTGTGGAATGTAGACATTCAGTCAACCAATTGAGATTTAGGGTGATAGATGGGGTTCCCCCTCTGAGACGAGGTGGTGATAGAGTTAAATTATTGAAAAAGAAAGAGTTGCGCTGGATATTTATTCTGGATATATTGCAGCCTAAGGGCTTGAATCTAGATTATAATTTGCATATTTGCACTACATGATCCCTCTAGTCTCGAAGCATCTTTTTCTGTTTTTTTGTTGTGTTTTTAATGGTGATTTTTAATATGGTTTCTTTTTTCTTTGTTTTTCTTTTTTTCTTTTTTCTTGTTTTCTTTCAGATATGACAGTCTGGAGCGACTGGAGGACATGGGGACTCTGTGGTCCTGAAATAGAACATTTTCTGGTGTATTACATTTGTATTGTGGTTTCCCGTGCCCCCCTCTTGTTACCACACCAGTTTAATCTTACAGGGTTAATTGATTGCCCTGTGATGTTTTTCTTTATAAATATAAGTGGTGAAAATTATGTATAAAATTATGTATTTACAACTTTTTTGGAGTATGAATCTTTTGCTATTAGTATGTACACACACATATATATGTTTGAGGATACCTATAGCTGTTAATGATAATACCTGTGGTCCGTTATTTCCACTTAAGTAGTGGTTAACATACAAATACATGGGAGTGATGGGGTTAATGTCTGGGATGGATGATTGTCCCCTTGTTGTATGATATGCGGTCTAGCTTGCGCAAAGGGGGCGGCCCCTTAGGTGTGAGTGGCGTATGATGCGAGAAGTCGCTCTGCCTATGGCTGTCCCGCCTTCCTAGAGGATACAGGATGGGCTGACACCGTTGATTTAGTTCGACGCTTTGCGCATGCGTTGGACGCCATGAGGGGGAACGATTCATGATCGCTCATTTGACATAGCCCTGTATGTATGCGGTGTGTTTGTTTTTGCGTCTCCATGGATATGGGGGCGGAAGCGGACGTGAAGTATAATTCTTCCCAGGGGTAAGATACATGACGTGATTGGGCACTTATCCTGGTGCCAAAAGCAGTGTGAGTACATTCACTGGTGGAGAACATTAGGTCTGTATGGTGACCCATGATTGGTATAATATCGCCAAGGATACCGCTATGCTAATTGACTATTGATGGGTTACTATGTGTTTATTGTTATATGGGGGTTTTAATGTGTTATTTGGAATAAGAAAAGATTAGATGTTATTGTATATAATATGTGATGTCCTGTTGATGTCTGATTGATGTTTCTCTTGAAGTATAAGTATTTTATCATTGGTGGGCGTCCCTTATGTGGTGATTGGTCCCTCCACACCATAAAAGGTCGCCATTTGTACTGTTTGTTGTACTTGAAAAAGGTCACAATGGCCAAAATGTTGTATTTTACAATGGCAGAATAAAGGATTTTTCTTTAATTTCACCTGGATTGGATGCTGCTCCTTTTGTGTTTTATGCCCCTTTGTGACTGTCACCTTCCTTGGTATACACAGATCCACAGAGAGATATTTGTATTGTCCCCTTATATACTTATACATGGTTATTAGATTGCCCCTCAGTCGTCATTTTTCTAGACTAAATATTCCTAATTTTGCTAATCTCTCTGGGTATTGTAGTTCCCCATCCATTTATTAATTTTGTTGCCTTTCTTTGTACTCGCTTTAGTTCCGTTATATCCTTCCTGAGCACAGGTGCCCAAAACTGTACACAGTACCCCATGTGCAGTCTAACCAGGGATTTTTACAGAGGCAGTATAATGCTCTTATCATGTGTATCCAGACCTCTTTTAATGCACCCCATGATCCTGTTTGCCTTGGCAGCTGTTGCCTGGCACTGGCTGCTCCAGGTAAGTTTATCATTAACTAGGATCCCCAAGTCCTTCTCCATGTCAGATTTACCCAGTGGTCTCCCGTTCAGTGTGTAATGGTGATATTGATTCCTTCTTCCCATTTGTAAAACCTTACATTTATCATTGTTAAACCGCATCTGCCACCTTTCTGCCAAAGTTTCCAACATATCCAGATCCATGTGTAGCAGAATACTATCTTCTCTTGTATTAACTGCTTTGCATAGTTTTGTATCATCTGCAAATATCAATATTTTGCTGTGTAAACCTTCTACCAGATCGTTAATAAATATGTTGAAGAGAATAGGTCCTAACACCGACCCCTGCGGTACCCCATTGGTCACAGCGAGCCAGTTAGAGAATATACCATTTATAACCACCCTCTGTTTTCTATCACTAAACCAGTTACTTACGCAATTACACATCTTTTCCCCCAGACCCAGCATTCTCATTTTGTGTACCAACATCTTGTGTGGCACGGTACAACGCTTTGGAAAAATCAAGTTATACCACGTCCAATGACTCACTTTGGTCCAGTCTATAGCTTACCTCTTCATAAAAACTGATTAGATTGGTTTGACAGGAGCGATTCCTCATAAACCCATGCTGATATGGAGTTAAACAGTTATTCTCATTGAGATAATCCAGAATAACATCCCTCAGAAACCCTTCAAATCTTTTCCCAACAATAGAGGTTAAACTTACTGGCCTATAATTTCCAGGTACACTTTTAGAGCCCATTTTGAATATTGGTACCACATTTGCTATGTGCCAGTCCTGTGAAACAGACCCCGTCACTATAGAGTCCCTAAATATAAGAAATAATGGTTTGTCTATTACATTACTTAGTTCTCTTAGTACTCATGGGTGTATGCCATCCGGACCAGGAGAGTTATCTACTTTAATCTTATTTAGCCGGTTTCGCACCTCTTTTTGGGTTAGATTGGTGACCCTTCTTAATATAGGGTTTTCTTTGTCTCTCGGCATTTCACCTAGCATTTTATTTTCCACCGTGGAGAAGATGGTGCTAAATATATTAGCTTTTTCCTCGTTACCTACAACTATTCTTTCCTCACAATTTTTTAAGGGGCCTACACTTTCAAGTTTGATTCTTTTACTATTGACATAGTTGAAGAACAGTTTGGGATTAGTTTTACTCTCCTAAACAATGTGGTTTTCTGTTTCCTTTTTGGCAGCTTTAATTAATGTTTTTAGATAAAGTATTTTTCAAAAATACTTTAAAAAACAAAAAATACCTTTGATCATGAAGGGATTAACTGAGTTTATGCCGGTGTAGAGATCCTTCCCCGATCCACGGAGGAGGAGGAGTTACAGAGCAATGACAACATTGGATTGAATTGAGTATTAGAAGTCAAGATTAAGGCCTGACATAGCAGGACAGTTCTTCTGAATCAGGGACACTTGGAAGCTATGGATTAACACAAGGCTTTGTCAATCATGCTTAGTTATTTGATGCGCTTTCACGTATCATTTTCTCCTTATGAAGAAATATTTTCTAACATATACTTGTAACAGAAGGCTTGAATGTTAGCCAAAATAAAAGCATACAATGGCATACTGTACAATGCCAATTAACAACTATTTTAAGACCTTATCAATAAAGCATACACCGAAAAACACGTCGGGGTTCAGCTAGTGCACTTGGTTTAACACTTAGACCCCAGAGACCTGTTTTCACCTTCATGACCAGGCCAAATTTTACTATTCTGACCAATCTCACTTTATGAAGTAATAACTCTGGAACACTTCAATGGATACCATTGATTCAATTGTACTTTACGATAGTGGTAAAATTTGTTCAATATGACTTGCATTTATTTGTGAAAAAAATTGGAATTTGGTGAAAATATTAACATTTTTAATTTTTATGCCCTTAACCCCTTCACCCCCAAGGGTGGTTTGCACGTTAATGACCGGGCCAATTTTTACAATTCTGACCACTGTCTCTTTATGAGGTTACAACTCTGGAACGCTTCAACGGATATTCGCGATTCTGAGACTGTTTTCTCGTGACATATTGTACTTCATGTTAGTGGTAAAATTTCTTCGATATAACTTGCGTTTATTTTTGAAAAAAACACAAATATGGCGAAAATTTTGAAATATTTGCAATTTTCAAACTTTGAATTTTTTTTCCCTTAAAACAGAGAAATATGTCACACAAAATAGTTAAGAAATAACATTTCCCACATGTCTACTTTACATCAGCACAATTTTGGAACCAAAATTTTTTTTTCTTAGGAAATTATAAGGGTTAAAAGTTGACCAGCAATTTCTCATTTTTACAACAAAATTTACAAAGCCATTTTTTTTTAGGGACCACCTCACATTTGAAGTCACTTTGAGGGGTCTATATAGCAGAAAATGCTCAAAAGTGACACCATTCTAAAAACTGCACCCCTCAAGGTACTCAAAACCACATTCAATAAGTTTATTAACCCTTCAGGTGCTTCACAGGAGCTGAAGAAACGTGGAAGGAAAAAATTAATATTTAACTTTTTAGCCACAAAAATGATCTTTTACAAACTTTTTTTTATTTTCACAAGGGTAAAAGGAGAAAATAGGCAGATAAAGTTGTTGTGCAATTTCTCCTGAGTACGCCAATACCCTATATGTGGGGGAAAACCACTGTTTTGGCACACGGCAGAGCTCGTAAGGGAAGGAGCGCCGTTTGACTTTTTCAAACTAAAATTGGCTGGAGTTGAGATTGGACGCCATGTCGTGTTTGGAGAGCCCCTGATGCGCCTAAACAGTGGAAACCCCCAAGTGACACCATTTTGGAAACTAGACCCCCTAAAGAACTTATCTAGATCTGTTGTGAGCACTTTGAACCCCAAAGTGTTTCACAAAAGTTTATAATGCCTGGGTGTGAAAAAAAAAAATAAAAAAATTTTCCACAAAAATGATTTTTTAGTTCCAAATTTTTGATTTTTCCCAAGGAAATTGGACCCCAAAAGTTGTTGTCCAATTTGTCCTGAGTACGCTGATACCCCATATGTGGGGGGGGGAACTGTTTGGGCGCACGGCAGGGCTTGGAAAGGAAGCAGTAACGTTTTGGAATGCAAACATTGATGGGGGTCATGTTCCGTTTGTAGTGCCCCAGATGAGCCTAAACAGTGGAAACCCCCCACAAGTGACCCCATTTTGGAAGCTAGACCCCCTAAGGAACTTATCTAGATCTTTGGTGAGCACTTTGAACCCCCAAGTGCTTCACACAAGTTTATAATGCCCTGGCATGAAAATAAAAAATCCTATTTTTTTCCCACAAAAATTATTTCTTAGTCACTAATTTTTTATTTTCCCATAGGTAACAGGAGAAATTGGACCTCAAAAGTTGTTGTCCAATTTGTCCTGAGTACGCTGATACCCCATATGTTGGGGGAGCCATTGTTTGGGCGCATGGCAGAGCTCGGAATGGAAGGAGCACCATTTGACTTTTTCCAACCAAAATTGGCTGGAATTGAGATTGGACGCCATGTTGCATTTGGAGAGTCCCTGAGGTGCCTAAACAGTGGAAACCCCCCACAAGTGACCCCATTTGGGAAACTAGACCCCCTAAGGAACTTATCTAGATCTTTGGTGAGCAATTTGAACCCCCAAGTGCTTCACACAAGTTTATAACGTAGAGCCGTAAAATTAAAAAAACATATTTTTTCCACAAAATTGATCTTTTCACCCCAATTTTTATTTTCCCAAGGGTAACAAGACTCCAAAAGTTATTGTGCAATTTGTCCTGAGTACGCTGATACCCCATATGTGGGGGTAAACCACTGTTTTGGTGCATGGCAGAGTTTGGAAGGGAAGGAGCGCCGTTTGACTTTTTCAACGCAGAATTGGCTGGATGCCATGTCGTGTTTGGAGAGCTCCTGATCTGCCTAAACAGTGGAAACCCCCCACAAATGACACCATTTTGGAAACTAGACCCCTCAAGGAACTTATCTAGATGTGTGGTGAGCACTTTGAACCCCAAAGTGCTTCACAGAAGTTTATAACGTACAGCCGTAAAATAAAAAATCTTTTTTTTTTTTTTACAAAAATGATTTTTTTCGCCCCCAATATTTTATTTTCACAAGGGTAACAGGAGAAATTGGACCCCAAAAGTTGTTGTCCAATTTGTCCTGAGTACGTTGATACCCAATATGTGGGAGTAAACTACTGTATGGGCGCACGTCGGGGCTCGGAAGGGAAGTAGTGACGTTTTGGATTGCAGACTTTGATGGAATGGTCTGGGGGCGTCATGTCGCATTTGGAGAGCCCCTGATGTGCCTAAACAGTGGAAACCCCCACAAGTGACCCCATTTTGGAAAATAGACCCCACAAGGAACTTATCTAGATGTGTGGTGAGCACATTGAACCCCGAAGTGCTTCCCAGAAGTTTATAACGTACAGCCGTAAAAATAAAAAATCCTTTTTTTTTTTTACAAAAATGATTTTTTCACCCCCAATATTTTATTTTCACAAGGGTAACAGGAGAAATTGGACCCCAAAAGTTGTTGTCCAATTTGTCCTGAGTACGCTGATACCCAATATGTGTGAGAAAACTACTGTATGGGTGCACGTCTGGGCTCGGAAGGGAAGTAGTGACGTTTTGGATTGCAGACTTTGATGGAATGGTCTAGGGGCGTCATGTCGCATTTGGAGAGCCCCTGATGCGCCTAAACAGTGGAAACCCCCCAAAGTGACCCCATTTTGGAAAATAGACCCCACAAGGAACTTATCTAGAAGTATGTTGAGCACTTTGAACCCCGAAGTGCTTCACAGAAGTTTATAACGTACAGCTGTAAAAATAAAAAATCTTTTTTTTTTTTTACAAAAATGATTTTTTTGCCCCCAATATTTTATTTTCACAAGTGTAACAGGAGAAATTGGACCCCAAAAGTTGTTGTCCAATTTGTCCTGAGTACGCTGATACCCAACATGTGTGAGAAAACGACTGTATGGGTGCACGTCTGGGCTCGGAAGGGAAGTAGTGACGTTTTAGATTGCAGACTTTGATGGAATGGTCTGGGGGCGTCATGTCGCATTTGGAGAGCCCCTGATGCGCCTAAACAGTGGAAACCCCCGACAAGTGACCCCATTTTGGAAAATAGACCCCACAAGGAACTTATCTAGAAGTGTGGTGAGCGCTATGAAGCCCCAAGTGCTTCACAGAAAATTTATAACATACAGTGTAAAAACAAAAAAATCATTTTTTTTTTTACAAAAATGATTTTGTCGCCCCCAGTTTTTTATTTTCCCAAGGGTAACAGAAGAAATAGGACAAATTGCACAATAACTCTTGTGGTCCAGAGTACGCTGATACCCCATATGCGGGGGTAAACTACTGTTTGGGCGCATGGCAGAGCTCAGAAGTGAAGGAGCACCGTTTGACTTTTTCAACGCAAAATTGGCTGGAATTGAGATCAGACGCCATGTCACATTTGGAAAGCCCCTGATGTGCCTAAACAGCAGAAACCCCCCAATTCTAACTCCAACCCTAACCCCAACACACCCCTAACCCTAGTCCCAACCCTAACCACAAACCTAACCATAACACACCCCTAACCCTAATCCCAACCCTAATCCTAACGTTAGCGCCAACTCTAACCCTAACTTAACCGCAACCCTAACCCTAATGGGAAAATGGAAATAAATACATTTTTTTAATTTTATTATTTTTCCCTAATTAAGGGGGTGATAAAGGGAGGTTTGATTTACTATTTATAGCGGGTTTTTGTGATTGGCAGCTGTCACGCTTAAAGACGCTTTTTATTGCAAAAAGTAGTTTTTTGCATCACCACATTTTGAGAGCTATAATTTTTGCATATTTTGGCCCACAGAGTCATGTGAGGTCTTATTTTTTGCGGTATGAGTTGACGTTTTTAATGGTATAATTTTTGAGCACGTGACATTTTTTGATCGCTTTTTATTTCGATTTTTGGGAGGTTAGAATGAACAAAAATCAGCAATTCATGAATTTCTTTTGGGGGAGGCGTTTATACTGTTCCGCGTGTGGTAAAATTGATAAAGCAGTTTTATTCTTCGGGTCAGTACGATTATGGCGATACCTCATTTATATTATTTTTTTATGTTTTGGCGCTTTTATAGAATAAAAACAATTTTATATAAAAAATCATTATTTTTGCATCGCTTTATTCTGCGAGCTATAACTTTTTTATTTTTTCGCTGATGATGCTGTATTATGGCTCGTTTTTTGCGGGACAAGATGATGTTTTCAGCGGTACCATGTTTATTTATATCGGTCTTTTTGATCGCGTGTTATTCCACTTTTTGTTCGGCGGTATGATGATAAAGCATTGATTTTTTGCTTAGTTTTTTTTTTTTTTTAAGGGGTTCACTAAAGGGGTTAACTAGTGGGAAAGTTTTATAGGGGGGGTCGTTACAGACGCGGCGATACCAAATATGTGTACTTTTATTGTTTTGTTTTTTTTATTTACAGGAAGAAATTAATTTATTGGGGAATATTTTTTTTTTTTATGATTTTTTTTACCACTTTTTATTTTTAGTTTTTTTACTTTTTTACTTTGTCCCAGGGTGGGACATCACAGTATTTTAGCAGATCGCTGGTGTGACAGTGTGCACAGCACTCTGTCACACCAGCGATCGCTCTGGCATCGCTACAGGCTTCCTCAGCGCCTGCTCTCAGCAGGCACTGAGGAAGCCGCCTCCCTGCAGGACCCCGGCGCCATCTTGGATCCGGGGACCTGGAGGGAGGACGGACCCTCGGAACAGCGCGACACATCGCGCTGCTCTTAGGGTCACAGGGGAGCGCGCAGGGAGCCCCCACCCTGCGCCATCCTCCCCTGTGCCCCGGGTACACCACGATCATGTTTGATCGCGGTGTGCCAGGGGTTAATGTGCCGGGAGCGGTCCGTGACCGCTCCTGACACATAGTGCTGGGTGTCAGCTGTGATATACAGCTGACACCCGGCCGCGATCAGCTACGCTCCCCCCGGGAGCGCAGCTGATCGCCCATGACGTACTATTCAGTCCATGGGAATTAGGTCCAGGGTCACATGGACGGAATAGTACGTCTGATGGCAGAGAGGGGTTAATTTAGCCTCAATGTTTTTTATTTTCACAAGGGTAACAGGAGAAAATGGAACCCAAAATTGTTGTGCAATTTCTCCTGAGTACACAGATACCTCATATGTGAAGTAAAACTACCATTTGAGTGCACACCAGGGCTTAGAAAGGAAATTGGAAGGTAAAATCTGATGGAATGGTCTGCAGGTGTCATGTCGCATTTGGAGAGTCCCTGATGTGCCTAAACTGTAGAACTCCCCCACAAGTGACCCCATGTTGGAAACAAGACTCTGCAAGGAATTTATCTAGGCATATGGTGAGCACATTGAACCCCCAGGTGCTTTACAGAATTTTACAACGTTGATCTGTGAAAATGAAAATAAAATATTTTTTCCACAAAAATGTTATTTTAGCCCTTTTTTTCATTTTCACAAGGATAGCAGGAGAAAATGCTACAATTGCTTCTGAGTACACCGCTAACTCATTTGTAGTTTAAAACTACTTTTGAGACACAGTGCAAAGCTCAGAAGGGAAGAAGAGCCATATTGGAGTTCAGATTTTGCTGAAATGATTTAAGGGTGCCATGTCACATTAACAGAGCCCCTGAGTTGCCAGAACAGTAGAAAACCCACATATTGGACCTCATTTTGCAAACTACATGACCCAATGAATTTATCTAGGGTGCAATGATCATATTAACACCACATATTCCTCACACAATTTTATACTATAGGGCATTGAAGAAAAAATAATGACATTTTTATCACCAAAATTTTGTTTTAGCCCCAGATTTTACATTTTCACATGGTGAAGTGGGTTAAAATGGCAGAAAAATGTATCACACAATTTCTGCTGAAAGTGACTGTTCAGTACTGCTTTAGCCATACAGTGAGACTCGGGAGGGACTGTAGTGCAAAGATGTTATTGGTCATCAGGAATCCATATTGGTAGCCTGTCTTTAAGAAACCTTTAAGATATTAGACAGTAACAGTTCAACTTTTATTAGCCTTACATTTTATGTAATTTTCCCAACACCTGGACCTCATAGCTCCTTTATCAATCTTTAGTGGGAAAGCGTATGTTTATAGTATCATTCAATTACTGCATGGTTTTGTTATCAATGTTTAGTGAGAAATATCATGTTTATCGTATGGTAAATCATTTAGTACCAAGAGAGTCTTTGGTATGTCTTATCCGGTGATGTATTTGTCCTATGTTGATTGACGTCTGAAAAGTTGGCCACTCCGCCAGAAGGATAATATATCGGACAAATAGAACTTGTCAGGGCTTGTGTAATGCTTGGTTACGCAAGCATTTGTTTCTAAAGGAGATATAAGTTAGGGAAGACGGAAGCCCTGTTAACCTGTGAACTAAAAAGGGGATGCCCGTGATGCCACAGTATGGATCCCAGGAATTTCTCTGTCTTCGCTGTTCTGCTTCTCATAGCTGATGCTCCCGGACAGATGATGTGCTACTCCTGGTGAAGTTTTTCCTGTGGAGTGTGCAATGTAAGTACTTTACCTTTGTGATTTATATTATGCAAAATTGTACGCAATATCACACTAATTCCTATTTCTATAATCATTTAATTATTATAGTAAAATTAATCGCCTTCTTTAAAGCCATATCCGACCCCTTTAAATATTTGGCAAAACAGGGACTGAGAACTATTTCCTCGGATAGCTTGCGGACTCAATATACAGAACTCCCAATTGCTAGAAGAGCAGAATACTCCCCTCAAATGACCCCATTTTGGAAATTATACCTCTTTGGGAATTTATCTACAGGTATAGTGACTCCCTGGTTGTTTTACAGAAACAAGCAGCAGTGGATATTGCTGAGTGAAAATTGAAAACTGCAGCTGTAGTCCACAGTATTTTGTAGTACATTATAGTGACCAGTATGTGGTAGTGCCCAGCTCATACTTCTGGTGACAAACACCAGTAAATTATTCTGCTCTCATCGCTAAAGAAATGTAAAACATGTGGATGCTAAGTGTGGTTTAGGCACACTGGGGCTCAGAAGGGAGGGAGCATTGGATTTGGGAGCACAGAATTTGCTGAATTTCTTTTGGGGGTTAGGAGCCATTGCATTTTTTCAAAGCCTTTTTGTCTTGTATATTTCCATTGACAGATGATGGACCTGAGTAGGGACTTGCTTTTTGGGGGAACTGAGTTGAAGCTTTTATTGGGAACATTTTACTTAACATTTGGGATTATATTTATCCTGCGCTGAGCACTTATATCAGGGACTCCATCTAAGTCTCCGAGTGACATGGCTCAGATGAAACCCTGAAGGATCCATTCACTATAATGAGGCAGAGGAGTTACTCTGGACTCTGTCTGGCCTCCGTTCAGTACTTTTCAGAAGTACACAAATTGTGGCCGATGGCACTTTTTTACATGCCTGAAAAGACGACACAGCCAGATCACAAAATCAGAAGAAAACAGCATCAAATTCAAGACGGTGAGATTCAAAAATCAGGAGAAAGTTTATTCCGCCATGAAAATACAACATTTCGACCTGTAACAGGTCTTTATCAAGTACTTGATAAAAACCTGTTACAGGTCAAAACTTTTTATTTTCATAGTGGAATAAACTTTTTGAAATTCATCACCTGAAATTGGATGCTGTTTTCTTTTGATCTTGATGTCGCTTCTTTCCAAGTGGGCTCCTTGGAGCATGAACGAGCGTCCTTACTTAGTGAGTGCTGTCAGTCTTCTTCTTTTTATGTCTGGACAGCCAGATCACAAGTCAGACAGCATCCGCAGTGCCTACAATCTCCTCATTATAGGGAATCTTCTGCCAGGGGTTTCATCTGAATCACATATTTTACAGATTTACACGGAAACCCCGATGTAAGTGCTCAGCACAGAGCGAAGGATGAATGTAAGCCGAGCCATACTGCGATCTTTGGGAAGCAGACTGAAAAAAAAGTCAACAGCAGGAGAAGAATTGATTTTTTTTACACCGTTCTTGGTGTTGCATAATTAATTAGACAACTTTATTCTTCAGGTCAGTGTGATTACAGTGATACCAAATTTACATTATGTTTTTTATGTTTGGCTGCTATCACACACTAAAATATGCTTTTTCTTGCGCATCGCCATATTTAGATATAATTTCTCCATATTTTGAGTGATAGAGTCATGTGGGGGCTTGTTGATGTTTTTATTGGTACCATATTCAGGCATATCACATTTTTGATCACTTTCAATTCTAATTTTTTGGGAGGCAGAATGAACAAATACCAGCAATTCAGAAATTGTTTTGGGGGGACTTTTTCTTATGCTGTTCTGCGTGCAGTAAAATTGGTAAGGCAGATTTATTCTTTGGGTCAGTAAGATTTCAGCAATATCACATTTATATATTTTTTTAGGTTTTTACGCACTAAAAACTATTTTATTTTAAAAGTATTTTTTTTGCATTGCTTTATTCTGAGAGCTATAACTTTTTTATTTGTCTGCTGATGGAGCTGTAACACAGCTTGTTATTTTCGGGACAAGAGTACATTTTTAGCTATACTATTTTTCTTTACATTTGCCTTTATCACGTTTTATTCCCCTTTTTGTTTGGCGGTATGATGATAAAGTATTAATTTTTGCCTCTTTTTTTATTATATTTTTTTACGATGTTTGCTGAAGTGGTGAACTAGTGTAACATTTTTAAAGAATAGAGAGTTCCGGACGTGGCGATACTAAATATGTGTACATTTTGTTTGTATTTTTTTTCATAAAAATATTTATTATGGGTTTTATTGAGATATATACAGGTGCATGTCACAAAATTAGAATATCATCAAAAAGTTAATTTATTTCTGTTCTTCAATACAAAAAGTTAAACTCATATATTATACAGAGTCATTAGAAACAGAGTGATCTTTTTTCAGTGTTTATTTCTGCTAATGTTGATGATTATGGCTTACAGCCCATGAAAACCCAAAAGTCATTAACCCAGTAAATAAGAATGCTTTACAACACCAGCTTGAAAAAATGATTTGATATTCTAATTTTGGGAGGTGCACATGTGTGTGTATATATACTGTATATATATATATATATATATAATATGTGTGTGTGTATATACATTACAGACCAAAAGTTTGGACACACCTTCTCATTCAAAGATTTTTCTGTATTTTCATGACTATGAAAATTGTAAAATCACACTAAAGGCATCAAAACTATGAATTAACACATGAAGAATTATACATTACACTTTCCAAAAAAGTGTGAAACAACTGAAAATATGTCTTATATTCTAGGTTCTTCAAAGTAGCCACCTTTTGCTTTGATTACTGCTTTGCACGCAGAAAAGGTGAACGGGTGGACTCTACATGCCTGGTTCCCACCGTGAAGCATGGAGGAGGTGGTGTGATGGTATGGGGGTGCTTTGCTGGTGACACTGTTGGGGATTTATTCAAAATTGAAGCGGTGTGCGGTCCAGCTCACCCCAAACCATCTCGATTAGGTTCAGGTCTGGTGACTGTGGAAGCCAGGTCATCTGGCGTAGCACCCCAACACTCTCCTTCTTGGTCAAATAGCCCTTACACAGCCTGAAGGTGTGTTTGGGGTCATTGTCCTGTTGAAAAATAAATGATGGTCCAACTAAACGTAAACCAGATGGAATAGCATGCTGCTGCAAGATGCTGTGGTAGCCATGCTGGTTCAGTATGCCTTCAATTTTGAATAAATCCCCAACAGTGTCACCAGCAAAGCACCCCCACACCATCACACCACCTCCTCCATGCTTCACGGTGGGAACCAGGCATGTAGAATCCATCCGTTTACCTTTTCTGCGTGCAAAGCAGTAATCAAAGCAAAAGGTAGCTACTTTGAAGAACCTAGAATATAAGACATATTTTCACTTGTTTCACACTTTTTTGTAAAGTGTAATGTATAATTCCACATGTGTTGATTCATAGTTTTGATGCCTTCAGTGTGATTCTACAATTTTCATAGTCATGAAAATACAGAAAAATCATTGAATGAGAAGGTGTGTCCAAACTTTTGGTCTGTACTGTATATATACACACACATATATATGTATATAATTTTGTGAACTTTTTTACTTAGTCCCACTATGGGACTTTCACATTCAGCACTCTGATCACAGTTATAAAGCATACTGCTGCAGCCCATGTTCCTTGACTAACAGCTTCCAACACAATAAGTCCACACTCAGCCCTCCCTACAGTAAAATGGCCCACAAAGCCTCTCTTGCAGTGTAATGTCCCCACATATCCTCCATGCAGTATGACGTCCCCACACTGCATCACACCATAGTATTATTTCCCACAAAGCCTTCATCTTATAATGATGTCCCCACAAAGCCCCCTTACATTTTATGATGTCTCCACACAGCCCCATACTCAAACTGTTGTCACTAACAAAGCCATGATGCAAAATGATGTCCCCTCACAGTCCGCATGCAGAATGATGTCCCCAAGTAACCGTCATGCAGAATGATGTCATCTCACAAAATAATATATACTGTATCTATCTATCTGGTGCAATGTAGTGGCGTAATCGTGGCTGCTGAGCTTTCAGACACCCAGGGTCAATGATGAAAGAGGGAGCTGACGGCTACCTGTTCAATCAATTTATTCACAGATATCTCATGTGGAGGATATAGATACCAGTGAATGTGACATGCTGGATGTGAGGATATGGCCACTTAAAGATTATAGGACGAATGGACGTAGAGCGGAGTCCACAGCTCTGATAGATTGAGACTTTTTCCAATACGGAGCACAGGTTGCGTCAATATCATTGTTTTATTAGATATTTTCTTATTGTTGTGTTTTATTAGTGATTTGCTTGCTCGTCAGTTCATCCTCAAGAATCAATGTTTGCATTCAGTACATTCAGTGACAGTAAGGGTCCCATCACACTCAGCGACGCAGCAGCGATCCCGACAACGATACGACTTGGCAGAGATCGTTGCTGTGTCGCTTTGTGGTCGCTGGTGAGCAGTCACATAGGCAGACTCACCAGCGATCAGAACCAGCGAGCACGCTGGTATCCAGTGTAAACCGCGGGTAACTAAGGGCGGCACCGCGCCTAGTTACCCGATATGTACCTTGGTTACCAGCTCCAAGCGTCTGCTGTAGAGCGCTGAGAGCCAGTATCCAATGTACATATTGGGTAACTAAGC
The DNA here is from genome assembly GCA_033576555.1 of Oophaga sylvatica. Classification (NCBI taxonomy): domain Eukaryota; kingdom Metazoa; phylum Chordata; class Amphibia; order Anura; family Dendrobatidae; genus Oophaga; species Oophaga sylvatica. Next base: position 304,363,244 of record JARQOD010000003.1, read on the forward strand.
GCCGCGCGGCACCTAGTTACCCGATATGTACCCTGGATACCGGCTCCCAGCATCTGCTGTAGAGCGCTGAGAGTCGGTATCCAATGTACATATTGGGTAACTAAGCACCGCGCGGCACCTAGTTACCCGATATGTACCCTAGATACCGGCTCTCAGCGCTCTACAGCAGACGCTGGGAGCTGGTAACCAGGGTACATATCGGGTAACTAGGCGCGGTGCCACCCTTAGTTACCTGATATGTACTTTGGATACCAGCTCCCAGCTCACTGATCTTTGGTCTCCCGCTGTCACACGCAGCGATGCGCGCTGGCCAGCGGGAGACCAACGATCAAAAAATGGTCCAGGACATTCAGCGACGATCAGCGATACCCAGCAGGGGGGCTGATCGTCGCTGCGTGTCACACATAGCGAGATCGCTGGCTAGGTCGCTGTTGCATCACAAAATCGGTGACGCTTCAGCGATCTCACTAGCGATCTCGCTTAGTGTGACTGGGGCTTAAGCAGAGGAAGACTTGCAGGCTGGATCTTAGGTAAACCTAAGGCCAGACAGTAGATTGCTGAAGGTAAATGTAAAGCAATCATCCTATCAATCCCCTCTGTATCTCAAGGTCTTAATCCAATGTTCTTCCACCCGGGATCCATTCTGTGGATGCCGATTGTAGACCCAGGGGAGCCGTCACCACAGGGTGTCTCACATGCAGTGCCAGGGGATGGAATATGCTTTATTCTGTGAGCTAAAAAAAAATTTAAGGGGAAGGAAGAAAAAAAACACATGGGTTGAATCAGGCAGTTGTTAGAGTGACTTCGGAAAGGATCCAAGCTGGGATGGATGAATGGATGGTGTATGGAGTTTTGGAGATTGGTTGCCAGCTGGGCTTGGATCCTCCTGCTACATTTAAGGGATCTGTCATCTGGATTTAACAAATTTTCTTAAGGATTGTTGATCCTGGATATATAGAAGTTGGTTGTGGTATTTGTTTGGAGGAGCCTGGACTGTGACCAGGGTCGGACTGGCCCACCGGAGAACCGGAGGATTCTCCGGTGGGCCCTGGCATCTGGGGGGCCCTGGCACCTGCTGGCATACAGGGGCCAGTTGCCTAGGGCCCCCGCTGCTCCAGGGGCCCCCAGCCTGTGGCGTGTCGCTAATAGCGGCACACCACGCAGCTGCCATGGGGGCCCCGTGCCAGCGGAGCAGCAGCGGGTGACAGGAGGCAGGAGCCCCTGTCCCCGCTGCTAAAGAGAAATGAATATTCACTGCTTCCCACGCCCACATGGGCGTGGGAAGCAGTGAATATCATTACTTACCTGTCCCGTTCCACGCCGCGTCCTCGGGTCCTCTTGCTGCGATGTTCAGGCAGAGGGCGCTATGACATCATTAGTGAGCGCCGCGTCCTCTGCCTGATCATTCACTGCCGGAGGGCCCGAAGACAGCGGCGCTCAGCGGTGGAGCGGGTGACAGGTAAATCTCTCAGGTGCCGGGGCCCTGAGCCAGCGGTGACACACCGGCACCTGTCCCCCATAGCGCTCCGGTGTCCCCGCCTGCTCAGGACACCGGCACCTGGCCCCCAGCGACGAGAGGTGAGTATGTCTTTTTTTTTGCAGCAGCAGCAGCTGCGGCAGCATAAAGGGGCCTATAAAATGCAGCATCTATGGGGGCACAGTCTGTGGAGCATGTATGGGGGCATAATCTGTGGAGCGTCTATGGGAGCATAATCTATGGGGGCATAATCTGTGGAGCATCTATGGGGCATAATCTATGGGGGCATAATCTGTGGAGCATCTATGGGGGCATAATCTGTGGAGCATCTATGGGGGCATAATGGGGGCATAATCTAAGGAGCATTTATGGGGGCATAATCTATGGAGCATCTATGGGGCATAATCTGTGGAGCATCTATAGGGGCATAATCTATGGGGGCATAATCTGTGGAGCATCTATGGGGGTATAATCTGTGGAGCATCTATGGGGGCATAATCTAAGGAGCATTTATGGGGGCATAATCTATGGAGCATCTATGGGGGCATAATCTAAGGAGCATTTATGGGGGCATAATCTATGGGGGTATAATCTAAGGAGCATCTATGGGGGCATAATCTATGGGGGCATAATCTGTGGAGCATCTATGGGGGGCATAATCTAAGGAGCATTTATGGGGCATAATCTATGGGGGCACCATTTATGGAGCATCTATGGGGGCACAATCTATGGAGCTTCTATGGGGGCATAATCTAAGGAGCATCTATGGGGGCATAATCTATGGGGGCATAATCTGTGGAGCATCTATGGGGGCATAATCTATGGGGGCATAATCTGTGGAGCATCTATGGGGGCATAATCTATGGGGGCATAATCTGTGGAGCATCTATGGGGGAATAATCTATGGGGCATAATCTGTGGAGCATTTAAGGGGGCATAATCTATGGGGGCATAATCTAAGGAGCATTTAAGGGAGCATAATCTATGGGGGCATAATCTGGATGGGGCATCTATGGGGGCATAACTCTGTAATTGGGGGCACAATCTAAGGAGCATCTATGGGGGCACAATCTATGGAACTTCTATGGGGGCATAATCTAAGGAGCATCTATGGGGGCATAATCTGTGGAGCATCTATGGGGCACAATCTATGGAGCATCTATGGGGGCATAATACATGGGCAGAATATGGAGCATAATCTATGGAGCATCTTGTGGGGCATAATACATGGGGCAGCATATGGGACATAATCTGATTTTCCACCCTAGGCTTATACTCGAGTCGATAAGTTTTCCCAGTTTTTTGTGGCAAAATTAGGGGGGTCGGCTTATACTCGAGTATATATGGTATCTATTATCTATCTATATCTATCTATATCTATCTATATATATATATATATATATATATATATATATATATATATAGCATTACACCCTATGAGGGGGGGCAGCATTATCCTCTATGAGGGGGGCAGCATTATCCCCTATGGGGGGCAGAATTATCCCCTATGAGGGGGCTGCTTTATAATCTATGAGGGAGGCTACCCCAACTCCTGCTACATAATTAAGACATGTACTACCTTATATTATACCCTGATATTAGTGTGTTTTACTGCACAATTGGTGGTCTTGTATTTATTTCTATGTAGCTACATAGTGGGCCCCAAGAATGATTTTCTCTGGTGGGCCCAAGGTGTTCCAGTCCGACGCTGACTGTGACTACAGACTATATTGGTGAGAGATACGAAATCTGTGGGCCAATCAAAAATTGGGAGACAGTGGGTATTGCCTGGTACGGGGCCAGTGGAACTAACAATCTCAGATTGGGAACTTGTGGACTGAGAACATTATATTTTGGCCATCTACCTGGATTTGTTGTACAACCATGGATGTATGGAATAAAAATAGTTGCATAGTTAACCTGACTAGGTGATTTTTATAACCCACAATCTCAGATCCTCACACTGGACATGACGTGGCTACATGGGGAGGGACGCAACTGCATGAAGCCCTTTGACAGTCTGGGCCGCACTAGAACAGTCAAAGGACTGCATGTGGCTGGAAGCTGTACTTTGCCCATGTCTGCTTTAGATCATTACTTACCATTTTAATTTTTCTGTACTTGAACTCCCCTTTTAACATTTGTGATTGTTTTGTCATGTTACAATATAGAAATAAAAATGTTAATTACTATATTAGTATGCACTAACAAAGTAAATTGTCACAGTCATTGATCAAAACTTACTTTTCTGGTTGTTTGTCTCCAATTTCTTTAATCTTTTCCTGTAAATACAAAAAATGCAATTAATGTAACATTGTGTTATGCATTTCTTACTTTGTTTATTTAGTGCCAACTCTACAATCCTTATCTTAGACACACACATGCACACACTAACTAATCAGTATCTTTTTCATGATGGAAAAGAAAACCAGTATACCCAGAAGGAGCCCACCCAAACATGGGAAGAATATACAAAATCAATGTATCTGCTAACCACCTAGCTACAATGGTACCTCCCTGTGAAAAACTAATTAATAGGGATGAGCGAACATGCTGTATCAAACTCAGATATCACGCAAACATCTGGGTGCTTGAATGTGCTCATTACTCAGCAAGCATTGGGCGGTGCTTGATTTCAAACTCTAATCCCCGCCCAGCATGTTTGGCACTTGTTACACAGCCAATAAGCATGCAAGGATTGCCTGCGCATCACTATAATGCTGTAGCCATCTTGGTTGTGGCTAGAGATTAGCAACTTTGCCTTTTTTAGGGACGACTCGGGTTTCATGAAACCCGACTTTCTCAAATGTCGAGTCGAACGAAATCAGCCGACTATCTGGAAAAGTCTGACTGAAACACGAATCCCAATCAAGTCAATGGGGAAGCAAAGTCGGCAGGAAGTGGAGGACAGTAAACACGCCTACAGTGCCTCTTTCAATGCCAACGACATCAATTCTTATTACTTAAGCTTGTCAACCTTAATTAACTTTATAATAATTAATAATTCTTGCGGACCCTCCAATACTGCCCATAGGGATGTTTATAATCCATTTTGGTAGCTGGTGGCTAGAAAAGCTAAGGTAGCTGTTAACATCTACTTCCTTAAAGTGAGTTAAAGTTGAGATTCGACCATGATGGTCGATATTAACCATAAGGTCCAAAAGTTGAATACTTGTATTAGAGATGTTGGAGGTAAATTTAAGACCCCAAGTATTTACATTTAAGGATTGGGTAAATTCACGCGCTTCTAACTCTGAACCAGTCCATATTATAAAAATCCCCCACCGTCAGAGACACTTTTGCGCACTATGATGGGCCCTGTGCCAGTGCCGTCGCCCACGAGTTGGCCCCCACACCTGCTCAGGGCCTCGGCACTTGCCCGGGTGCGCCAGGTGCTAACGCCGGCCCTGGGGGGGGACAGTCCAGCTACGGAGGTGGAAAAACTGGCATATGTTGAGGTGTAGGCTGGACGTTCAGCTGCTGCAAATGGAGGAATTGGAGAAGTCGGCGGAAGAAGGAGGACAAAGCGAGTCATTTTGCTGGCAACCTATGTGTCATCAGGGGAAGGTGGTACAAAATCCTTTGAAACTCAGGCATAGTTCATTTTAATGAAGGTGAGATCACAAACATTTTGGGTCGACAGCCGGGTCCTTCTTTCTGTCAGGATTGATCCAGCTGCGCTGAACACTCTTTCTGATAGCACACTACAAAGCAGGGCAAGCGAGCTCCTGTAAGGCATATTGTGCCAATTCAGGCCAGGTGTCCAGTTTACAGGCCCAGTAGTCAAAGGGGAATGAACTGTGAGGGAGAACATCAATAGGGGAGAAAAGATGGTAATTTTGAACCATAGTTGACAACTGCTGTCTCCTGTCTGTTGCAATTGATTCATTATTACCAGTCGTGTGAGCATTACTCGAGAAATCAGTCCACAACATAGTCATGAAACCCCTGTCGCCAACGCCACTTCGGCTGTGTGCACCATGAACACCTCTTCCATTTGGCCGAGTACGGCTCGTGGTAGAACCTGCACCGTTGCTGTGTGCTGGGAATGCCTCTAACAAACGGTTTACCGGAGTTGCTTGCTTGTTCGCCAATATTAGCTCTAGGTTCTCTTGTGGCATGATGTTCTGTAATTTTCCTTTATAGCGTGGATCGAGGATGCTGGCCAACCAGTAGTCATCATCCTTCATAATTTTGGCAATGCGGGGGTCCCTTTTTAGGATTCGCAAGACATAATCACACATGTGGGCCAATGTTCCAGGTGTCAATGATATACTGCCAGTGGTGGGTGGAGGAGCACTTTCTGCCAAATCCACATCCCTCCAGTCACGCACAAACCCTGTACCTGACCTTGGCAAGCCAACATTTTCTCTTGCCCCATGAGAAGCATCCTCATCCCCAAAATAATCATCCCCCTCATCCTCCTCCTCCTCTTCCTCTTCTTCCTCCACCTCGTCTAGGACAGTTCCCTGAGCAGACAATGGCTGACTGCTTCCCGCCTCCTCTTCCTCCTCCGCTGCAGACGCCTGATCCTTAATGTGCGTCAAAGTTTGCATGAGCAGACGCATAAGTGGGATGCTCATGCTTATGATGGCGTCATCTGTGCTTACCAGCCGTGTGCATTGCTCATAACACTGAAGGACTTTACAGAGGTCTTTCAGCTTTGACCACTGCACACCCGACAACTCCATGTCTGCCCTCAATCTGCCTACCCGTGTATCCTCCCATAAATGCATTACAGCCTGCCTCTGTTCGCACAGCCTCTCAACCATGTGCATGGTGGAGTTCCACCTTGTTGCAATGTCTATAATTAGGCGGTGCTTGGGAGGTGGAGCGATCGCTGCAGCCTCTGCATATGACTGGAGTCTACGGGCGAGCGACCAATGTACAAGCACAGTCTTCGCACTTTATGGAGCAGGGCTGTTAACTCCGGATAATTATTTAAGAAGCACTGCACCACCAGGTTCAAGGTGTGAGCCAGGCAAGGTATGTGTCTGAGTTTTGCCAGGGCTATGGCCGCCACAAAATTACGGCCGTTATCACTGACTACCTTGCCTGACTCAAGATGTAGACTGCCCAGCCATGACTCAGTTTCTTGCTGCAAGTAGTCAGCCAGTACCTCCGCGTGTGTCTGTTGTCACCCAAAGACATCATTTTTAAAACAGTCTCCTGATGCTTACCACTAGCTGTTTGATAGTGGGACACCTCGTGTGCAACACTGGCAGCTGCGGATTGAGTGCTCGTGCGACTGCTCTCTGTCGATGAGCTTTCGCTTGTGGAGGAGGAGGAGGAGGGTAGAACGCCTACAGCCAACTGTTGCCTATACCGTGGGCTAGGCAGCACTGTCCCACCGCCGCTGTCCCCTGTGGACCCTGCATCCACCACATTAACCAAGTGCGCAGTGATGGACGCATAACGGCCCTGGCCATGCCTACTGGCCCATGCATCTGTTGTGATATGCACCTTTCCACTCACTGATTGTTTGACTGCATGGACAATGCGGTCTTTCACATGCAGGTGGAGGACAGGGATGGCTTTTCAAGAAAAGAAGTGCCAACTGGGTAGGTCATGGCGTGGGACAGCGTAGGCCATGAGTTCTCTGAACGCTTTCAACCAAACGGAAGGGCATCATCTCTAATGAGATCAGTTTGGCAATGTAGGCGTTCAAAGCCAGTGTACGCGGATGAGAGGATGAGTACTTTCTTGTCCTACTCAGAGTGTCTGCTAGGGTGAGCTGGACTTGAGAGCTGCATATGGGGAACTAGGGTGGACATGATGGACTGAGGGGTTGGTGATGGTGATGGTGGTGGTGGTGGTGGTGGTGATGGCCTAGATTCAGTCTTTCATTGCAAAAACATTGTGATTTCCTGACTGCTTTGGCCTTGCGACGACACCTCAACATTTCTTGCTGGTGGCATGCTAACCGGTGGGCTTACAGTGGGGGAAGCGATGTAGCGTTGCTGGCTACCTTCAGTTGGAGCAGGTGCACATGTGCTACCTGAGGTTTTGGAGTCCGTCCACGCTTGCAAGTGCATGTTCATTAAATGTCTAAGCATGCAACTGGTATTCAAATTTCTGAGATTTTTCCCTCGGCTAAAGGTCCTTCCGCACTTCTTACAGATAACCTTTGCCTCATCAATAGGATTTTGGTCAAAAAAGTGCCACACTGCCCTCTTCCTACTATGGTATAAATTTTCAGGGTTTGCACGCTGTGATAATTTGACCGTCTGGCCAAGCTGTCCTGCAACTCTGTTTGTTTTTTAACACCTTTTTGGATTGCTACGGGCCTGCCAGATAACCCCAGCTGCAATGTCGATACCTGCTGCGGATCCTCCTCCTCTTCTGAACTATTGCCAGCGGCACCATCTTCCCCCACTGGATGCCAATTCGGGTCAACAACTGGGTCATCCATCTCCTCCTCTTTAATTTCATCTGCACCTTCCTCTGTGTCACTGTGTAAGGTGGTATAGTATGCAGGAAGGGGCACCTGAGTTTCATCAGGGTCACATTCTCCATGCCAGATTCATCTTGGACTGGGGAATTCAGGATTTGACTTGATAACCCAGACATGGTATGTGAAAAGAGCTCCATGGAGTAATCTGAAGTGTGGCCTGCCACATCCTTCACTTTTGGTGGGGGTGAAGGACACAAGAAAAGGTATTGTTCCTGACCAGAAGCCTGCACTGACGACTCAGTTCTTGGAGTTTTTGAAACTTCAGAAGAGGAGGTGATAGAGTTGGAGGCTGTTTCGGCAAAGTAAGACAAAACCTGTTCCTGATGCTCCGGCTTTAAAAGCAGTTTACCTACTCCCAGAAAAGGGAGCCTTCTAGGCCTTCTGGAGCCAGATGATGACACAGGCTCAACACCTCCTGCCTTAGGTGCTATTGTGCTTTTGGCACTACCAGCAGATGCACCACCACCACCATCAGTACCAGCTGGCCCCCCACGCCCACAGCCTCTTCCACCATACTTCGTCATGTTTGTGAAAATGTACCCAAAATACCAGCAGATATATGGTACTGTATCAGAAGCGTACAGCTGTATATGATGAAGGTGAAAAATTTAAATCTCTGTATATATTTGCGGAGAAACAGACATAGACCCTCACAGGCTCAGTATGGATTAGACCAGAATATAAAAAGTAGAAAAAGGGTAATGTATCAGAAGCGTACAGCTGTATACAGTGTTGGGGTAATTTTAAATCTCCGTATATATTTCCAGAGTCAGACACAGACTCTCACAGGCTCAATATGGATTACACCAGAATATAAAAAGCAAAAAAGTGTACTGTATCAGAAGCATACAGCCGTATACAGTGCTGGGGTAATTTTCAATCTACGTATATATTTCCTGAGTCACACACAGACGCTCACAGGCTCAGTTTGGATTACACCAGAATATAAAAAGTTGAAAAAGGGTAATGTATTAGAAGCGTACAGCTATATACAGTGTTGGGGTAATTTTAAATCTCTGTATATATTTCAGGAGTAACACACAGATGCTCACAGGCTCAGTATGGAGTAGACCAGAATATGAAAAGCAGAAAAAGTGTACTGAATCAGTAGCGTACAGCTGTATACAGTGTTGTTGTTTTTTAAAATCTCTGTATATATTTCAGGAGTAACACAGAGACGCTCACAGGCTCAGTATGGAGTAGACCAGAATATGAAAAGCAGAAAAAGTGTACTGTATCAGTAGCGTACAGCTATATACAGTGTTGGGGTAATTTTAAATCTCCGTATATATTTCAGGAGTAACACACAGATGCTTACAGGCTCAGTATGGAGTAGAACAAAATATGAAAAGCAGAAAAAGTATAGTGTATCAGAAGCGTACAGCTGTATACAGTGTTGAGGTAATTATAAATCTCCGTATATATTTCCGGAGTAAAAGACAGACGCTCACAGGCTCAGTATGGAGTAGACCAGAAAATGAAAAGCATAAAAAGTGTGCTGTATCAGAAGCGTACAGCTGTATACAGTGTTGGGGTAATTTTAAATCTCCGTATATATTTCAGGAGTAACACACAGACGCTCACAGGCTCAGTATGGAGTAGACCAGAATATGAAAAGCAGAAAAAGTGTACTGAATCAGTAGCGTACAGCTGTATACCGTGTTGGGGTAATTTTAAATCTCGTATATATTTTAGGAGTAACACACAGACGCTCACAGGCTCAGTATGGAGTAGACCAGAATATGAAAAGCATAAAATGTACTGTATCAGTAGCGTACAGCTGTATACAGTGTTGGGGGTAATTGTAAATCTCCGTATATATTTCCGGTGTAACAGACAGACGCTCACAGGCTCAGTATGGAGTAGACCAGAATATGAAAAGCAGAAAAAGTGTACTGTATCAGTAGCGTACAGCTGTATACAGTGTTGGGGTAATTTTAAATCTCTGTATATATTTCCAGAGTAACACACAGACGCTCTCTAAGTATGGATTTGACCGTAATAGAAAAGGCACAAAAACGGTACTGTATCAGAAGATACCAGCTGTATACGGTTTTGGGGAAAATTTAAATCTCCGTATATATTTCCAGAGTCACACACAGACGCTCTCTAAGTATGGATTTGACCGTAATAGAAAAGGCACAAAAACGGTACTGTATCAGAAGATACCAGCTGTATACGGTTTTGGGGAAAATTGAAATCTCCGTATATATTTCCGGAGTCACACACAGATAGCATGTATTTGTCCATGATATAAGCCGGTAACACGGTAGTGTGTGAGAAGCGTACAGCTCTATACAGTGTGGGGAAAAATCAACGCTTGGTAACTGTGCAGAAAAAAAGAATAAAAGTATTAGTGCTGTGTAGGTGCTGTGTTAAAAAGCACTCTGCACAGCAGTGTACACACAGCAATACAGCTAGCAGGCAGCCTAATAATCAACTCTGCTGCTGCACACTAGAAAACAAGAAATTCCTCCCCTGTCACTGGCAGGCAGCCTAATAATCAGCTCTGCTGCTGCACACAAGAAATTCCTCCCCTCTCACTGGTAGGCAGCCTAATAATCAGCTCTGCTGCTGCACACAATAAAATCCTCCCCTGTCACTGCACACTAACTGTACAGCTAATCGCTATCAGCATAAGCACAGAATAAGTTTTTTTTTTCCTGCCTAGCGCTCTCCCTGCTGAGAAACAGCGGCAGCAACCTCTCCCTACGTGAAGATCGGCAGAAGTAAAATGGCGGTCGGCGGTGAGGGCTTTTATAGGCACTGTGATGCCACACAAAGCAAGCCAATCACTGCAATGACTGACTTTGGCGCTCGGGTCGCCGAACACATGGCTGATCTCACGCTATGGTCGGGTTTCGCTTGGCGAAACCCGACTTTGGCGAAAGTCTGTGTTTTTTTTAATATGACCGACCTGTTTCGCTCAACTCTAGTTGTGGCATTATGTGATTGGCTAGCCGTGTGACTTCAGAAGCTATAAAAGAACAGATGCCGTCTGGCTCGGCGCACTGATGCCATTGTACAGCTTTGTAACACTTCGTATTGGAGGGAGAGAGTGCTTGTCTAGGCTTGTGTGTGCACAGTATAATGAATCAGAGTCCTGTATTGTTAATACTGGTGCTAAAGTTGAACCATCATACTAAAAGCCCTTTTCAGGGCTAATTCTCTGCTTTGTGGTTTGTATCACATGCAATCTGCATGTAGGGAAGGAGAGAGAGTCACAGGAGCTTTGCGGTCCATTGCCCAATATATAGCTTCAGTTTATTTGGGGTGGAGGGTTGAAAAAATTTAATACATTTTGATCCATCGAGTATTACGTGTTTTGTGTTACTTTTTTGTGTTATAAAACACTCCAAAACATCACTGAAAATTTTTCCTGGGTTAAACATCTTACCTATACACTATTCTGCGTTCTGGGGTACATTTATATATATATATATATATAACTATCTAAAAAAAAGTGCTTAGAATTTTGAAAGAGTTAAATTTCTCACTCATACACTATTCTGTGGTGTGGGGTACATTTCTGTGATCTATTATACTGAAAAAAAAAAAGTTAAAATTTTGCAGAGTTGATTTTCCCGGCTATACAATAATACTTGGTCTGGGTTAAATTTTTTATCCATACAATATTATATGCTTTGTGGTACATTTCTGTGGCATATAACACTCCAAAAGCTTTTAAACCTTTTTTTAGAATGATTATGAGTGTCATCCATACACTTTTTTTCCTTTCTGTTACATAATGGTGTCATTAAACTCCCAAAAACCGCTTTGCAGGTGACCAATTTTTTCTTTTATTCAAAATAAATTTGGTTTCAAGAGACCTAGCAATTACAAAATTAGATTCCTGTCCCACTTTTAGAGAGACACAGTACACCACTTCTGAAGCCTGAGCAGTGCAAACAGGTGGTCTTCCACACCGTCCAGTTTCACCAGCCTACAGTCTGGATCACTTAATCTTCACCTGATCCTCCTTCGTCACACCATTTTGAGTCCCAGGAGACTAATGATCTCATACTAGGTTCTCTGAGAAGCTCTTTAGAACAACATTTCTTGATTGTGGCTTCTCAACCTGCATGCTCCAAGAGGGAAGACTAGCTGTTTAGTGATGCACAAGACTTGAGAACATAATGGTGAGGAATGTCAAATTTTAGCTAAGGATAAAGAGGATGAGACACAGTTGCCTTTAGGTCTTGTTGTTGTTAAGTCACAAAGTCAGTAGGACCAAGGTGTGGGGGTGGAAGACAAGTTGGTGGATAACGAAGTCAATCACCAAACCTGGAAAGCTGGCATGCAGAGTGATGGCAGCAGCACTAAGTGGGAGAGATCGGCAGCAACCAAACAGACAGGAAGAGGTAGCGGTGTGACTCTCGTAAATTTCTCCGTCAAAGAGTGAGCTCTTCCCAAATCTGGGTCTTTTTTAAATAGAGTTCTGAGACAAACAAAATGGCCATTTGCAACCTGTGCCATGCCAAGATCAGCAGGAGCTTAACCACCACAGGCATGATCAGGCACTTGTCATGTAAGCACTAGACTCAGTGAGTCAAACGCCTTGGTCAATGACTGGTGCCAACGGGTGACACCACTGCCCCCCCCTGTGGTAGGTGCTTCCCAATCCCCTGTCCATGACACTGGCGCAGATGCCTCTCACCCTGCACAGCGTTCAGCTGTCCCTACCTCAGTGCCTTGGAATGAAAAAAAAAGTTCCTAGTCATCAACCCACAAGCCCAAATGCTAAACAGGCACATTTCCAGGCTGCTTGCTGTAGAAATGTTGACATTTAGACTGTTAGACATGGAACATTTCCACTGACTTAAGGCATTAGCTGTCACTTGTTACTCGATCCCAAGCTGCCACTTTTCCTCTCAGTGTGGTGTCCGCACCTTGTACCAACACGTGTCCAGGAATATCACCCGTGCCCTTACCAACACACTTAATGGCATTGTCCACTTAATGACCGACACGTGGACAAGTGCTTGTGGCTAGGGATGTTACATTTCCCTGACAACATACTGAGTGAACATTGTGGAGGCTGGGGCCCATTCCCTCCCTTGCTCGACACATGTGCTCCCGATGCCAAGGGTTGCTAGCTCTACTTCAATTAGGGTTTCTTCCACCTCCTACACCAGTTACTGCACCCTTTCCTGCCCCTCCTCATCCTCTACCTCCAATGTGCCATCTCAGAGCATGTTATCCACATCAGCCGGAAGCAGGGAGCTTTGCAACACTGCCTCAGCGAAGCGACAATAGGGGCTGCTGAGCTAATTTGTCTAGGAGAAAAAATGCACACAGCGGCAGAGTAGCTTAAAGGAATAACAAGCCAGACAGATCCGTGATTTGTGCTGCTGAATCTCCAAACAGGCATGGTCGTGTGTGATAATGGCCATAACCTGGTGGCGGCTGTGAAAATCTCCAAGCTCACACACGTACCATGCTTGACATGTTCTCAACTTGGTAATTCAGCGGTTTTTGAAAACCTACCCAGATTTAACAGAGCTTCGGCACAAGGTTCGCATCTGTGCCCATTTCCGCAAGTCGGCTATAGCTTTTAACTTTTAAAAGTACTGCAGCAGCGCATGCAATTGCCAGTTCACCAACTGGAGTGCAACAGCCGATGATCTGGAATTCCACATTGCCCATGCTGGCAAGCCTTTGTGAGCAGAAGAGGCTAGTTGTGGAATATTAGCTCCAACACGCTTATTGGTATTCTGGTCAGCCTCTACACATAACAACTGAAGAGTGGGCATGGATATATGACATTGGTACGGTTCTCCATGGCCTTGAGAACGCCACAAAGATGGTGAGCTGTGAAGATGCGATAATCAGCGTAACAATCTCGCTTCTATACCTACTTAAACAGATGTTGCTGACAATTAAACATGAAGCTTTGCATGTGGCCCAAGTGGAGCAGGAGGAAGGCATGAGACAAAGAGATACTACCCAGTCCAGTTCAATTCCAAATTGAGTAACAATGAGGAGGTGGAGGCTAAAGGTACTGCCACACTACACAATCCCGCTAGCGATCTCGTTAGCGTCGCATACTAATGAGATCGCTAGCGGGATTGTTTCTATATCGCTAGTAGCTACCTAACTTAGCGATGTCGTTAAGGACGCTATCGCGGTTAGCGATCTCCTTAACGACTTTAGCGGTACAAAAGTACCGCTAAATCGCTAAGAAAAGGTGCTACACTTAGCGATTATACTTACCCAGCGGGAGCGCCGGCGATAAAATAGGGTCCGGAACGATTCCAGCGACGAGCGAGATCACAGCAGGAAGCTCGTCGCTGGCAGCTGCCGCACACAACAACATCGCTAACGGGATCGCTAAATAGTGACGTTTTTTAGCGATCCCGTTAGCGATGTTGTTTAGTGTGGCATACCCTTAAGGAAGAGGAGGAGGAATAGGAGAACAGGATCTGGTGGCTAGTACAACAGAGGCTAGAACCCACACAACTTTTGCCCCATCGCTCCTACATGGATGGGTTGAGTGTGCAAATGAGGAGGAAGAGAGGGAGGAGGAGCAGATGGAGAGTGGTCACAATGGTGAAGACAGGGAAGTGTTGGCTGTAGGGAGCTTGGCACAAATGGCTGACTTTATGTACCACTGCCTTTCCCGTGACTCTGGCGTTACATTCATCTTAGATAATAAAATAATACTGATTGTTCACCCTGCTAGACTCACGCTACAAGGATAAATTTGAATCTCTTCTTCCTGAGGCGGAGAGATCTTCTAAAATGGTGCTATACCACAAGGTCATTGGGGAAAATATGTTGAAAAAATTTCCATCAGACAACATTAGCTGCAGGGGTAAGCTTCCTTGCCCAACCAAGGAGGAGAGGTGAGGGAGACACACAGCAGGTAAAGCAGAGGCACGGCTACACTGTCAAAGGTCTGGGCCACTTTCATGACACCCTTCCAGTGTCTAGGGCCTGATGACCAAGTATTTTTGACAAGATGGAAAAAGTTTTAAAAGATGGCCAAGCAATACCTGGCTCATCAAACCAGCATAATCCCTAATTCCTCTGCAACCTTCGGCTATTGGGTCTCAGAGCTGGACTGGACACCTGAGATGAACTGTTACTCTATGCTTTGGAGGTGTTGTGCTGCCCTGATGCTAGCATCTTGTTTTAGAGGATTTTCAGTGCCACAGGGGGGTCATAACAGACAAATGCTTTCCTCTGTCAACAGAGAGTGCTGACAGGCTCACTCTGAAAGCAATGAACATAAAGTGTTTTCAATGTTCTATATGTAAGGGGTGCATGGGGGTCCGTTTATGCCCCACGCTCCTTGCCCACATTCCTGGTAAAGCGGGAACCTATGTTTATGTGTTGTGAAGATATAGGGACAGTGTAGGACTTAAACCTGTAGGGGAGCACAGTAGAATATAATAGGGAATTAGCTGGACCAATAGGATTAGGCTAGTAAGGAGGGGCTAAGAAAGAGTAGTTGGGGAGCTTCCTGGAGTTAGTCAGTGAGAGCCAGGAGCCAAGACAGTGCAGTCATGTCTGGGAAACATTTAAGCCAAGGAGCCCAGCAGTTCAAAGCCTAAGAGCTGACAGTCACACGGTTGTGCAGGAATATCAGGGCAGTATAAGAATTGTAGCAGCTAACTTTGTGGGAACAACCCTTAATGTCTGAGGCCTACTGCCTGGAAATGATTGGGAGATCCATCCTTCAACTTTGCCTTCGAAGAGGGAAGCGGGCACGGAACTCCTGTAGCGGGTTAGTCTCTGCAATCAGGATGCTGCGGTACCGGCGGACAAGGTATGAAAATGGGATATTGCTGGAGGAGTGGGGAAAGTACAGTGAACGGAATGATTATATTCTGCAAGGAATCTTGTGCTGTTTCTGTGACTAAACTGGACGAGCTGAATAAAATTGCTTTGCTGAAAATGAACCTGGACTGGACTCTGATATTATTGTGTGATGCTGAAAGAAAAGTACCCCTGGCCATGTGGAATAGACCTTGACCTACAAGTGAGTGGACTACAATGTGTTAATGTGGCGGGGAGCCAGGGTGTGCCAGAACTGCCACCGTTAACCATGACTACCGACCTGGCCTCCGTTGCATATATTTGAATGAGGCCCGTAACTTATTGCTTTCTAGGGACTATGGATGACCCTAATTATAATTTTTTCCTGGCTAGTTGATGCCTGCACGGGTATATAGATGATCCTGCTTGTAATTTTTGGCAGGATTTGCACTTAGTTTAGAAGTACAAATACATGACAATTTGAACAGAATGTGTGCGAGTCCATCCTTTATGTCTAATTCAGAGTGTATCAAGTCCCTAATTTTGGGCCGTTATTGCTTCCTTCATAAATTACACGGACATTTCCTATTTTTTCAATTCAAAAATTAAATTTTGGTTTACTTAAATTGTATATTTTTAAAATCCTTTTAAAATTTTGACTTATATACAAGTCATTATATAGGAAAAAAAATGTTTCTTAACATTTTTTTCTGTAAAAGGCAATTTTTCGTGGATTTGGAATGTTTTATTGTCAGTCCTTAAAGTGGAGTAAAAGTGTGACACCTTTGTTCTCAGCATCGATCTGTGAGTCAAAGATGCTTCCAGCGGTCTACCCCACGATGTTCTCCATCCATTCAGCACTTTTCCCATCCATTTGAACATTTTCACTGCCCCCAGACTGCCCCCACACGGTGCTCAGTAGTATTAGTATTTCTTATCTAGATTGTTCTTATGAGATTGTATCTCATGTACAGTCCCTGACAGAAGTTATGTCGCTTATCCATGTTATGTAAATCAAAGCTTATAACCTGATGTTAAATTCATCCATTGGTTTTATAAATTATTCTTTTGAAAGCTGAAACCCTCCCAAATGTGTTTTAGGGTAAGAAAATAAATTGGCATCAATGCTGAAATATTGATCATTTAATGAACATAGAATGGTCAGATTTTGGCAAGACAAAAGTTTTGTCGCCCACAGAAAGTAATGTGATATTCAAACAAATAATTATCTTAAAATACAAATATATGTTGCATAACATTGGTGAATTAAGTTGTGGTGCTATTAGAGTCATATTTAATATTTTGTGTGACTTCCATGAGCTTGAAGGACTGCATCCATGTGGTTCAACAATGATTCATACAATTTATTAATGAAGTCATCAGGAATAGCAAAGAATGCAGTCTTACATGCCTCCCAGAGTTCATCTAGATTCCTTGGTTTTGTCTTCCAAGCTTCCTCTTTCATCCTTCCCCAAACATGCTCAATGATGTTCATGTCTGGTGACTGGGCTGGCCAGTCATTGAGCACCTTGATCTTTTTTGCCTGGAGGAACTTTGTTCTAAAGATGGATGTATGTGATGGAGCACCATCCTGCTGCAGAATTTGACCCCTTTTATGATTTGGAATGTAAGAGGTAGCTAATACTTCTTGATATTTTAGGCTATTGATATTGCCTTCCACCTTGCAAATGTTTCACACACCCCCATACTGAATTTAACCCCAGACCATGATCTTTCCACCACCAAATTTAACTGTTTTCTGGGTGTATTTTGGATCCATATGGGCTCCAGTAGGGCTCCTGCAGTATTTGCGGCAACTGTGGTGTAATTCTACTGAAGATTCATCAGAGAAATCCACCTTCTGCCACTTTTCCAGCGTCCATCTGTTTAGCAAGCTGTGGGACTTTGCAAATGCCACACAGTTTTTTATTTGCCTTTTGTTTAGTGCTGGCTTCTGGGCACTGAATCGAGCATGGATGCCATTTCAAGACAGAATCCTTCAAACTGTTCTAGTTGACACATGGACTTGAGGTGACCAGGCCTGTTGGGGCTCTGCTGCAGTGGAAGAGGGGCTTGCTTTGGATTTTCTAACAAACAAAAGTTCCTCCTGAGCAGTTGTCTTGCGGGGTCTGCCGGACCTGGGCTTGTCAAACCCATCTCCAGTCTCTTCAAATCTTTTTTAATTCTTTGTACTTGACGCTGAGACACACCAAAGGTGCCAGCCACCTATGCAGTGGATCTGGTCTTCAGCCTCTTGATAATCAAGGATTTGGTCACAGGGTGGATTTTTGGCATGTTGTCAGAGCTCAAGTTGCAGTTCAAGTGAAGGTCTGGAGTGCTGGGTTTCTTTTTATACACACCCACTAATTAACCGATCATTTACTGAGCACTGGTGAGGATGTAAACTAGGATTGGGCGCATTATATGACCAGGTGACAAAACTTTTGTCTTGCCAAAACCTGACCATTCTGTGTTCATTAAATGATCAATATTTCAGCATTGATGCCAATTTATTTTCTTAACCTAAACCAAATTTGGGAGGGTTTCAGCTTTCAAAAGAGTAATTTATAAAACCAATGGATGAATTTAATGTCAGGTTATAAGCTTTGATTTACATAACATGGATAAGCGACATAACTTCTGTCAGGGACTTTATGTCAAAGAGATTGTAAATTAATTTTTGTAGTTATATTTTTGCATTTATATAATTAATGATTGTTAATCATGTCTATAAAACACACTTGTATGCTGTACCCACTGCTTGAGAAAGGCTCAGTGTGAGCCGAAACTTCACCCAGACATGTGGGTCTGAATAAATCTTTCCACAAAGAAGAATATGGAGTGCTGCCTTCATTTTTGATTATATATATTTGTGCTGTGTATGTTCGGCTACATTCGGAGATTTAGTCTATGATTAAATCGGGGAATATTGCAAATTTGGCGATCGTGAGCTGAAACGAAAATTGAAATAGTCGCTCATCTCTACCAAAGGATACCACATACTAGGGACAAATACCGCCACACCATCACCAGGCCACATAGTGACCAAATAATATCACATACAAGGGAAAAACAACTTCACACCTGACCAGACCACATATTAGACCATATACTGTAGTGACCGAATAATACCACATACAAGGGACAAATACCACTACACCATGACCAGACCACATATCACCGCCTAATAGTAACTGAATAATAAAATGTACAAGGGACAAATACCGCAGGACAAAAACTGCTGGAGACGGAACAGAGAGGCGGGGATAATACATGAAGATGCCAGAAGGGCATCATGGATACTGGCCCCCCCAGCCTAAAAATAACAGCCCCCAGACTCACCAGAAAAGTCCCATCTATTAAATGTGCCATATCTGGCACTTTTCACGGCTCTTCCTACTTGCCCTTTGGCGGTGGGATTAATATTTGTGGGGTTGATATCAGCTGTTTTATAGCCGCTGACATCAAGTCCACAAGTTAGTAATGGAGAGACATCTATAAGATGCCTTACCATTACTAACCCCATAGTCAGATTGTAAATATACACACAGCCAGAATAAAGTTCCTCAGAGAACTTATCTAGAAGTGTGGTGAGCACATTTGTAACAAGGGGACTCGGGGAGGTAGTTGTGAATGAGTTATTTAAAGGGACAGTTCACAGGCAGAGTTCATCGAGCACACAGTCAGAAAGTGTCCCCTGGCCCCTTGTACATGCAATACTGGTTTAATGCAGTTTTTCCCCATGAGTTAGCTTTTCTTCTGGTCACAGCAGTCCAGGCGATACAGAGTCCACAAAGACAACTGTCCTTGGTACAGGGCAACAGACCTCTCCTGTCAGGGGGTCTGGCAGTGCCCCATCAAAATCACTTCTGCCCTGGCCAGGGTGTCAGGCAGTTCTGAGGAATCAGCAGCTTACTCTCTCCTCGTGGCTACTAGTCCAGCCCCAACATTAACTATTTCTGTCCCTAACTATGTACAGTATTAAAGGGAAACACACATAATACAATAGATTATAATTGGAGCAATACAAACATTACATTACATGAAAAATACAGGGATACACAGTACAATTAAGGCAGTCTACACATAAGAGGCACAAGGGTGACACGGAAGGAGGAGAGGGTGTAACTGAGGGGACCTGCCACCCCATTATACATTGAACCCCCAGGTGCTACAGAGAACTTTATAACTTTGAGCCATGAAAATAAAAATAATCACATTTTCTCCACAAAATGATTTTTAGCCCCAAATTGTGCATTTTTACATGGGTAGCAGGAGAAAATGCACCATACAATTTGTTGTGCAATTTCTCCTGATGTCACATGCAGTGTGGGAAGACTAAGTGCAACAAGAAGGGATGAGGGGAAGGCAGATCTGAAACATCCTATCTGCCCTACCATTCCTAAATTGGGTCCTCACCAATCGCTGAGCAGGAACCTAAGCCTTGTATCTTCCTAGAGCTGGGCCCTAAATAGGGAGGAGGAAGGGATGAACACTGGTCAATCCCCACTCTAAACTAAAGACAAAAATGTAGACAGACAAGGGGAATGAACTTAGCTTGAGCAGACTCAGAGAGGTAACACCAAACGTGCTCAAGCAGCTCCAGAGAGGAAGTTAGCTGACTGCTATAGCTCCAAGCCTTCACAAGGGAAAAATGTGAATATCATCAGCGACACTCTTCAGCAGACTGGGGATACATAAACCCCCAGATCCAGGTGTGTCAACTAGAGTCGGAGGGAGGTTACCGCTGGATCCAAGAGTCAGAAGGATTAAGGAGGCGTCTGTAATGCCAAATGCAGAGTCCTTATGGAGCCAGATGCAAAGAGACAGGATGCTGCATCTGATACACCCATGACACCAGAGTATGCTAATACCCGTATAGTGGGGGGAAAACTACCGTTTGGGCACACAGCAAGGCTTGGAAGGGAAGGAGCACCATTTAACTTTTTGAATGTAAAATTTGCTGGATTAATTAACTGATGCCATGTTGCATTTGGAGAGCCACTCATGAGCCTAAACAGTGTAAACTGCCCACAAGTGACAACATTTTGGTACTGAGACCCCTCAGGGAACTTATCTAGCTGTGTGGTGAGCACATTGAATCCCCAGGTGTTTCAGAAAACTTTATAACGTTGACTTGTAAAAAATAAAAAAAAATCACATTTTCCCCACAAATATTTTTTTTATCCCCAAATTTTGCATTTTCATAAGGGTAACATTTGTTCTGCAATATTTCCTGAGCACCCAGATACCCCATTTGCCACAGAACACCAGGATTGGCAAATTCGCCACTGGCGCCTTGTGTTCTTCACAGATGAAAGCAGGTTCACACTGAGCACAGGTGACAGACGTGACAGAGTCTGGAGATGCCATGGAGAGCGATCTGCTGCCTGCAACATCCTTTAGCATGACCGGTTTGACAGTGGGTCAGTAATGGTGTGGAGTGTCATTTCTTTGGAGGGCCGCACAGCCCTCCATGTGCTCGCCAGAGGTAACCTGACTGTCATTAGGTACGGAGATGAAATCCTCAGACCCCTTGTGAGACCATATGCTGGTACGGTTGGCCCTGGTTCCTCCTAATGCAGGACAATGCCAGACCTCATGGGTCTGGAGTGTGTCAGCAGGTCCTGCAAGATGAAGGCATTGAAGCTATAGACTGGCCCGCCCGTTCCTCAGACCTGAATCCAATTGAGCACATCTGGTACATCATGTCTCACTCCATCCACCTGCGTCACGTTGTACCACAGACTGTCCAGGAGTTGGCGGATGCTTTAGGAGGAGATCCCTCAGGAGACCATCAGCCTCATCAGGAGTATGCCCAGGCGTTGTGGGGAGGTCATACAGGCACAGGGAGGTCATACAGGCACGTGAAGCCCACACACACTACTGAGCATCATTTTGACTTGTTTTAAGGATATTACATTACACTTTAATTATGTGTGTGACTCCAAATCCAGACATCCATTGGTTAATAAAATTGATTTCCACTAATGATTTTTGTGTGATTTTGTTGTCAGCGCATTCAATTTTGTACAGAACAAAGTATTCAATGAGAATATTTCATTCTTTCAGATCTAGGATGTGTTATTTGAGTGTTCGCTTTATTTTTTTGAGCAGTGTATATATACATACAGTGCCTACAAGTAGTATTCAACCCCCTGCAGATTTAGCTGGTTTGATAAGATGCAAAGAAGTTAGAGCCTTCAAACTGCAAACGAGAGTAGGATTTATTAACAGAAGCATAAATCTTACAAAACAAAAAGTTATGTTGCTCAGTTGAATTTTAATAAATTTTAAACATAAAAGTGTGGGTCAATTATTATACAACCCCTATGTTTAGTATTTCGTGGAATAACCCTTGTTTGAAATTACAGCTAATAATCATCTTTTATAAGACCTGATCAGGCCGGCACAGGTCTGTGGAGTTATCTTGGCCCACTCCTCCATGCAGATCTTCTCCAAGTTATCTAGGTTCTTTGGGTGTCTCATGTGGACTTTAATCTTGAGCTCCTTCCACTAGTTTTCAATTGGGTTAAGGTCAGGAGACTGACTAGGCCACTCCAACACCTTGACTTTTTCCTTCTTGAACCAGGCCTTGGTTTTCTTGGCTGTGTGCTTTGGGTCGTTGTCTTGTTGGAAGATGAAATTACGACCCATCTTAAGATCCTTGATGGAGGAGCGGAGGTTCTTGGCCAAAATCTCCAGGTAGGCCGTGCTATCCATCCTCCATGGATGCGGACCAGATGGCCAGGCCCCTTGGCTGAGAAACAGCCCCACAGCATGATGCTGCCACCACCATGCTTGACTGTAGGGATGGTATTCTTGGGGTTGTATGCAGTGCCATCCAGTCTCCAAACGTCACGTGTGTGGTTGGCACCAAAGATATCGATCTTGGTCTCATCAGACCATAGAACCTTGAACCAGTCTGTCTCAGAGTCCTCCAAGTGATCATGAGCAAACTGTAGACGAGCCTTGACATGACGCTTTGAAAGTAAATGTACCTTACGGGCTCGTCTGGAACGGAGACCATTGCGGTGGAGTACGTTACTTATGGTATTGACTGAAACCAATGTCCCCACTGCCATGAGATCTTCCAGGAGCTCCTTCCTTGTTGTCCTTGGGTTAGCCTTGACTCTTCGGACAAGCCTGGCCTCGGCACGGGAGGAAACTTTCAAAGGCTGTCCAGGCCGTGGAAGGCTAACAGTAGTTCCATAAGCCTTCCACTTACGGATGATGCTCCCAACAGTGGAGACAGGTAGGGCCAACTCCTTGGAAAGGGTTTCGTACCCCTTGCCAGCCTTGTGACCCTCCACGATCTTGTCTCTGATGGCCTTGGAATGCACCTTTGTCTTTCCCATGTTGACCATGTATGAGTGCTGTTCACAAGTTTGGGGAGGGTCTTAAATAGTCAGAAAAGGCTGGCAAAAGAGATCATTAATCCACACATGTGAAGCTCATTATTCTTGGTGCCTGAACTACTTCTTAATACTTTAGGGGGACCAAAAAGAATTCTTGTGGTTTGAGGGGTTGAATAATAAATGACACTCTGAATTAACTTTTAACGTTTTTTAAAAAAAAAAAAATTAAAACAAAAATTTTTGCAGCAGTGCATTTCCCACTTCCAGGCTGATCTACAGTACAAATGTCACAATGCCAAGTTAATTCCGCATGTGTCAACCAGCTAAATCTGCAGGGGGTTGAATACTACTTGTAGGCACTGTATATATATATACAGTACAGACCAAAAGTTTGGACACACCTTCTCATTCAACGATTTTTCTGTATTTTCACGACTATGAAAATTGTAGAATCACACTGAAGGCATCAAAACTATGAATTAACACTTGTGGAATTATACATTACACTTTACAAAAAAGTGTGAAACAACTGAAAATATGTCTTATATTCTAGGTTCTTCAAAGTAGCTACCTTTTGCTTTGATTACTGCCTTGCACGCAGAAAAGGTGAACGGATGGACTCTACATGCCTGGTTCCCACCGTGAAGCATGGAGGAGGTGCTTTGCTGGTGACACTGTTGGGGATTTATTCAAAATTAAAGGCATAGTGAACCAGCATGGCTACCACAGCATCTTGCAGCAGCATGCTATTCCATCCGGTTTGCGTTTAGTTATACCATCATTTATTTTTCAACAGGACAATGACCCCAAACACACCTCCAGGCTGTGTAAGGGCTATTTGAGCAAGAAGGAGAGTGATAGGGTGCTACGCCAGATGACCTGGCCTCCACAGTCGCCAGACCTGAAACAAATCGAGATGGTTTGGGGTGAGCTGGACCTCTCACAGCTTCAATTTTGAATAAATCCCCAACAGTGTCACCAGCAAAGCATCCCCACACCATCACACCACCTCC
Organism: Oophaga sylvatica; assembly: GCA_033576555.1. Classification (NCBI taxonomy): domain Eukaryota; kingdom Metazoa; phylum Chordata; class Amphibia; order Anura; family Dendrobatidae; genus Oophaga; species Oophaga sylvatica. The sequence goes on from JARQOD010000003.1 coordinate 304,387,307, forward strand.
TCAATGCTTCACGGTGGGAACCAGGCATGTAGAGTCCATCCGTTCACCTTTTCTGCGTGCAAAGCAGTAATCAAAGCAAAAGGTGGCTACTTTGAAGAACCTAGAATATAAGACATATTTTCAGTTGTTTCACACTTTTTTGTAAAGTGTAATGTATAATTCCACATGTGTTAATTCATAGATTTGATGCCTTCAGTGTGATTCTAAAATTTTCATAGTGATGAAAATACAGAAAAATCTTTGAATGAGAAGGTGTGTCCAAACTTTTGGTCTGTACTGTATATATATATATATATATATACTCAGTTTCTTCCTGAAAATGATTGCTAACACAAATTCTTTGGTATTATTATCTTCATTTAATTTGTCTTCAATGAAAAAACACAAAAAGAATTGACCTAAAGCCAAATTGGATATAATTCCACACCAAACCTAAAAAAAGGGTGGACAAAAGTATTGGCACTGTTTGAAAAATCATGTGATGCTTCTCTAATTCGTGTAATCACCAGCACCTGTAACTTACCTGTGGCACCTAATAGGTGTTGGCAATAACTAAATCACACTTGCAGCCAGTTAACATGGATTAAAGTTGACTCAACCTCTGTCCTGTGTCCTTGTGTGTACCACATTGAGCATGGAGAAAAGAAAGAAGACCAAAGAACTGTCTGAGGACTTGAGAAACCAAATTGTGAGGAAGCATGAGCAATCTCAAGGCTACAAGTCCATCTCCAAAGACCTGAATGTTCCTGTGTCTTCCGTGCGCAGTGTCATCAAGAAGTTTAAAGCCCATGGCACTGTGGCTAACCTCCCTAGATGTGGAAGGAAAAGAAAAATTGACGAGAGATTTCAACGCAAGATTGTGCGGATGGTGGATAAAGAACCTCGACTAACATCCAAACAAGTTCAAGCTGCCCTGCAGTCCGAGGGTACAACAGTGTCAACCCGTACTATCCGTCGGCGTCTGAATAAAAAGGGACTGTATGGTAGGATACCCAGGAGGACCCCACTTCTTACCCCGAGACATAAAAAAGCCAGGCTGGAGTTTCCCAAAACTTACCTGAGAAAGCCTAAAACGTTTTGGAAGAATGTTCTCTGGTCAGATGAGACAAAAGTCGAGCTTTTTGGGAAAAACCATCAACATAGAGTGTACAGGAAAAAAAAAAGAGGCATTCAAAGAAAGAACACGGTCCCTACAGTCAAACATGGCGGAGGTTCCCTGATGTTTTGGAGTTGCTTTGCTGCCTCTGGCACTGGACTGCTTGACCGTGTGCATGGCATTATGAAGTCTGAAGATGACCAACAAATTTTGCAGCATAATGTAGGGCCCAGTGTGAGAAAGCTGGGTCTCCCTCAGAGGTCATGGGTCTTACAGCAGGACAATGACCCAAAACACACTTCCAAAAGCACTACAAAATGGTTTGAGAGAAAGCACTGGAGACTTCTAAGGTGGCCAGCAATGAGTCCAGACGTGAATCCCATAGAACACCTGTGGAGAGATCTCAAAATGGCAGTTTGGAGAAGGCATCCTTAAAATATCAGGGACCTAGAGCAGTTTGCCAAAGAAGAATGGTCTACAATTCCAGCACAGCATTGTAAGAAACTCATTGATGGTTACTGGAAGCGGTTGTTCGCAGTTATTTTGGCTAAAGGTTGTGCAACCAAGTATTAGGCTGAGGGTGCCAATACTTTTGTCTGGCCCATTTTTGGAATTTTGTGTGAAATGATCAAGGATTTGATTTTTGCTTCATTCTCCTTTGTGTTTTTTCCTTGCAAGCAAATTAAATGAAGATAAAAATAGCAAATAATTTGTGATTGCAATAATTTTCAAGAAGAAACTGAGTATTATCTGACAGAATTGCAGGCGTGCCAATACTTTTGGCCACCACTGTAGATAGATAGATAGATAATAGATAGATATATAGAAAATAGATAGATAATAAATAGATAGATATTACATAGATAATAGATAGAATGGTACATAAATAGTTAAAGACACACGTGCATGTTATGTTTTGGTAGCTGAGGAGAGCAGGCAAAAATGGCAATATAAGAATGCTAACCAGCTCACCGGTCTGTAGAAGCACGGATCCTCCGCTTGATCAAACGTGAAGATGCATAGGAAAATGAAGGAAAAAGGGATCCAGCTTCAATAAAATCTTCATCTTTATTGATTCATATAAACATGGAAAATGACATGCTCCTGGACAGGCTCAGGACAAGGCTACGCGTTTCGATCACAGGGATCTTTATCACAGCTGACATATTCAGACAAAGGCACATATTTAAAACAAAGGAAAACCAATCACGATCAGAAAAAATGGCATGTGATTTTTGACAAGTCCTTTAACAATTTGCACATAACGAATAATGAAACAAAACAGAATGAATACAAATAAAATCAATACGAAAAATATAAAATTAATAATGGAACATCAATTTGTTTCTTTTGTTGAGACCAAATGGATGTCTGGTATGTAGATTAAAAATCCAGAAAGCTTCACGTGTAAGGAGTCGCTGACGTGCATCTCCACCTCGGGCAGACAGGTTAACACTTTCAATACCTGTAACTTGAAAAGAAGAAACATTGCAAGCATGCTGAAAAATAAAATGTTGAGCAGCAGCAGAAGTATTGCGATTCGAAGAAACATTCTTTATATCCTGCAAATGTTCAGCGATCCTGATTTTTAATTTCCTAGTGGTGCAACCTATATAAGATAAATTACAAGTAGTGCACATAATTTTATATACCACATAGCATGAATTACAATTGATATATTTGTTAATGGTATAAATCGCAGTACTGTCATTGTTTTCAAAGGTTTTCGTTGCACGAACATATTTGCAAAGTGCACACCTATTATGGCCACACTTGTAAAAACCCTTATGTTCTAACCACAATGTTTTGTGAGAAGAAAAATTGTTACTGAACATGCTTGGAGAAATTTTATTACCAATAGATGGCGCTTTCCTTGAAACAACATTGAGGCTAAGTTCACACGTTGCGGAATTGCCGCTGAAATTTCCGCGGCAATCCCGCACTTCTCCCGCTGGAAATACGCACGTTTTTTGTAAGCGTATTCCCGCCAGAATAATAGCGTTTTGCAAGCGTAATTAGCTTGCAGAATGCTAGCGTTTTCCTAGCGATCTGTAGCATCGCTTGGAAAACTGATTGACAGGTTGGTCACACGAGTCAAACATAGTGTTTGACACGTGTGACCAACTTTTTACTATTGATGCCGCCTATGTCGCATCAATAGTAAAAAGATCTAATGTAAAAATAATAAAAAAAATAATAAATAATGATATTCTCACCTTCCGGCGGCCCCCGCAGCTTTCCCGCCTTCAGCGACGCTCCCGGCAACTCGCGGTCCCAAGGATGCATTGCGACAAATCACACCGATGACGTAGCATCTCGCGAGACCGCTACGCCATCTGGGTGATTCTCGCAAAGGACTCTTGGGACTGGGAGTTGCCGGGAGCATTGCTGAAGGCGGGAAGGCTGCGGGGGCCGCCGGAAGGTGAGAATGTCATTATTTATTATTTTAATTATTGTTTTACCAGGGATATGGTACCCAGGGCCTGGAGGAGAGTCTCCTCTCCTCCAGACCCTGGGTACCACCGCACATGAACCGCTTACATTCCGCAAAATTAATGAACATGTTGCTATTTTTTCCGCGAAGCGTTTTTTTCGCGGAAAAAAAACGCAACATGTGGCCAAAACATGCGGAATCAATTAACATGTATAGGATGCTTAATGCTTGCGTTTTTTTCGCGTTTTTACCGTGGAAAATCGCGGAAAAAACGCGAAAAAAAACGCAAATATTCCTGAACGTGTGCACTTAGCCTAATACCTGACGATAGAATATCGGCAAGAGAGGGATCTTCATATAAAATAGGCAGCGATCTCAAAATGATTTTTTTAATGTCCCCAAATTGAGGACTGTATTGAGCACAAAAATATGGTTTTAATGCAAGATCATCTTTTTGTTGTCGCCCTCCACTAATGAGATCCTCTCTATTCCTGTTGCTTACAATTGTTCGTGCTCTTTTTAGAGACCATTTAGGATAATTTCTGTTTTTCAATCTTGTATCCACACAATTAAATTCCGTTTCCAGAGCTGCAGGATCGCTGCAGTTTCTCAAAACTCTAGTATATTCACCCAAAGGAATCGATTTGATAGTATGTTTGGGGTGACTACTTGCTGCATGCAAGATAGAATTACCAGCACATGGTTTGCTGAACGTTTTAGTAATGATGACAGAGTCATGTACCCCATGTAAATCAAGATCCAAAAAAGAAATTTTGTTAGAATGAAATTTATGAGTAAAATGTATATTAAATGAATTGGAATTAATATAATCAATAAATCTGGACATGGCAGGTACATCACCACTCCAAATGATGAGTAAATCATCAATATACCTGCCATACCAAACAATCGAATCAATAAATGGATTGGTAGCAGAAAAAACAAAAAGATATTCCCAATATGACATGACAAGATTAGCTAGAGATGGTGCAAATTTCGCACCCATCGCCACGCCAGATTTTTGTAAAAAAAATTTATTGTCAAATGAGAAAAAATTATGGGTTAATAAAAATGAAATAACCTGTAAAATATAATTAATGAGATCCTGGGAATAATTACTGAATTTCGTTAAGACAAACTGCAGCGCTGTCATGGCAACACTGTGAGGTATACAAGTATATAAAGAAGTCACATCACAACATAACCAAGTATATTCTTTAGACCAAATTTTCTTGGAAAACATTCTCAACACCTCTTTAGAATCTTTAATATAACCAGGAGTGATTTGTACTAGTGGTTGAAGTAGTGAGTCAACCCATTCACCCAGATGTTCATTTAAAGATCCAATCCCTGAGACAATGGGTCTCATGGGGGGGATTTTCATATCCTTGTGAATTTTCGGGAGACCGTGCATGATAGGGACAATGGGATGAGACACTGTGAGATAATCAGGTTGTTTTTTGGTTAAAATTCCAAGACTCAAACCCTCATTGATAATTTGAATAATCTCACTTTTAAATTTATCAGTAGGATTTATTTGAAGTTTTTCATATACATCACTGTCAGACAAGAGAGACATAATTTGAGAATGATAATCCTTTTTATTCATAATAACTACCATGCCACCCTTGTCCGACATTTTAATTATTATATCTGACATACTTTTAATCTCATCTAATGCAGTTTTCTGAGCTTTTGTTAAATTAGAATGATTTCTACTGCTGCCCATATTAACCCTATCATGAATGATTTTTAAATCCCTCTCTATTACCTCCTGATATTTAGTCATGCAATCAGGCTTGGATTGAATGGGATAAAAAGAAGGATTTTTTGTTTTAAACACAGGTGTGTGAATAGTGTCCAATTCATTATCATGGGAATGAGTAAACAAACTAAACAAAGTGTTGAGAGATACTTGTTCTCTGAAAGACAAATCAGTAAATTTATATCATTGATTTTATTTGTAAATTTATATCATTGATTTTATTTGTATTCATTCTGTTTCGTTTCATTATTCGTTATGTGCAAATTGTTAAAGGACTTGTCAAAAATCACATGACATTTTTTCTGATCGTGATTGGTTTTCCTTTGTTTTAAATATGTGCCTTTGTCTGAATATATCAGCTGTGATAAAGATCCCTGTGATCGAAACGCGTTGCCTTGTCCTGAGCCTGTCCAGGAGCCTGTCATTTTCCATGTTTATATGAATCAATAAAGATGAAGATTTTATTGAAGCTGGATCCCTTTTTCCTTCATTTTCCTATGCATCTTCACGTTTGATCAAGCGGAGGATCCGTGCTTCTACAGACCGGTGAGCTGGTTAGCGTTCTTATATTTGTACTTTTGATTGCCGTGCCCCCGGTTTCATGCTCTATATTTTCAAGTATTTTGAAAGTGGACTCAGTTGTAAAGCTCAGGCAGCAGCTTTATTATGGCATCTATTTTTGTTCAAGACAGATCTGTTAAAGCGGCACAAGTATTCTCAGGTGATGTTAATGAAAGTCCAGACATGCCTGACCTGAATGAAAATATCAACAAAATGGAAAAACTTTTGTTACAAGAAACTAAGCTGTGGGGATCATACCACCCTCCAAAATTATCTTGCCAAGGACATGATTCCAAGGGGGCTTCGTATTAAAAAAATCCCCACTACAATTTTTTCTGACATTTTCATTGAGGAGTGGAATCAGATACTTAGCAATTGTTCTTCCAAATTGATGCAACTCATAGTCAAATATGAGAGCAATAAATTGGAGGATATTCAGAAACAGATGAATGATGCAGATACTGCTCTCACTGAATTTAAATCGTTGGCTCAGTATGACTCACTTGTGGCTAAAATGCAAGATAATGTCTCTAGTCTAGAAAAGGATATCATGGAATGAAAAAAAACGAAAATTTTCTCGTGATCTAAGAGACTATTCAACCAAGAAAGTCTATGACTGGGGCCATTGGGAGCGGGTGTCATGGGTGTATCGCCACAAGGATCGTCGCGATTACACACTCTGACTTCTCACAGCTGAGTTGCTGTTTCTTTGTGTTTGGTAATGAGGGAGTTAATTTTACCTAGCTCTTTGCTAAGACTAGGTCCAGCCTCGCCCGGCTGCTTTTGATTATGTTCTAATTAGATTCCTTCATATACCTGCCAGTCTGCTTGTTAGATGCCGGTGAAAGCCTTTATGTAGTCTAGCAGACTGGATCGGTTCTGAGAATACTTAAGCTAAGAGCTCCTTAGTTGTTTTTACTCTTATAGCTTATAGTTTATCTCTGAGACCTTAGGTGTTCCTACTGTGTGTGAGTGTTGTATGTAAGACTTTATTTACTTTATTTCTTGTCTTTCTTGTATGTCTTTCTGTTCATTAACCGTTACCTGTTCATTCCCTTTGGTGGTAATTAGGGTCCTTCTTAGGACTAGATTACAGTTGGCAGGGATTGATAGGAGACAGGGTTTACGCTGGTGGCCTGGACCTCTGTACCTTTAACAGTACCTCCAGGTAGAGGGATTAGTTAGGACCCCAGTTTAGGGTCAGCATAGACCCCGGTCACCCTCTAGCCGGAGACAGCGTATAACGGATTCCGTATTGACCCACTGGACTTTCTGTCAGGTAATTCTATGTTATCATATATCTATGCGCATGTTATATTGTATGTTGCCCTTTTGATATAGATTACTGTCATCACATATATATATATCTGCTATACAGCGTGACAGCGGGGTCCTAGAACTCCCAAATCTATTTTAAAACGCAACCATGCTCTCAACGAACCGGTATCCAAGCCACGTGTCTGTTTCACATCCTCTGAGTTGGATTCATCTGACAATAATTTGAGTGTTTCCTCTAATGAGAGTGTTCACACCACAAAGTTTTTTCGTCAGTCAAAAAACGTAAAAGGCGGGGTGGCAGAAAACACCGACAAAGATCATGTTATGATTACACGCCGCAGGAAGAATTACCGCAAATAAGAAACCATGATAATGTCTTGAATTTATCTGCACGAGACTTTACCAAAACGCAATTAGATGTTTTGTCTTTAGGTCTGAATTTTGTGCCCGATCAGAATTTCAATCTTTTTTCCACTATTTTGGACGTCAATAAGTTTATGCGAGACCTTACAATCAAAAAGCATTTTCTAAATCATTCTGATGAGACCCCTTTGCAGGAGTCGCTGACATATAATAATGAATTTACTGATTTGTCTTTCAGAGAACAAGTATCTCTCAACACTTTGTTTAGTTTGTCTACTCATTCCCATGATAATGAATTGGATACTATTCACACACCTGTGTTTAAAACAAAAAATCCCTCTTTTTATCCCATTCAATCCAGGCCTGATTGCATGACTAAATATCAGGAGGTAAAGAGAGGGATTTAAAAATCCTTCATGATAGGGTTAATATGGGCAGCAGTAGAAATCATTCTAATTTAACAAAAGCCCAGAAAACTGCATTAGATGAGATCAAAAGTATGTCAGATATAATAATTAAAATGTCGGACAAGGGTGGCATGGTAGTTATTATGAATAAAAAGGATTATCATTCTCAAATTATGTCTCTCTTGTCTGACAGTGATGTATATGAAAAACTTCAAATAAATCCTACTGATAAATTTAAAAGTGAGATTATTCAAATTATCAATGAGGGTTTGAGTCTTGGAATTTTAACCAAAAAACAAACTGATTATCTCACAGTGTCTCATCCTATTATCCCTATCATGCACGGTCTCCCAAAAATTCACAAGGATATGAAAATCCCCCCCATGAGACCCATTGTCTCAGGGATTGGATCTTTAAATGAACATCTGGGTGAATGGGTTGACTCACTACTTCAACCACTAGTACAAATCACTCCTGGTTATATTAAAGATTCTAAAGAGGTGTTGAGAATGTTTTCCAAGAAAATTTGGTCTAAAGAATATACTTGATTATGTTGTGATGTGACTTCTTTATATACTTGTATACCTTACAGTGTTGCCATGACAGCGCTGCAGTTTGTCTTAACGAAATTCAGTAATTATTCCCAGGATCTCATTAATTATATTTTACAGGTTATTTCATTTTTATTAACCCATAATTTTTTCTCATTTGACAATAAATTTTTTTTACACAAATCTGGCGTGGCGATGGGTGCGAAATTTGCACCATCTCTAGCTAATCTTGTCATGTCATATTGGGAATATCTTTTTGTTTTTTCTGCTACCAATCCATTTATTGATTCGATTGTTTGGTATGGCAGATATATCGATGATTTACTCATCATTTGGAGTGGTGATGTACCTGCCATGTCCAGATTTATTGATTATATTAATTCCAATTAATTTAATATACATTTTACTCATAAATTTCATTCTAACAAAATTTCTTTTTTGGATCTTGATTTACATGGGGTACATGACTCTGTCATCATTACTAAAACGTTCAGCAAACCATGTGCTGGTAATTCTATCTTGCATGCAGCAAGTAGTCACCCCAAACATACTATCAAATCGATTCCTTTGGGTGAATATACTAGAGTTTTGAGAAACTGCAGCGATTCTGCAGCTTTGGAAATGGAATTCAATTGTGTGGATACAAGATTGAAAAACAGAAATTATCCTAAATGGTCTCTAAAAAGAGCACGAACAATTGTAAGCAACAGTAATAGAGAGGATCTCATTAGTGGAGTGCGACAACAAAAAGATAATCTTGCATTAAAACCATATTTTTGTGCTCAATACAGTCCTCAATTTGGGGACATTAAAAAAATCATTTTGAGATCGCTGCCTATTTTATATGAAGATCCCTCTCTTGCCGATATTCTATCATCAGGTATTAATGTTGTTTCAAGGAAAGCGCCATCTATTGGTAATAAAATTTCTCCAAGCATGTTCAGTAACAATTTTTCTTCTCACAAAACATTGTGGTTAGAACATAAGGGTTTTTACAAGTGTGGCCATAATAGGTGTGCACTTTGCAAATATGTTCGTGCAACGAAAACCTTTGAAAACAATGACAGTACTGCGATTTATACCATTAACAAATATATCAATTGTAATTCATGCTATGTGGTATATAAAATTATGTGCACTACTTGTAATTTATCTTATATAGGTTGCACCACTAGGAAATTAAAAATCAGGATCGCTGAACATTTGCAGGATATAAAGAATGTTTCTTCGAATCGCAATACTTCTGCTGCTGCTCAACATTTTATTTTTCAGCATGCTCGCAATGTTTCTTCTTTTCAAGTTACAGGTATTGAAAGTGTTAACCTGTCTGCCCGAGGTGGAGATGCACGTCAGCGACTCCTTACACGTGAAGCTTTCTGGATTTTTAATCTACATACCAGACATCCATTTGGTCTCAACAAAAGAAACAAATTGATGTTCCATTATTCATTTTATATTTTTCGTATTGATTTTATTTGTATTCATTCTGTTTTGTTTCATTATTCGTTATGTGCAAATTGTTAAAGGACTTGTCAAAAATCACATGACATTTTTTCTGATCGTGATTAGTTTTCCTTTGTTTTAAATATGTGCCTTTGTCTGAATATGTCAGCTGTGATAAAGATCCCTGTGATCGAAACGCGTAGCCTTGTCCTGAGCCTGTCCAGGAGCATGTCATTTTCCATGTTTATATGAATCAATAAAGATGAAGATTTTATTGAAGCTGGATCCCTTTTTCCTTCATTTTCCTAAAAATGGCAATACACCAGAGAGATTGGAATCTACTGGATTGCAGTACCCTGACTAACCACCACAACTAAAGGCAGCCGTGGAGCGTTCCTACGTTGGTCCTAGACGCCTCGTCACAGCCTGAGAGGCTAACTAAACCTAAAGATAGAAAGAGGAAAGCTATCTGCCCCGGAGCAGATCCCCAAAGAACATAGGAAGCCCCCAAACATGTAATGGCGGTTAGACAAGAGGAAATACAGACACAGACAGAAAATAGTATGAGCAAACGCTGGGGCCCAATCTGAATTAGACAGAAAAGGATTGGAAGGATACTTACTGCAATCCAAAAAAAAACTAAAAAAAAAACCAACGCTACTCCGTCTGTCCCGAAGAAAATCGAGGGTGAAACCCAAAATTGCAGAAAAATGGAGACATCAAAGTGGCAGAGCTTGCCCTATTATTAAGAGCAAACTCAGCCAAAGGCAAAAAAGAGACCCAGTCATCCTGATCAGCAGACACAAAGCATCTCAGATAAGTCTCCAATGTCTGGTTTGTTCTCTCAGTTTGTCCATTGGTCTGAGGATGAAAAGCAGAGGAGAAAGACAATTGAACACCAAGTTTAGAACAAAAAGTCCTCCAAAATCTGGAAACGAACTGGAATCCTCTGTCAGACACAATGTTCTCAGGAATGCCGTGTAACCGAACCACGTGCTGAAGGAACAAAGGCACCAATTCGGAGGAGGAATGCAACTTAGGTAATGGCACAAGATGTATCATCTTGGAAAACCTATCACAAATCACCCAGATAACGGACATTCTCTGAGAAACAGGGAGGTCGGAAATAAAATCCATAGAGATATGGGTCCCTGGTCTCTTGGGCACAGGCAATGGCATCAACAAACCACTAGAGCGAGAGCAAGGCTTGGAGCGAGAGCAAGTCCCACAGGACTGCACAAACTCCCTGACGTCACGAGACAAAGTAGGCCACCAAAAGGACCGACTCACCAATTCTCTGGTACCAAAAATTCCGGGATAACCGGCCAACGCGGAACAATGAATCTCAGACATCACACTCTTCTTCCACTGGTCTGGGACAAACAATTTCCCAACAGGGCAGCGCTCGGGTTTATCCTCCTGACACCCTTCCAGAGCCAGTCTCAAATTGGGCGAGATGGCGGAAAGAACTACACCCTCTTTCAAAATAACAGCAGGATCAGATAACTCAGGAGAGTCCGCAAGGAAACTCCTCGAGAGGGCATCCGCCTTAATATTCTTAGTGCCAGGAAGAGAGGAAACCACAAAATTAAAACATGTGAAAAACAAGGCCCACTTGGCCTGTCTAGGATTAAGTCACTTGGCTTGATTCCAGATAAACCAGATTCTTATGGTCCGTGAGGACCACCACCTGATGTTTGGCTCCCTCCAGCCAATGTCTCCACTCTTCAAAAGCCCACTTCATGGCCAATAACTCCCGATTACCCATGTCATAATTACGTTAAGTTGGAGAAAATTTTTGAGAGAAAAAAGCACAAGGGTTACTTTTAGAGGTCTCAGGATCTCTTTGGGACAAAACGGCACCTGCCCCAATTTCAGAGGCATCAACCTCCACCTGAAATGGCAGAGAAACATCAGGCTGCCGTAGAACAGGAGCAGAAGTGAATCTCCGCTTAAGCTCCTGAAACGCAGAGACTGCCTCAGGAGGCCAATTCACCACATCAGAACCCTTTTTGGTCAAATCAGTCAATGGTTTAACAATAACAGAGAAATTACCAATAAATTTACGATAAAAATTGGCAAAACCCAAGAATCTCTGAAGAGCCTTTAATGAAGTAGGTTGGACCCAATCACAGATGGCCTGAACCTTGACCGGGTCCATTTCAATAACAGGTGGAGACAAAAATGAATCCCAGAAATGAGATCCTCTGTACGCCAAAAAGACACTTTGATCCCTTCACATACAGAGCATTCTCTCTCAAAATCTGGAACACAGTCCGAACATGTTTCACATGAGAGTCCCAGTCATTGGAAAAAATCAAGATATCATCCAAATAAACAATCAGAAATTTATCCACAAAATCCCTGAAAATGTCATTCATGAAGGACTGGAAGACGGAAGGAGCATTAGTGAGCCCAAAGGGCATCACTAGGTACTCAAAATGCCCCTCGGGTATTAAAAGCCATCTTCCCTTCATCCCCGTGCTTAATGCGAATAAGGTTATACGCCCCCCTGAGGTCAAGCTTGGTAAACCAAGTAGCACTTTTCACCATGGAAAACAGGTCAGAAATCAAGGGTAACGGATATTGATATTTCACAGTGATATTGTTCAAGAGACGATAATCAATACACGGCTTTAATGAACCATCCTTTTTGGCCACAAAGAAAAAACCGGCACCCAAGGGTGAAGAGGATGGTCTGATATGACCCTTCTCCAATGACTCCTTGATATAAGACCGCATAGCGTCATGTTCAGGTACAGACAAGTTAAAAAGGCGACCTTTAGGGAATTTACTACCAGGCACTAATTCAATAGCGCAGTCATAGCTCCTATGGGGGGCAAGGATGCAGATTTACTTTCGCTAAGCACATCAGAAAAATCAGTCAAAAAGTCAGGCACATCTTGAGCCTGGGGAGAGGCAGAAAAAACAGGAGTGTTGGCATTAACACATTGGCCACGCCAACTGGTTACAGACACAGATTTCCAATCCAAAACAGGATTATGAGACTGCAACCAAGGGAAACCTAGTACAATAATGTCATGCAGATTATACAGCACCAAAAATTTGCAACTCTCCTGATGATCAGGTTCAACCCTCATTATCACCTGAGTAGAGAACTGGGGTTTATTCTCAGCCAAAGGGGTAGAATCAATCCCCAGTAGAGGAATAGACTTCCGTAGGGGTATCAAGGGAAACCCACAACGTTTAGCAAAATCAAAATCCATCAGGTTAATAGCTGCTCCCGAATCAACAAAAGCCTGAGCAGAAAATGTGGACAGGGAGCAAATCAGGGTAACAGTCAACAGAAATTTAGTCTGAACATTACCCAAGACAACTGAGCGTGCAAAACGTCTTCCTCGCTTAGGGCAGACTGAAATAGCATGAGAGGCATCACCACAGTAGAAACATAACCCATTGCATTTTCGAAACTCATGACGCTGTGCCCCAGAAGCCACTCTATCACACTGCATGGGTTCAGAAGCTGGCTCACAAGGCAACACTCTTCCACGCATACTTCTACGCTCACGCAAACGTCTGTCAATTTGAATCACCAATGACATAGAATCATTGAGACCAGAGGGAGCAGGGAAACCCACCATAACATCTTTTACATTCTCTGACAGACCCTTCCGAAAAAGAGCTGCCAAAGCATCATCATTCCATTTGGTCAGAACTGCCCACTTTCGGAATTTCTGACAGTACAACTCAGCGTCCTCAAGCCCTTAATTTAATGCCAACAAGGTTTTTTCAGCTTAATCAGTGACATTAGGTTCATCGTACAATAACCCCAGAGCCAGAAAAAATGCATCAACATTACTCAAAACAAGGTCCCCAGGTGTCAGGGAAAAAGCCCAATCCTGAGGATCGCCGCGCAGGAGAGAGATGACAATTTGAACCTGCTGTGCTGCGTTCCCTGAGGACTTAGGTTTTAAGGCAAAAAACAACTTACAGTTATTTTTGAAATTCAGAAATTTAGCTCGATCCCCTAAAAACAAATCTGACATGGGATCCTAGGTTCCACAACCGGCAACCCTGCAAGATAGGTAGCAATACTCCGAACTTCAGTGGCAAGCTGATCCACACGGCCAGACAACTGTGCAAACTCCATTGAGAGAAAAAAAATCCTCCTCAGCACCCAGAGAAAAAGAGGGAAAAAAATGCAACAAACAGAAAAAAAAAAAAAATCTCTGACAACTCTGACAACTTTTTTTTTTTCCACACTATTTTTCCCTTCTGTGAGTACCATATAATTTTCAGTTTGGCCGGTGATACTGTTATGTTTTGGTAGCTGAGGAGAGCAGGCAAAAACGGCAATACACCAGAGAGGTTGGAATCTACTGGATTGCAGTACCCTGACTAACCACCACAACTAAAGGCAGCCATGGAGCGTTCCTACGTTGGTCCTAGACGCCTCGTCACAGCCTGAGAGTCTAACTACACCAAAAGATAGAAAGAGGAAAGCTATCTGCCCCGGAGCAGATCCCCAAAGAACATAGGAAGCCCCCAAACATGTAATGGCGGTTAGACAAGAGGAAATACAGACACAGACAGAAAATAGTATGAGCAAACGCTGGGGCCCAATCTGACTTAGACAGAAAAGGATAGGAAGGATACTTACTGCAATCCAAAAAAACCCTAAAAAAAAAACCAACGCTACTAATTGCAAAAACACCTGAGATCACACGACCTCTACCACCTAAATTAGTTCTCTGGTGTAAATTAAGCCGCAGCCACAGTAAAAAACTGGAAAAGGCAAATGAACAAACAACAATGGCTCCAGAGGAACCGAGAGGAGACCAAGCCCCCCGGGGAGGGGAACCTGGCCAACCTCACAGAAATGCAGAGAAATATACAAATGGCAAGCACAAAAACAAAAAACAGAAAATATCTTATCTGAGAGCAGGAGAAGAGGCAAGACTCAGCAAACTTCCAAGTGAACCAGGAAACAACGTTGAGACAAGAACAATTGATCACCGGCAACCATGATGGAGGGAAACCTCCCTTATATCCAGCCAGTCTGTGATCCCTGATTGCCAATCCTCATTGAATGGTTCAGTACTGTTTGCAACCACCAGAGGGAGCTTCTACTCAGAATTCATTTCTAAAACATTCATAACACGTGCACACACACACACACAGAAAATCTTCACGCAATAGCGTTAATTTAAAAAAAAAGGGAAAAAAATGGCGTGGGCTCCCGCGCAATTTTCTGCGCCCAGAGGGGGAAAGCCGGGCCAAATTTCTAGCCTGGGAAGGGGTTAATACCTATGGAGCTTCCCAGGCTATGAATATCAGCCTGCAGCTAGCCTTTACTGGCTATTAAAATAAGGGGACCCCAAAAAAAATGACGTGGGGTCAGTAATTTATAGCCAGAAAGGCTACGCAGACAGCCGCGGGCTGATATTCACAGCCTAGGAAGGGGCCATGGATATTGGCGCACCCCCCTGGCTAAAAATACCCGCACCCAGCCGCCCAAGAATTGGCGCATCTGTACAATGTGCCAATTCCGGCACTTCACCCCTCTCTTCCCACTCCTCTGTAGCAGTGGGATATGGGGTAATAAGGGGTTAATATCACCTTGCTATTGTAAGGTGACAAAAAGCCCTGTTAATAATGGAGAGGCGTCAATAAGACGCCTCTCCATTATTAATCTTATATTAATAAAGGGTTAAATAAAAAACACACACATAAGAATAAAGTATTTTAATTAAATAAAACACAACACGGTTTTAATATCTTTATTACACGCTCAGATCCAAGCGACACCCTCGTTCTCCTGTAATAAAAAGTAAAAAATAAAACAACCGTATACTCCTTGTCCGACGCAGTCCAATTAATAAAGAATGTCCCACGACGGTCTCCCCTATAGAACAGTGACATCAGGTGATGCCACTGCTCTGTAGGGCCTCCTAGTGATGCACTGACAGGAGACAATGGCTCCTGCAGTGCATCACTGAGGTTACCTGAGTTCATTCTCTCACTTTATGGCAATGCTGCGTGGGAATTTTCTCACCCAGCATTGCAAGTGAGAGAATGAACTGTAGTGACATCATTCTCTCCCGGCGTCTGAGCGATACACAGGAGTATAACGCAGGTGCGGTGTAGAGCGCTGACATCACCTGATGTCAGTGTTCCATACCGGAGATTGTCGTGGGACACTCTTTAATCACTGGACTAAGGCGGAAAGGTGATGCATAGGTTGCTTTATTATTTTATTTTTATTACAGGAGACGATGGTATCGGGGATTAGGTGATTGGTGAGTATGTACTCTATGTTATGTGTTGTATGTTATATGTATGTTCTGAATGTTATATGTTATGTGTATGTACCGTATGTTCTGTGTTGCATGTATGTTCTGTATGTTATGTGTATGTTCTGTATGTTATGTGTTATGTTTGTTCTGTATGTTATGTGTTATAAGTATGTTCTGTATGTTATGTGTTATAAGTATGTTCTGTATGTTATGTGTTGTATGTTATATGTATGTTCTGTATGTTATGTGTTGTATGTTATATGTATGTTCTGTATGTTATGTGTTGTATGTTATATGTATGTACTGTATGTTTTGTGTTATATGTATGCTATGTGTTGTATGTTATATGTATGTTCTGTATGTTATGTGTTATATGTATGTTCTGCATGTTATGTGTTATATGTATGTTATGTGTTGTATGTTATATGTATGTACTGTATGTTTTGTGTTATATGTATGTTCTGTGTTGTATGTTATATGTATGTTCTGTATGTTATGTGTTATATGTATGTTCTGTGTTGTATGTTATATGTATGTTATGTGTTGTATGTTATATGTATGTTCTGTGTTATGTGTTGTATGTTATTGTATGTTCTGTATGTTATGTGTTGTATGTTATATGTATGTTCTGTGTTATATGTATGTTCTGTGTTATTTGTTCTGTATGTTGTGTTTGTAATGTATATTTTTTTTTTTACATTCAACACATTAGCCGGATGATGGGACTACTACTGCCCATCATTGGCTAATGTGTCACTCACTGACAGTGTAGCAGGCATAGCCGGATGGGACTTGTAGTCCCATCGGACGATGCCTGCATACACACACACACACACACAGCCTCGCACACACACATACCAAAGCCAGGCGGCACCACTCAGCCAATGGTGGGGGATTTGAATCCCGGGCCGCTCATTGGCTGAGCTGCCCGCCGGCTCTGCCAATGAGTGGTGCCGGCGCGGTTTTGCGAGGGATTTGAATCCCGCACCGCTCTAAGCCACGTGGCACCGCTGCACATGTCATCTCATTGCCCACAGTGTACGTCCTTGCTCACTGGTGAAAAAAAGGAGCCTGCAAGCAGTCAGGGAAATCCGACTTGGGCACTCGGGTCAACGACCGCTCGGCCGACTGCACGCTATGATCGGGTTTCGGCCAACGAAACCCGATTTGGGCTAAAATCGGCGACTTTTGAATCTGACCGACCTGTTTCGCTCAACTCTAGTGCTGACTACTGCGTTGCCAGTGTGTTCTATCCACAATACAAAAGTAAATTTTGCCTGTTGCTTTACCCCTGGAAAGAGACGCGCCCATGCTGCAGTATTAAAACATGCTGGAAGACAATCTTGACAGTGGTTTTCCCCAACACAGAAGTGAGGCACACAGTTTGAATCACAGTCATAGCCTTCCAACCACAGAAATGTTCAGTTGTCAGTCCTTCAGCGCTGTAGTCCTGTGTAACAACCCCACCAAGGACAACATCTGCAAAGAGTTTGTATGTTCTACCTGTGTTTTCGAGGGTTTACTCCCAGTAATTATTTTTCTACCCACACTACAAAGACATACAGATAGTAAATTTAGAGTGTGAGTCCCAATTATGACAGTGCCAGTAATGTGTGTTAAGCGTATGTTGAATTATTGGCGCAAACAAAGTGATAAAAAAAAACAAAAATTGAGTGATGTTCAGCCACACTCAGGTAGCACACATATCAGTTTCATAGATTACTATTGTCAGAAAAATGTAAGGATAGTAACATGGGTAGTTGTCACGCTGTCTAATGATATGTATACAATGTCAGTAAACTATTAATACAGGAACAACACTCTATACAACAAGTAGTATAGCAACATCAGCATGTAAGTATAGAATAGATTTACCTGACATGATATCTGCTGAACTCAGGGTTAATCTTGAGGACTTGATGAGCTGAAACAGGAAAGAGGTGGACCGGGATCTAACCTGACCCTAAACTGGGGTCCTAACTAATCCCTCACCTTGGAGGTACTGATAATGGTTCAGAGGTCCAAGTCTCCAACCTAACCCTGTCTCCTATCAGACCCTGAACCCTGTAATCAGTCCTAAGAAGGATCCTGACTACCACCAAAGGGATATGGGCTGATCTCAGCTAAATACACAGATTAGACATATAAGACAGACAGGATAACACACGCTTGCATACACACTCAAACACCAAAGGAACATAAATGGTCTGGGAAATAAACTCTAACCGAGTTGAGCTTAGAACAACTAAGGAGCTCACAACTAAAGTCTATACAGATTCATTCCTATCTGTGGTCTGCATGAAGGTTTCACTGGCAACTCCCCAAGCAGACAGCCAGGAATTTAAAGGAAACCAATCAACAAATAATCAATTGCAGCCGGGAGAAACTGCACCCAGTCCCAGCACCGAGCACAGACAGAATTAACTCCCTAGCTGCCAAACACAAAGAAACAGCAGCTCAGCTGTGAGAAGTCAAAATGTGCAACCGCGACGATCTTCGTGGCAATGCACACATGACAGTACCCCCCCTTCTACGAGGGGCCTCCGGACCCTCAGGGCCAGGCCTGCCCGGGTGAGTTCTGTGGAAGGTCCGAACCAAACGATCTGCGTTAACATCAGACGCAGGGACCCACGTCCTCTCCTCCGGACCATACCCCTTCCAATGCACCAAGTACTGAAGGGACCGGCGATTCAGACGTGAGTCAATGATCTTTGATACTTGAAATTCCAAGTTACCATTGACCAACACAGGAGGAGGAGGTAGAGGTGATGGTATGACTGGTGCCACATACCTTTTAAGTAATGACTTGTGGAACACATTATGAATTTTAAACGTAGGAGGGAGTTCCAGACGAAATGCCACAGGATTAATTATGGAACTGATCCTGTACGGCCCGATGAATCTGGGACCCAGTTTCCAGGAGGGCACTTTAAGTTTATATTCCTGGTAGACAACCATACCAGATTGTTCACATTCAGATCTGGACCAGAAACTCTCCTCCTATCAGCCATACGTTTGTAACGGTTCCCCATTGCACTCAGATTATTCAATACACCTCTCCACACAGAAGCAAGTGACGACGAGAAACGCTCCTCCTCAGGAACCCCAGAAGGGCCCCCCCCATTGAAAGTACAAAACTGGGGATGGAAGCCATATGTCCCAAAAAACGGGGACTTACCTGTGGACTCGCTCCGCCTGTTGTTAAGAGCGAACTCTGCCAGAGGCAAGAAAGAAGACCAGTCCTCTTGGTTCTCTGAGACAAAACACCGGAGATATGTCTCTAAGCTCTGATTCAGACGCTCTGTCTGACCATTGGTCTGCGGATGAAAAGCCGAGGAAAATGACAATTGCATCCCCCGACGTAAACAAAATGCCCTCCAAAATTTGGACACAAACTGAGACCCCCTATCTGACACCACATCTGAAGGCAACCCATGAAGTCTAACGATCTCCCTAATGAACACCTGCGCCAGAGTTTTAGCATTAAGGAGTGCAGGAAGAGCAACGAAATGTGCCATCTTACTGAACCTGTCAACAACCACCAGTATGACAGTATTCCCTGACGACGGAGGAAGGTCCGTAATGAAGTCCATAGATAAATGAGTCCATGGACGCTCCGGAAGTTTCAAGGGTAAAAGGGTCCCAGACGGACGGGTATGAGGGGTTTTAGAGCGAGCACACACCCCACATGACGCGACAAAAGTTATAACATCTTTATTAGCATTAGGCCACCAAAACCGGCGAGAAAGGAGATCTAAAGTAGCCTTGCTCCCTGGATGTCCTGCTAGAGCAGAATTATGATGTGCCTCAATAACCTTTTGTCTCAACAGATTTGGGACAAACAGTCTCCCTGGAGGTCCTGCAGGGGCGTCCCCCTGAGCCTCTAACACCTCCTCCTCAAGCTCAGAAAATACAGCCGACACTACCACCCCCTCCTGAAGGATAGGACTCGGGTCATCCGTTTTCCCGGCCCCTGGGAAACTGCGAGACAAGGCATCAGCCTTTATATTCTTAGACCCCGGGCGATAAGTGACGACAAAATTAAACCTGGTAAAAAACAACGACCATCGAGCTTGTCTGGAATTCAGACGCTTAGCGGATTCCAAATACAACAGGTTCTTGTGATCAGTAATAACGGTAACCGGGTGTACTGCCCCCTCCAAAAAGTGACGCCATTCTTCAAAAGCTAACTTAATGGCCAAAAGTTCCCTATTGCCGATATCATAATTCCTTTCGGCGGACGACAATTTCTTAGAAAAGAAAGCGCACGGATGCCATTTACCAGGGGACGGACCCTGGACAATATAGCACCCACCCCTACGTCAGACGCATCCACCTCCACAATGAACGGCTGAGATGCATCTGGTTGGATGAGAACGGGTGCCGAAGCAAAACATTTCTTCAAAGAGGAAAAGGCTTGGCAAGCTTTGTCCGACCATTTAGAAAAATCCGTCCCTTTTCTTGTCATGTCAGTGAGAGGTTTGACGACAGATGAGAAATTACAAATACATTTCCGGTAGTAGTTAGCAAACCCCAAAAAAACGCTGCAGAGCCTTAAGATCCCCTGGCTGATCCCATTCAAGCACTGCTCTCACCTTTTCAGGGTCCATACGGAAACCGGAGGCTGACACCAAAAAACCCAAAAACTGAAGTTCCTGTATGGCAAATACACACTTCTCCAGTTTGGCGTATAGTTTATTGTCTCGCAAGATCTGCAACACCTGTCTCACATACTCCTGATGAGACACAAGATCTGGCGAGTAAATTAAAATGTCGTCCAAATATACAACCACAAACAGCCCCACAAGGTGACGAAAAATGTCATTAACAAAATGTTGGAATACTGCTGGTGCAGTAGTCAGACCAAAAGGCATGACTAGGTTCTCATAATGTCCCTCCGGCGTGTTAAACGCCGTTTTCCACTCATCCCCCTCTTTTATCCTAATCAGATTATACGCCCCCCTGAGATCCAATTTAGAGAACCATTTGGCGCCAACAATTTGATTGAAGAGATCAGGAATAAGAGGGAGTGGATACGGATCTCGAACAGTAATCCGATTAAGTTCGCGGAAATCCAAGCAAGGGCGTAGGCCTCCATCTTTCTTCTTCACAAAGAAGAACCCCGCGGCTACTGGGGAAGATGAAGGTCTAATATGCCCTTTGGCCAGACTTTCAGAAATATAATCTTTCATAGCCTGCCTCTTAGGACCAGAAATATTATACAACCTAGCTTTAGGCAACTTAGCATCAGGAAGGAGATTAATAGAGCAGTCATACACGCGATGAGGAGGCAACTCCTGACACCCCTCCTCAGAGAAAACATCCCCAAAATCCTCCAAAAAAGGAGGCAATGTACTAGGCACGACCGCACTGATGACTGTGTTCATGCAGTTGCTTTTGCAAAACTCACCCCATTGGCTTATTTGTCTGGACTGCCAATTAATCACAGGGTTATGTTTAACCAACCAAGGAAGTCCCAACACAATGGGAGTAGGTAGACCCTCCAACACAAAACAAGATAATTGTTCCCTATGTATTGCCCCTACCCGAAGGTCAATGTTATGAACCTCATGAACAAAGCTACCTTGGCCGAGAGGCCTGGCGTCAATGGAGAATATAGGGATCGGTTTGACCAAGACACTCAGATGCATACCTTGAGCCTGAGCAAACTGAGCGTCAACCAGGTTAGCCCCGGAACCACTATCAAGAAGAACAGACAATCTCTCCACTCTCGTACCAACTACCACCTCCACTGGTACAAGGAACTGAGAAGAACTGGCGGATGAAATACATACTCCCAGGTTGTCGTCCACCACACAACCTGGGATTAACAGTTTTCCCGGCGACTTTTGGCTCAACAAGGCACGGGATGGACATTCTCCAACAAAATGTCCCTCTTTCCCGCAGAAAAAACATCTTCTAGTCCTGCGGCGTACCGCCAATCCCCTCCTACGAAATGATGTCCCTCCCAACTGCATAGGCTCATCCGAACAGACAAGGGGAACCTCAACATAAGGGACTTTAGTGGTAGGTGGAGAAACAACAGGGAGTGGGGTTACCTCACCCCTCTCCCGAAGCCGTCTATCAGTACGGATAGCTAAGGCCATAGCAGCCTCCAGTGAATGAGGAGACTCATACTGAGCCAAAACGTCTTTTAATTTATCAGAAAGCCCATGACAAAACTGGCTACTAAGAGCTGGGTCATTCCACTGAGTATCTGTGGCCCATCTACGAAACTCAGAAGCAAATTCCTCTGCCGGACGATCTCCCTGCTGTATCTTACGTAATTTTGTCTCAGCAAGAGAGACCCGATCTGGTCATCATATACCAATCCCAGGGCAGTAAAAAATTGATCTACAGACTGTAGAGCCGGGGATCCCGGAGGAAGGGAAAATGCCCAGGATTGAGGGTCCCCTTGCAGAAGTGAGATAACAATTCCCACTCTCTGCTCATCACTCCCTGATGATCGAGGCCGAAGCCGAAAATACAATTTACATGCCTCCCGGAAGGTGAAAAATTTGTCTCGCCCACCAGTGAACCTGTCCGGGAGAGTTACTTTAGGTTCAACTCTGGTTTGCTCCAGGGGAGACAAAACTTTGGACTTAATGTCCGTCAGCTCCATGGATAATCCCTGCAACTGCAGAGCCAGCTGGGCTACTGGATCCATGGTAACTGGAGATAATTTTTAGTGGCCAGTGAAAATGTCACGCTGTCTAATGATATGTATACAATGTCAGTAAACTATTAATACAGGAACAACACTCTATACAACAAGTAGTATAGCAACATCAGCATGTAAGTATAGAATAGATTTACCTGACACGATATCTGCTGAACTCAGGGTTAATCTTGAGGACTTGATGAGCTGAAACAGGAAAGAGGTGGACCGGGATCTAACCTGACCCTAAACTGGGGTCCTAACTAATCCCTCACCTTGGAGGTACTGATAATGGTTCAGAGGTCCAACTCTCCAACCTAACCCTGTCTCCTATCAGACCCTGAACCCTGTAATCAGTCCTAAGAAGGATCCTGACTACCACCAAAGGGATATGGGCTGATCTCAGCTAAATACACAGATTAGACATATAAGACAGACAGGATAACACACGCTTGCATACACACTCAAACACCAAAGGAACATAAATGGTCTGGGAAATAAACTCTAACCGAGTTGAGCTTAGAACAACTAAGGAGCTCACAACTAAAGTCTATACAGATTCATTCCTATCTGTGGTCTGCATGAAGGTTTCACTGGCAACTCCCCAAGCAGACAGCCAGGAATTTAAAGGAAACCAATCAACAAATAATCAATTGCAGCCGGGAGAAACTGCACCCAGTCCCAGCACCGAGCACAGACAGAATTAACTCCCTAGCTGCCAAACACAAAGAAACAGCAGCTCAGCTGTGAGAAGTCAAAATGGGCAACCGCGACGATCTTTGTGGCAATGCACACATGACAGTAGTTGACTCAAAGACAATGGAGGACTGTAGGTATCCTAGGCCTACTGCTACAGGCAACACACATGAAGGAGACCCAACGCAGAATCTACACATTCACAAAAATGTATTTGCACACACCAATAAAGTGACATAAATTTCTCCACAATAGAAATAGTCTAATAGGGACCGACAGGTCTTCCACTACACCCAACCCAGTAGATGGACACCCAACCATGAATGTTCACATTTCTACAAATTAGTATTAACATTTCCAGAAGCAGCAGCAACAGCAGGCACATAAGCCCCATTAAAGATATCAGAGACTGCAATTACACCAGAACAACGCAGCACACTAAAAACTGCAACATCCAGTAACAGAAGTTGTCAGTTGTCTTTGGATAGGACGTCACATCAGTAGTTCACTAGTGCTTTCAGAAACATTAACACCTACCCCACATACACCTAATCCCCCTTCCTCCACAATCTCACTTTTTCCCAGTCATGTTGCTCAGATAGTGTGCTAGAAGCACACTATTAGCAACTAAAAATAGATTTACTCTGCACAACCTCTGCTCACAGCTGAATTACAGCGGCACAAAATTAGAAGGTGAAATATGGCGTGATTAATCATGTTACTCACAGCAGAAAGAATTGTTTCAGTGTCGATGAGGCCTGTATGACAAAGAAGATCTGCTCCAAACAATTTCAAAGTGACAAGTCCCCTACTGTATGACATTAGTAACAGAAGAATTTTTTGGGGCCTGTCTATGAGGCCTGTATAACATTGACTAGATGCTTAAAACAATTTCAAACTGAGATCTTCCATTCTGTATTTGGGTAGTAATTTAAAATATTTTTTTTTTAGTGTGGATGGAGTCTGTATAATCTAGAAGATTGTCCGTGGCATTGGAACGCCCTCTTTCCTACAGTTGCTGCTGAAAGGTGCAAATTTGCTGGAGAAATACGGCCAACGTGTCGTTACATGAACTGATCAGGAAAAGGGCATGACGAAGGCGGGAATGGTAACGTACAACAGGATCAATAACACGGCGGCTATGGAAGTACGAGTTCCAGGATCCAGCCTACAACAATTACTCAATTACCCAACACCAATTACCAGAGAACATTAAATGCTCGTCAGAAGATACGTGTAACAGATGCACGTCTCAAGCTAGGTATAAAAGACTAGATGGTGGCCCGATTTTAACGCATCGTGTATTCTAGAATATTTATGTAGCTTATTTATGCATGGCTCCACTCCCACCCTCCCATCCTTGTATGCATGGCTCCCCCTTCCCGTCCTTGTTTACATGGCTCCCTGTCCCATCCTGTATACATGGCTCCGCTCCCCCCTCCCCTCCTTGAATGCATGGCTCCGCTCCACCCTCCCATAATTGTATGCATGGCTCCGCTCCACCCTCCCATCCTGTATAAATGGCTCCGCTCCACCCTCCCATCCTGTATACATGGCTCCGCTCCACCCTCTCATCCTTGTATGCATGGCTCCCCCTCCCATCATTGTATACATCGCTCCCCCCTCCCATCCTTGTATACATGGCTCCCCTGTCCCATCCTGCATACATGGCTCCGCTCCCACCCTCCCATCCTTGTATGCATGACTCCGCTCCACCCTCCCATCCTGTATACATGGCTCTGCTCCACCCTCCCATCCTGTATACATGGCTCTGCTCCACCCTCCCATCCTTGTATACATGGTTCCGCTCCACCCTCCCATCCTGTATACATGGCTCTGCTCCACCCTCCCATCCTTGTATGCATGGCTACTTTCCACCCTCCCATCCTGTATACATGGCTCCGTTCCCACTCTCCCATCCTTGTATACATGGCTCTGATCTACCCTCCCATCCTGTATATATGGCTCCGCTCCCACCCTCCCATCCTGTATGCATGGCTCTGCTCCCACCCTCCCATCCTGTATGCATGGCTCCGCTCCACCCTCTCATCCTGT
>JARQOD010000003.1:304412970-304472870 GCA_033576555.1 Oophaga sylvatica
TTTTAAGAATAGTTTACTGACATCGTACACATATCATAAGACCGCGTGACAATACGTTCGTTTGATTCAGCCTTAGTTGCAGTACCAAGAAAAGTTGCTAATTTACACACAGAGCGTGGTCTCGTAGGTGATGAAGATGAAGCTGCGCTCTCCATAGTGCTACGGCTTGGTCCAAAGTGGCCACATTAGCTATATTTTGCTTTTTATGAGAAAAATGTGCATGAAAAATTTAGCATATCTGCAAGAAAAATTGACATGTTGCGAATTGGAAGCACGCATCGCAGGTTAGTTTACACTGCATAAAAAAGCCCAGTGGGCAGGAGTATGTGTTTTTTTTTCATGTGTATGGGATGTTTGGGTGGGCATGGGGAGGCTATTGGGGTGTCGTGCTGTACATGGGGAGGCTATGGGGGTTTCATGGTAAACATGGTTAGACTATGGCCGGGATCACACATGCGACGAAAACATCCGTCGCTCGCATGTGAAATCCCAGCTCTGGCGCTGGCACTCGGGAGTGGAGTGCGCGGCTCCATGTAGTTCTATGCAGCCGCTCGCTCCAGTCCCGAGTGCCGGCGCCAGAGCTGGGATTTCACATGCGAGCGACGGACGTTTTCGTCGCATGTGTGATCCCGGCCTATGGTGGTGACAAGCTAAACATGGGGAGGCTAATGGGGTGACATGCTAAACATGGGGAGGCTATGTGGGCCTCATGCAGTATATAGGGAGGCAGTGGGGGCATTGTGCAGTTTATGGGGAGACTTGGGGATTATGCCGTATATAGTGAGGCTGTATGGGGCTCATGCAATATATATAGGGAGGCTGTGTGGGCTTCATGCAGTATATAGGGAGATTATGTGGGTCTCATGCAGTGTATATAGGGAGGCTGTGTGGGGCTCATGCAGTATAAATAGGGAGGCTGTGTAGGGCTCATGCAGTATAAATAGGGAGGCTGTGTGGGGCTCATGCAATATATATAGGGAGGCTGTGTGGGCCTCATGCAGTATATAGGGAGATTATGTGGGTCTCATGCAGTGTATATAGGGAGGCTGTGTGGGGCTCATGCAGTATAAATAAGGAGGCTGTGTAGGGCTCATGCAGTATATATAGGGAGGCTGTGTGGGGCTCATGCAGTATAAATAAGGAGGCTGTGTAGGGCTCATGCAGTGTATATAGGGAGGCTGTGTGGGGCTCATGCAGTATAAATAAGGAGGCTGTGTAGGGCTCATGCAGTATATATATGGAGGCTGTGTGGGCCTCATGCAGTATATATAGGGAGGCTGTGTGGGCCTCATGCAGTATATATAGGGAGGCTGTGTGGGCTTCATGCAGTATATATAGGGAGGTTGTGTGGGCCTCATGCAGTATATAGGGAGACTATGAGAGTCTCATGCAGTATATATAGGGAGGCTGTGGGCCTTATGCAGTATATGGGGAGGCTGTGTGGGGCTCATGCAGTGTATACAGGGAGACTGTGGGGCTCATGCAGTATATATAGGGAGGCTGTGTGGGGCTCATGCTGCATATAAGGGGCTGTTGGGGGGCTCATACGATATATAGACGTGGCTGTATTCAAACGATATATAGGGGAATGTCGGCATACTTAATTCTGCTCTATATTAAGTGATAGAATTAATCTACTATATAATTGTCTTATCCTGTCTGTCTGTCTGTCCAGGAAATCCCACATCGCTGATTGGTCCGGCCGCGGCCAATCAGCGACGCAGGGCTAACTCTGCCCATGTGGTCATGTGACTCACCAACTGCCCATGATGTACTGAACATGTTTTGCCAGTTACAGTGTCTGATGTACTTCTGTCACGTTTACTGAACACGGGTAATACACAGCGGAAGTACCCCGACCGGCGGCCACTACGTACACCCCACCAGCAGCAGCCTCTATATACCCCAGCAGCAGCCTCCACGTACACCCCACCAGCAGCAGCCTCTATATACCCCAGCAGCAGCCTCCACGTACACCCCACCAGCAGCAGCCTCTATATACCCCAGCAGCAGCCTCCACATATACCCCAGTAGCAGCCTACACGTACACCCCAGCAGCCTCTATATACCCCAGCAGCAGCCTCTATATATCCCAGCAGCAGCCTCCACGTACACCCCACCAGCAGCAGCCTCCACATATACCCCAGCAGCAGCCTCCACATATACCCCAGTAGCAGCCTACACGTACACCCCAGCAGCCTCTATATACCCCAGCAGCAGCCTCCACGTACACCCCAGCAGCAGCAGCCTCTATATACCCCAGCTGCAGCCTCCACGTACACCCCACCAGCAGCAGCCTCCACATATACCCAGTAACAGCCTACACGTACACCCCACCAGCAGCAGCCTCTATATACCCCACCAGCAGCAGCCTCTATATACCCCAGCAGCAGCCTCCACGTACACCCCACCAGCAGCAGCCTCTATATACCCCAGCAGCAGCCTCCACGTACACCCCACCAGCAGCAGCCTCTATATACCCCAGCAGCAGCCTCCACGTACACCCCACCAGCAGCAGCCTCTATATACCCCAGCAGCAGCCTCCACATATACCCCAGCAGCAGCAGCCTCCACATCTACCCCAGTAGCAGCCTACACGTACACCCCAGCAGCCTCTATATACATCCCAGCAGCCTCTATATACACTCCAGATGCCTCTATATACACCCCAGCAGCCTCTATATACACCCCAGCAGCCTCTATATACATCCCAGCAGCCTCTATATACACCCCAGCAGCCTCTATATACACCCCAGCAGCCTCTACAGTCATGGCCAAAAGTTTTGAGAATGACACAAATATTATATTTTTACATGATCTACTGCCCTCTGGTTTTTATGTGTGCTTGACAGATGTTTTTATCACAGACAGAAATATAATAATTGCAAACATATGAGTAACAAAAGCTTATATTGACAGTTAGAATGAGTTAATGCAGCAAGTCAATATTTGCAGTGTTGACCCTTCTTCTTCAGGACCTCTGCAATTCTCCCTGGCATGCTCTCAATCAACTTCTGGACCAAATCCTGACTGATAGCAGTCCATTCTTGCACAATCAATGCTTTCATTTTGTCAGAATTTTTAGGTTTTTGTATGTCCACCCGTCTCTTGATGATTGACCACAAGTTCTCAATGGGATTAAGATCTGGGGAGTTTCCAGGCCATGGACCCAAAATCTCTATGTTTTGTTCCCTGAGCCATTTAGTTATCACCTTTGATTTATGGCAAGGTGCTCCATCATACTGGAAAGGCATTGTTGATCGCCAAACTGCTCTTGGAGGGTTGGGAGAAGTTGCTCTTGGAGGACATTCTGGTACATTCTTTATTCATGGCTGTGTTTTTAGGCAAGACTGTGAGAGAGATGATTCCCTTGGCTGAGAAGCAACCCACATATGAATGGTTTCAGGATGCTTAACAGTTGGCATGAGACAAGACTGGTGGTAGCGCTCACCTTGTCTTCTCCGAATGAGGCGTTTTCCTGATGTCCCAAACAATCGAAAAGGGGATTCATCAGAGAAAATAACTTTACCCCAGTCCTCAGCAGTCCACTGCCTGTACCTTTTGCAGAATATCAGTCTGTCCATGATGTTTTTCTGGAGAGAAGTGGCTTCTTTGCTGCCCTCCTTGAGATCAGGCCTTGCTCCAAGAGTCTCCGCCTCACAGTGCGTGCAGATGCACTCACACCAGCCTGCTGCCATTCCTGAGCAAGCTCTGCACTGCTGGTAGCCCGATCCCGCAGCTGAAACACTTTTAAGAGACGGTCCTGGCGCTTGCTGGTCTTTCTTGAAGCCTTTTTGGCAACAATGGAACCTCTCTCCTTGAAGTTCTTGATGATGCGATAGATTGTTGACTGAGGTGCAATCTTTCTAGCTGCGATACGCTTCCCTGTTAGGCCATTTTTGTGCATTGCAATGATGACTGCACGTGTTTCTTTAGAGATAACCATGGTTAACAGAAGAGAAACAATGATGCCAAGCACCAGCCTCCTTTTTAAAGTGTCCAGTGGTGTCATTCTTACTTAATCATGACAGATTGATCTCCAGCCATGTCCTCATTAACACCCACACCTGTGTTAATGGAGCAATCACTGAAAAGAGGTTAGCTGGTCCTTTTAAGGCAGGGCTGCAATGATGTTGAAATGTGTTTTGGGGGATAAAGTTCATTTTCTAGCCAAATATTGACTTTTCAAGTAATTGCTGTTAAGCTGATCACTCTTTATAACATTCTGGAGTATATGCAAATTGCCATTAGAAAAAGTGAAGCAGTAGACTTTGTAAAAATTAATATTTGTGTCATTCTCAAAACTTTTGGCCATGGCTGTATATATATCCCAGCAGCCTCTATATATATCCCAGCAGCCTCTATATACACCCCAGCAGCCTCTATATACACCCCAGCAACCTCTATATACACCCAGATGCCTCTATATACACCCCAGCAGCCTCTATATACACCCCAGCAGCCTCTATATACACCCCAGCAGCCTCTATATACACCCCAGATGCCTCTATATACACCCCAGCAGCCTCTATATACACCCAGAAGCCTCTATATACACCCCAGCAGCCTCTAAATACACCCCAGCAGCCTCTATATAAACCCCAGAAGCCTCTATATACACACCAGCAGAAGCATCAGCCTCTATATACACCCCAGAAGCCTCTATATACACCCCAGCAGAAGCATTAGCCTCTTATATACACCCCAGAAGCCTCTATATACACCCCAGCAACCTCTATATACACCCCAGCAGCCTCTATATATACCCCAGCAGCCTCTATATATACCCCAGCAGCCTCTTTATACACCCCAGAAGCCTCTATATACACCCCAGCAGCCTCTATATACACCCCAGCAGCCTCTATATACACCCAGATGCCTCTATATACACCCCAGCAGCCTCTATATACACCCCAGCAACCTCTATATACACCCCAGATGCCTCTATATTCACCTCAGAAGCCTCTATATACACCCCAGCAGCTTCTATATACACCCCAGCAGCCTCTATATACATCCCAGCAGCCTCTATATACACCCAGCAGCCTCTATATACACCCCAGCAGCCTCTATATACACCCAGAAGCCTCTAAATACACCCCAGCAGCCTCTATATACACTCCAGCAGCAGCAGCCTCTATATACACCCCAGCAGCCTTTATATACCCAGCAGCCTCTATATACACCCCAGCAGAAGCATCAGCCTCTATATACACCCATCAGCCTCTATATAAACCCCCAGAAGCCTCTATATACACCCCAGCAGCCTCTATATACACCCAGCAGCCTCTTAATATATACCCCAGCAGCCTCTATATAAACCCAGATGCCTCTATATACACCCCAGCAACCTCTATATACACCACAGAAGCATCTATATCAGTGTTTCTCAACTCCAGTCCTCAGGACCCACCAACAGGTCATGTTTTCAGGATTTCCTTAGTATTGTAAAGGTGATGGAATTAATGCTTGAGCAGGTGATAAAATTATCACCTGTGCAATACTAAGGAAATCCTGAAAACATGACCTGTTGGTGGGTCCTGAGGACTGGAGTTGAGAAACACTGATCTATATACACCCCAGCAGCCTCTATATACACCCCAGCAGCCTCTAAATACACCCCAGCAGCCTCTATATACACCCCAGCAGCCTCTATATACACCCCAGCAGCAGCCTCTATATACACCCCAGCAGCCTCTATATACACCCCAACAGCCTCTATATATACCCCAGCAGCCTCTAAATACACCCAGCAGCCTCTATATATACCCCAGCAGCCTCTATATACACCCCAGAAGCCTCTATATACACACCAGCAGCCTCTATATACACCCCAAAAGCCTCTATATACACCCCAGCAGCCTTTATATACACCCCAGCAGCCTCTATATACACCCCAGAAGCCTCTATATACACCCCAGCAGCAGCAGCCTCTATATACACCCCAGCAGCCTCTATATAAGTTCTATGAGCAATAACATTTAATGATAATGTATATATTTTACCCGGAAAATCCTGTTTATTCATTGCATTATTCTTAAATCTTCATAAATAAACTACATACATATTCTAGAATACCCGATGCGTTAGAATCGGGCCACCATCGAGTATTAATATAATTATCAATAATTATATTGATATTAATATTGAGTAGAATTAATTTCAGTCTATTGGTTCGGCCCTCAACAACAGTCACGGTCTCTTATGTGGCCCCTCAGAAAAATTAGATGCCCACCCCTGGGTTAAAGGGTTTCTCCAGCATCATTTATTTATATATTGGGAAGTGAGTGGTGCTGATATCTTGTGTAAAACCATACTTACCAAGACATGTCCATGATGGCTGCCATTCATGCATCTGTCCTGTCAGGTATCTGTAGACTATGTCTTCAACGCTGTTCGCCTCCCAATGCTGAAGTAAGCAGCGCTGCAAAACACTTTAGGGTACGTTTCCACGGTCAGTAATTGCTGTGGGATGGACGCTGCGTACATCCACAGCATCCAACCTGCAGAGTCCAGATGTTACAGCATAGTGGATGGGATTTCATGAAGTCCCATGTCCACTATGTGTGCACAGATGCTTGCGGATCACCTGCGTATCCGGACATGCGGTGCGTCTTTCCAGACCGCACCATGTCTGTTTATCTTGTGGAGACACTAATCTCAGCAAGATAAATGTCCCCGTACAATGTATAGGACGCGGTGATTCTGTGCTGTTCAATGAACACATGCAGAATCACCTGCGTTCAGAAGCCGGCAGCGCTTTGGACGGAGCGGACATGTGCTGTGTCCAAAGCGCTGCCTAATACTGAACGTCTACACATACCGGTAAAGTGACCCTGACCGCTGATACCTGCTGTGTGACCCTGACTGCTGATACCTGTGTGTCGACCCGCCACCACAATTGTGGGTTACCAGGGCAATGGGGTACTCAGAGCCGAGCCCATGGAAGTCTATGGGGATTGTCACAGGTAGCGGTGGCTCGGTCTGTGGCCCTGGCGGTCTGGTGTATGTTGGGGATATATTTACAGGGGATAGATTTATATACAGTTCGTGACGCCACCTGTAGTCTCTGGTAATTTGTACCAGCGCTGCTGTAGATCTCTGAGGGGATGGTGAGGCAGCTAGATGTCGGGTCCCCTACAGTTGGGACTCTTCCCTCAGGTCGGTAGTTAAAGCAGGGTTGTGCAGGCATGCAAATCAATAACTCAGTCTCACACGTCAGCGTCTTTCCATACCTTTTACTTGTAAGATGGTAAGGCAGGTCCCAGGGAGGCTGATGGGGTTGATAGAGGATGAGCTTTGAGGCAACGGTTAAGCAAGTTAGGGGCCTCCTTTACTGTCCAATAATGATGAGTCCAACCAGCATGAAGCGTAGTTCCCTCTATAATTCCAGCTATTCCAAAGCTGTACTGCCCGGTCAGTTTTGTGGTCGGAGCCTTCCAATGAGAGAGCTGAGTTCCTATTCTTGCTGATCAGGCTCAAGGTTCTCACTCTCCTGACCCCAGATACGTACTGACTCTTCAGGGATGCTTGCCGCGACCTAAGGTCCGGTAAGCCTCTGGTTTTCTTACCACTAAGCTTGAAGCTATAGTGATCCTTCGGTCCCCAGTGACCGGTTACAATGTGCAGGTATCCTATACCTATGGCACTTCTCTGCTCTCTTCCACTTTGCCCTTCGATTTGCTCAACTCTTAATAGATATCTCAGTCCGTTTTCCAGTGGGGCACAGCTCTGACCAGGCTGAGGTGATCTATATCTCGCCCTTACTGGCCTCCACTTTCTGAACTGCTAAACAGGCTCAGACTGGATCTCTTCCTCTCCTCAAGTCCAGGCTAGACCGTTCTCTCTGAAGACCGGACACTGACTGCTCACACTCCCTTCTACACCCCTGCTGGGTGTGTCCGAAGTGTACATGATGTCATGAAGAGCCCTTAACCATTACCTCTCCACTCATCCTCCTGGTATTGTGTACCAGGGCTACACATTCCCCCCTGGTAAAAGACAGCACTCCGGGCTGTAAAATACAAAGAGACAATTTTGTTTATGCATGAAAACATCAACATTAAACATTAATTCGTCCCATCCGGGAGGTAAGGATGTCTTGAACGTTGCAAACAAAAACATTGAATATAGAAAAATACAAAAAGTATTAAGGCATCAAAACGTTCAATAAATACACAGTATTCTTGTGAAGGACCCGCACCAAACCTTCAACGTGGGTCCTGGGTGGGCTGCAGGACATCCAAATGCAGACCTCACTCAGTGCCACACCACACGGGTTTTCTGTTCAGAGGTAAGTCAAGGCTTCGTGTGAAACCATTAAAAGGCACCTTAGTGCAACTATTTACAGGATACAGTTTTTGGGCTGGCTCAGTCCTCAGCCTCTGAGTCCATTATAAGACATAATAGGGAAAAACACATATATATATATAGACTTTTTCAATATTCACATTAATTCGTTATAATCACTGCTGGTATCGAATGGGTAACTTCCCTTTGGTGGTTCGCTCTGATCTACGTGGAGTAGCCTCAGGTATATTAAGTTGTGATCTGTCTGCACTGCGTAACGGCAAACTATAGAACTGCCTCAATCTTTCTATGGATCTGGCAAGCGTACTGATGGCTGGGCGGTGTGAGTCAACTTCACCAGGGGATCCCATAGTATGGGGCGCTGCTTCAGACGATCCTTCTTGAGATTCCATAGGTTGAGGTGTTGCTGGAATGGGTAACTCCTGAACGGGCTCGACTGGCACCACGGGCACAACTGGAGGTAAAACTTCCTCTTGTGGCTGATAAAACTGCAACACCGGAACTATTACAGCATCTCCCAGTCTAGGCCAATCCGCAGGAAAATCTCCCAGATCCGTGTGTATGACCTCTTCCTTTCTTTCTTCTTGATTGATGACAGGGTTCTTTTCACAACGCTTTAAGGGTTCTGGACACAATTTCAAATGGTCTCTGGACACAGTGGTTATTGTTCTTCCTCCGTCCTTACTGATGATACAAACTTTTCTGTTGTCATATTTAGAATCTTGTACGACGTAGGGTTCTTGCTCCCACTGGTTATCCAATTTGTGCATCTTCCTTTTCCTTTTTAATACTACCTCTCCAGGCATCAAAGGCTTGGCAGGAGCATTTCTGTTGTAAACATCTTCCTGTTTTCCCCGTGCCTTGTTGAGACTTTCCTCTACGCAGACTTGCACTCGTCTGTACTGCTCTTGCCGGTTGATGTCCCAGTTTTCAATGGCGTCGTCTGCCTCCGGTTCTACCACTCCAAGTTCTAGATCCATTGGTAGTCTTCCGGGCCTTGCTCTCATAAGATAGGCTGGAGTGCAGTTAGTTGAACTTACAGGTATATGGTTATACAAATCAACCAAATCAGGTAGTAAATCCGGCCATCGATTCCTGTCTTCCAACGGTATGGATCTCAACAAGTCAAGGACAATATGGTTCATTTTTTCGCAAAGACCGTTGGTTTGAGGGTGATATGGTGTTGTTCTAATTTTCTTACACCCGTACATGTGACAGAATTCCTTGAATAAATCGGCTTCGAAAGCAGGTCCCTGATCGGTTAATACTTGCTCCGGATACCCATGCGGTCTGCAGAAGCTTGCTTGAAAGGTTTTTGCGGCCGTCACTGCGGTCTGGTCCTTAACTGGAACAACCACCAGAAATCTGGAGTAATGGTCCACCATGGTCAAGGCGTATGAGTATCCAGATCTACTTGGCGACAATTTGACGTGGTCCAGGGCCACAATCTCCAGGGGACGAGTCGTCCGGATAGGTTGCAGGGGTGTCTTCTGACTACCGTAGTCCTTTCTTCTGAGACCACAGGGTCCACAGTTCCGACACCACCTCTCGATGGAGCTGCGCATCCCTACCCAGTAGAACCGGCATCTCAACAGGGTCTCCAGCTTTCTCCAGCCAAAGTGTCCTGCTTGATCGTGGTACGCTTCCAACACCATTTGGACGTCTGCCTTGGGGACCACTATTTGCCAGACTATCTCGTGGGTTCTGGGGTTGACGTATCTCCTGCACAACTTCTCACGGTATAGGAACAACCTGCTTTTCTCGTTCCACAGGAGCTTTGCTGACATAGGTGCATCCTTTTCCAAGGAGGAACCTTCCTGTCTTAACAACTCCTTGATACGGCTGACCACTGGATCGCTGTCCTGAGTCTCTTTCCAACTGTGATGGGGTAAAGGATTTAATGTTGCACCATACTGCTTTCTGTGGACTCGATGCTCGTGGACTACCCCATTTCGATGGAACGCAGGGAGCTCAATTTCTTCCAGGTCGTCCGATTCTTCTTCCGTGTCAGAGTCATGCGGCCTTCGGGACAACGCGTCAGCATTGGCATTCTTTCGGACCTGCCCGGTACTTGATAGTAAACTGGTAATTGGACAACCGAGCCATCCAACGCTGCTCCATGGCACCCAGCTTGGCAGTTTCCAGGTGCGTTAACGGGTTGTTATCTCTAAACGCAGTGAACTGATTAGAGGCCAGATAATGCTTAAATCTTTCAGTAATGGCCCAGACCAGCGCCAGAAACTCCAGCTTGAAGCTGCTATAATTTTCCGGATTCCTCTCAGTTGGCCTGAGTTTTCTGCTGGCATATGCGATGACTTTTTCTTGGCCATTCTGCTTCTGACTGAGAACTGCTCCCAAACCTTCATTACTGGCGTCGGTGTACAACAGGAACGGTTGGCTGTAATCAGGATAGGCCAAGATCTCATCACCTGTAAGGATCTCTTTCATCTTTTGGAATGCTTCAGCCTGTTCTTTACCCCAGTTAAAGGGAGGGTTTCTGCTCTTTAGGGATTGTCCTACTAGGAGGTCCTGTAAAGGAGCTGCCTTCTTCGTGTAATCTTTCACGAATCTCCTGTAGTAACCCGTTAGTCCCAGGAACTGTCGCACTTCCTTAAGGTTTTTCGGCTCCGGCCACTTCTGGATGGCGGTGACTTTCTCTGGGTCCGGCGCTACTCCTTCCGAACTGACGATGTGCCCCAAGTATTGTACCTTCTGTTTGAGTAGATGGCATTTTGAGGGTTTCAACTTCATCCCGTACCTGGACAGGGACTCAAACACTTCTGCCAGGTGCTTCAGATGGTCCTCATATGTTTTGGAATACACGATAACGTCGTCTAGGTATAGCAGCACTGGTTTCAAAATTGAGATGTCCCAGACAGTTTTCCATCACTCTCTGAAATGTTCCTGGGGCACTACTGAGCCCAAACGGCATTCTGTCGAACTCACAGAGCCCCATTGGGGTGGTGAAAGCCGTTTTCTCACGATCCTCCTCAGCCACAGCCACTTGCCAGTAACCACTAGTCAGATCGAGGGTAGAAAAGTAGTTAGCCGTTTTCAGAGCAGCTAATGATTCCTCTATACGTGGTAGCGGGTATGCATCCTTGTGTGTTATGCGGTTCACCTGCCTGTAATCCACACACATTCTCATACTACCATCTTTCTTTTTAACCAGAACTAGAGGGGCTGCCCAGGGGCTACAACTATCCCTTATCACCCCGGCTTTCTTCATATCATTCAACATTTCTTTAGCCTTCTGATAATGAGCTGGAGGTATGGGCCTATACCGCTCTTTGATGGGAGGATGACTGCCTGTAGGGATATGATGTTGTACTCCCTTAATTATCCCAAAATCAAGTGGATTCTTGCTAAACACTTGGGCGTACTCTTGCACCACCCGTAATACCCCTTGCTTCTGGTGAGCGGGAGTGGTGTCCGTCCCAACATGGAGTTGCTGACACCATTCCGCCACCTGGGTTGCTGAGTCATTGTCCTCCGCTATTTGACAGGAGTCTAAGGACTCAGCCGGGAGAATAGAATTATTGTCGACAGCATGAAGTTTAGCAATGGTTGCATAACGGGGTAAATTTACCTCATCATCTCCCCAATTGAGAAGCCGTACCGGTACTCTTCCATTCACCACTTCTACTACTCCTCTAGCAGTCATAAGTGTAGGTCTATGTTCTGAATGGTGGGGTTCTACTACAGCTTGGTAATTCTGTCCTCTCAGACCAATGGCTGCCCTGCACCAGATGATCATTTCACTCATTGGGGGTATCACAATAGGATCCGAGTCAGTGACCCGTACATTACCAATTTCGCCGTCTGTAAGCTTCGCTTGCTGCTGACACACCAGGGCCCGGATCTCTCTTTGGATTACTCCTTTCTGCCTTGGTCGGGCAATCTCAGCGAGCTGTTGGAGCAAGAACACAACTTCTCCCAAACAATTACCGATAATGTTAGTACCCAAAATTATATTTAAACCGTTCTCCTCATTTACAGTCTTTACTACCAGAAGCCCCTGGTCTTTCAACTCCTCCCTGCCCACTTTTACATCTACACATTTTGTCCCGAGTACTTCTACAGGAAGACCATTAGAAGCATACACGGTAAAGTCAAGGCTCGGGGGTTTAAGACTGTCCATTGACCAGTACTTGGTATATAGGGCATCAGGTATTAGGGTCACCTGCGACCCAGTGTCTAACAATGCCGGAACAGCAATACCATCTAGAATAATAGACAGGTAGGGTCGCCCGCCCACATACCTGCGGTTCCAGTCTAGGGGGCCTGACGGGTATTCTCCTGGGTGTTGGCCCTTGGACCCAGGTTCTGCCCGTTTAAAGGACACTGTGGAGACAGATGACCTTTCCGGTTGCATCGGTAACAGATGATCTCTCGACGAGGAGGTGTTGATCAGGGGTTGCTCCTGGGGGTGGCGTTGTCCTCCTCCGGGGGGGCGACGTCTTCTTTCTTCTCCGGTGCATCCACGGAACGTCTTCTGGGCAGTCAGCTAACAAGATCTTCCCTTCCTCCTCTTTCCGCAGCTGCAGGGCACTCATTACAGCAGCCAGATTTTTAGTCAGCTGGCGCACCTCTGAGCGCAGACAATCCAATTCACTGGGAGGTGTCACCTGCGCTTTGGCTTCGGCCACTAACGGGGAACAGGGGGTTACTGCCGGTTCCAAAGTGACTTCAGCCTGATGATGTTGGGTTGCCACCTCAGGTTTGCCCAGGGGCCGCAGCCCTTTTATTGCCATGTCCTTTAGGGCATCAAAGGTAGCATCCGGATGATCTAAGGACCACCAATTTACAGTTCTGCGTTCCTCTTGGGATCTCAATCCCTGTATAAATTGTTCTTTCAGCATTTTATTCTCATCGATAGCATTTAAATTGTTAATCTGCTTGAGGGCTCTCAGGGCTCCCTGTAGTCGGTAAGCATAGTCCCGGATGCTGTCACCTGGCTGTTGTGAACAGTGATAGAAGGCCATCCGGAGATCCGTTTCTGTGCGGTCTTCAAATATGGCATGCAGCTTAAGGAAGATCGCAGGTACCGACTCCTGATCAACGGTATCCCAAGTCTCCACTTCCCTCTCAGCAGCGCCGGTTAGCTGCCCTATCAGCACAGCAGCTTTTTGTCTCTCAGGCATGGAGTACATTTCTAGGATGCTGCATAACTTCCGCTTGAAGCCTGCTAATGTGCCTGGCTCACCGCTGTACTGGGGAAGCCATTTCGCCCCAGGCATATATGGGAGCGTTAGTGGCATGATCGGGACTACCGGACTGGGTGCAGGGCCTGCGCCCCCATCTGGCGCTACAATACCAAGCGGTGCGGGATTGGGGCCTCCGGCCGGGGCCGCACTGTCAGCCGGTTGTTGTGACATCTTAGCGCCCCCTTGGTTAAACGGAGCCTACCGGTTTCAGACGCTGCTATTTCCCAGGCACAGCAGTGGGAACAGGACCTTCGTCGCAGGCGCTCTGATGTCAGAGCGTTCACTTCCTGTTGCAGGACCTGCCGATGAGTCAGAGCCAGGGGCGTGTCCAAGACTCTGCGCGCTCTTTCAGGTACGCCCACCTTCTTCTCCAGCGCCTTAGGGCGCGAATCTGGCGGCAAATATGGCGGTATTTGGCGCCAAACAACAGCAACAGTCTTTTTCACCAAAACACTCCACAGGCACACAGGGCTCGCAATGCTGCAAGTTTCGTATCCTGTTCGTGACGCCAAAGTTTTGTGTCGACCCGCCACCACAATTGTGGGTTACCAGGGCAATGGGGTACTCAGAGCCGAGCCCATGGAAGTCTATGGGGATTGTCACAGGTAGCGGTGGCTCGGTCTGTGGCCCTGGCGGTCTGGCGTATGTTGGGGATATATTTACAGGGGATAGATTTATATACAGTTCGTGACGCCACCTGTAGTCTCTGGTAATTTGTACCAGCGCTGCTGTAGATCTCTGAGGGGATGGTGAGGCAGCTAGATGTCGGGTCCCCTACAGGTGGGACTCTTCCCTCAGGTCGGTAGTTAAAGCAGGGTTGTGCAGGCATGCAAATCAATAACTCAGTCTCACACGTCAGCGTCTTTCCATACCTTTTACTTGTAAGATGGTAAGGCAGGTCCCAGGGAGGCTGATGGGGTTGATGGAGGATGAGCTTTGAGGCAACGGTTAAGCAAGTTAGGGGCCTCCTTTACTGTCCAATAATGATGAGTCCAACCAGCATGAAGCGTAGTTCCCTCTATAATTCCAGCTATTCCAAAGCTGTACTGCCCGGTCAGTTTTGTGGTCGGAGCCTTCCAATGAGAGAGCTGAGTTCCTATTCTTGCTGATCAGGCTCAAGGTTCTCACTCTCCCTGACCCCAGATACGTACTGACTCTTCAGGGATGCTTGCCGCGACCTAAGGTCCGGTAAGCCTCTGGTTTTCTTACCACTAAGCTTGAAGCTATAGTGATCCTTCGGTCCCCAGTGACCGGTTACAATGTGCAGGTATCCTATACCTATGGCACTTCTCTGCTCTCTTCCACTTTGCCCTTCGATTTGCTCAACTCTTAATAGATATCTCAGTCCGTTTTCCAGTGGGGCACAGCTCTGACCAGGCTGAGGTGATCTATATCTCGCCCTTACTGGCCTCCACTTTCTGAACTGCTAAACAGGCTCAGACTGGATCTCTTCCTCTCCTCAAGTCCAGGCTAGACCGTTCTCTCTGAAGACCGGACACTGACTGCTCACACTCCCTTCTACACCCCTGCTGGGTGTGTCCGAAGTGTACATGATGTCATGAAGAGCCCTTAACCATTACCTCTCCACTCATCCTCCTGGTATTGTGTACCAGGGCTACACACCTGCTGTGTGACCCATAGACAGCACGTGTCCGGCACCGGCTGTACGATCTCAGCCAGGTACGTTTGTCTCTGAAACGCTGCAGCGTCACAGAGAAAAACATGTCTGACTTCTCCCCTTCTGCTGCCAATGACTGGTCTGTTGCTGGACACGCAAGCAGGACGAAAACTGTCCCACAGTGGGAGAGGATGGGGAGAAGCCACCAGGGACCCACCTGTGTGACTAGTCACCTGTGTGGCCTTAGTCCTTGGTGACTTTTAAAGCATGTTTTTCCCTGAAACGCAGCGACATTTCAGAGGCTCTCTGTGCTGTGTCTCCAATGCTGACTGCAGGCTGGAGCCAGTACAGGAGAGCAGTGCAGTAGTGATGGGAAGTCCGGCTCTTTTTGGTGATCCGGCTCATTCGGCTCCACTCACCATAAGGAGCCGGCTCTTTTGGCTCTTTAAAACGGCTTTTTTTTTTAATAGAAATCCGTTTTCCCCAGTCCTCGCTCTGGTCTCTCCTGTACAGTGAGGCCTCATTATACACCTGTATAAGGATCCAGTGACGCAGTAGAGACTGTTATTCAGCATTGTGGTTTCCTCAGATTGTCGGCTCTTGTGAACAGGCCCCTGCTCCTCTGTGGCAGTCTTACCATGTATTCCTTTCTAATATAAGCCTGCAAAAAGGTTTGGACTAGGGTCAGTTTTGTTTCCATATTACACTGAAAAGAACCTTCATGTTCCCCAACTGGAACACTTCCTCCTTACTCCCCGATTACTGCATTGTAGTAAAGTCATGTGCAGTAATAATAGCTTCATATTGTCACTGGTGATCTGATCATTAACCAGTAGTAGCCCAGTGGGACATCTATTCCCCCAGACTAGTAGTCCGCACCTTCAGGGCTGTAGTCATTCCCTCTTGGACACGATTTATCCGCATCGGTGTTTTTTCTGCAAATGGATGCAAACGCATGGAACTGCATCCTGATCAGGGCAGAGAGGAGAGGGGAGTGCTGCCTGTGCAGTATGAAATCCACATGCAGATTTGACGCAGGCATCCTGATTCAGGTGCGTCTACATTGACAATCATATGTTTTTGGACGAGCAGCCACGTATCAGGATGTCTGCAGATTTTTTTTAACACCCAAAATTCGCAACAAGCTGCGTTTTGGGAGCACATGGAAAATCCTGATGCAGACGCAGGTCCATGCGTCCCGATGTTAAGTATAGGGATGCAGTCTGGACCAGGATGCATCAGTATTGCTACGCATCACAACGCACCGTACCAAAACGCTAGTGTGAAAGCAGACCCACTCGTGCAGCCCCTCACCAGGTGCCCCCATGTCATATACATGCTCCCAAAACATTTTATTAACATTAACACACTATAACATAGGGCACAAGCCCTTCTAGTGAGGCGGGAAAGATCACTGTATGGCAGAACAGCATGGAGTCTACATTATGTCTGCATATTGGTCCCATACAGCTTCATCACTTTACCATACAGCACATCCCTCGCTTATGAGCATGCTCAGTCCGCAGAACGGATCCCTGCACACGGATCCATGTTGTCCTGGATCCGTGCTCCATAGAGCTCCATTTTAATTCCAGACATGTAGCCATGGATCCATGAGTCTCCTGGTGCCTGCGTGTTTTTCAGATGACACAAAACTGCAACAAGTTACGTTTTTTGTGCTTCTGATAAAATAGAAAAATAGAAAATAGGGATCTGTGGGAAAACGGCGACAACTGGCTGCACACGCAAGTCCCATCCGTCACCACTGAAAGTCAATGGAGACGAAAATGGATCTGCATGCAAAATATGCAAGTGTGAAACCAGCTTAACTCTATAATGACTGGAG
This sequence comes from Oophaga sylvatica, assembly GCA_033576555.1. Classification (NCBI taxonomy): domain Eukaryota; kingdom Metazoa; phylum Chordata; class Amphibia; order Anura; family Dendrobatidae; genus Oophaga; species Oophaga sylvatica. The sequence goes on from JARQOD010000003.1 coordinate 304,429,952, forward strand.
CTGGACCGAGATCTCTCCACAGGTTCTGCCTAAAATCACTTTATATTACCCTACCCTCAGCAGCAACAACCGACGTCCTCTATCCTCCTCCCTGTAGTGTCCTGTCCTGTATCCTCCTCCTCAGTGCTGCTACATACTAGTATTATGTGCTGAGTGCCTCTGACCCCCCTACAGTCACATGCCGTATATGCCATGCATGAAGCTAGGAGTATAGCACTTTATTTGGGACTCAAGGTAACTCACCATTATTCCCAGCACACATCTACTGCTCTCCTGACTGCTCCTCCCAGGTCAGTCACACTTCAGTAAGCTGAATCTGATAAGCTGCAGGCGCCAGAAAAAAAAACTGGGCTCCTTCTCACTGCAGAGCCGGCTCATTTGATTCACAGCAGGGAGCCGGCTCTTTGTATCGGATCTTTCACAAACGACACATCACTACAGTGCAGGGATGTTGCCGCTCCCTCTGCACAGCAGCTGACTGCCGCCTGAGATAACAGGCTAAAATTGCCTCATTATAGGTGCGCCCCTGAGAACAGAGCTTCCATGACTTGCTGCTATGTGTCTAAGCATCCATCGCCAGGCAGGACACACAGCTCCACTGAGCAATTCCTGCTGAGGAACGTCTTTTAGTCACCCTGAGGTACGTAATTTTGAAAAAGAAACACCTGTCGTTAATATGATTGCTATAAAAGCCAAGTACTGATTTCTTTTTTCTCATTTTCTGTTCTGCAGATTCCTGGCTACTGGAGAGAAATTATCATCACTCCATTTTCAATTCAAGATTGGAGTGTCCACACTTTCTGGGATTATTGTAGACACTTATCATGCTTTAGTTGACATTCTGCAGCAAGAATTCATTCCCCAACCCACAACTGAACTCTGCCTTCAAAATGCTTCCAAATTCCAGGAAATTTGTAATTTTCCTAACTGTGTGGGGGCTGTGGACGGCAAACACATTAGGATTATGAAACCAGCTGGAAGTGGAACAGAGTACTTCAATTATAGAAAATACTTTTCCATTGTTCTATTGGCTATTGCAGATGCCGAGTGTAGATTTGTTGCCGTGGACATTGGCTCATTTAGATGAGGAAATGATTCGCAGACTTTCAAAAACTCTGATATGGGCCAACGTTTGTATGGAAATGAATTTAATTTTCCGCAGCCACGACCTCTTCCCAACACTGACGGACCGCCAATGCCTTTTGTTGTTGTTGGGATGAGGCGTTCCAAAGTGTGCCAACCTCATTAAACCATACTCAAGTCGGAACTTAAATCACACAAAAAAATTTTTCAACTACTGACTGACAAGGGCATGAAGAACTGTGGAGTGTGCATTTGGATTGCTGGCATCGAAATGGCACATTTTGTGCACATCCATTAATCTAAAAATTTACACTATTGATGAGGTTGTGAAAGCGTGTGTTGTTCTGCACAACCACATCCTGGTGAAAGAGCAACCAAACTTACAACCTGAGGAACCTGTTAGGCTGTGGTTCCACGATCCGGAACCACAGCGCTTTGGACGGAGCGGAAAGTCCGCTCCGCCCAAAGCCCCACCCCCTAGTGAATGCGCGGTCAATCCGGATGTGTTCATGGAACACATCCGGAATGACCGCAGCGCTACACAGGCCTGTGTTATTTCCCTTGAAAAGGAAATAGGACATGCTGCGGTCTAAAAAGACGCGCAGCATGTCCGTTAACGCAGGTCTGCCGCCTGCGTGTTTTTAAGCATAGTGGAGACGAGATTTCTTGAAATCCCCTCCACTATGCTGTAACATCTGGACGCTGCGTGTTTGACGCTGCACCAGCGCACAGCGTCAAACACTCAGCAATTGCTGAAGAATTCCGGATCGTGGAAACGCACCCTTAGATTGCGTAATTACCAATTTCACCCTCTGAGAACCACAGTGGAAATTGTCCAGATGAGCGATAAGTTTGATGCTTACTTTGTTTCAGATAATGGACGTGTGGCATGGCAAGACGGAGTGATTTAAGCCACTAAGTAAAATGTACCCATGTTTAAATTTACCTGTTATGCCAAAATTACATACCTGTTATGTTTAAATGTACCTGTGATGTAAAATTGTACATGTAATGTTAAAATTTACCCCTAATGTTTGCTGAGTTAAATAATAAAATACCTTCCCTCAAAAATAAAATAAACATGTGTGTTTGTGGCGGCGTCGGCAGAAGCGCATAAAGATACAAATAAAACAAGATATAGTGCAAACAAAATACAACTTTTATTTTCCAAAATTTAACAAAAAAGAAGGGTTAAGGTTGAGGTGATTGTTTATTGCATCGGGGTTTAAGTGAGGGTGAGATGGGGTGGACCTTGGAGGTGTGGAGCTGTGAGGATTGGGTGGTAGTTGATGAGGAAGGGGTTACAGGGGAAGGGGCAACAAATTGAATGATTGGATCAGCGATGGCAGTGGAGACATTGGGGATAGATGACAAAGTGGAATCATGGTAATCAATAGACAAACTGGAAGGAACAGACAGAGACAGAAGGGAAGGTATTGACAAATTGGTAAGTGAGGCTGGAGGTGGTGGGTTCAATGTGGGAATGGTTTTTTGGCTCCTAGTTTTCGTCCTCGTGGAAATATTTTTTTTTTTGGCCGAGTGGGAGTGGTGGCCTTTGTAGTAGTCATCTGGCATAGTGCTGGACTGGGCTGCATTGTGGATACTGCTGGCTGCAGGGGTGCTGGACTGGGCAGGGTTGCTGGACTGGGCAGGGGTGCTGGACTGGCCAGCATTGTGGATACTGCTGGCTGCATGGGTGCTGGACTCTGAGCATGGTGGATGCTGCCGGCTGCAGGGTTGATGAACTTGGCAATGTGGTCGCTCTGTGAACTGGAGGAGGTGGTGGTGGTGGATAGTTCGGTGCTGTGGGAGCTGGAAAATAGATTGGCTGCTGGTAATATCCTCCGGCCTGTTGATTGTAGCTTTGTGACTGCTGCTGCAATGCGTGGCTGTAAGCAGCCTGGCAGGCCTGCATGACATTCAGCTTCAGTTGAGGCGTAAGGTTTTCTGACACTCTCAGCTCTATTGCAGAAAAAAAATGTTGTGCCGGTCTATCAAGGTCGGCTTCCAGGCGGTCAAGGCGTATGTTGACTTCCTTGAACCCACTCTTCACTCTGTCAGCAATCAACCTAATCCCATCCTGGAAGACCGAGCTTAATTGCATAAACTCGGGCATGCCTGACCTCTCCCAAGCCCTCTGCCGCTGACAAGAAGACCCACCAAAAGCAGCGGCAGAGGGCTGGGAGAGGGGAAAACCTGATGGACCGGATACCTGTTACCCAGCCTGTGAAGCCTGCAAGGTTTCTCCATCACTGGTGGATGATTGGGACTGTGTCTGTTCAGTGGCTGGTAGATGAGGGGCCGCTTCAACAGAGGATGTTCCAGGTTATGTTGTGCTGCAACAGGTTCTGTGTGGAAAAGAGAAAAAACATTAGTGAAAAAATCCAGGTTGTGTTGTGCTGCTCCAGGTTTTGTGTGGGAAAAAAAATAAAACATTAAAAAGAAAATTAAAAAAAACAACAAAAAATATATTTACGTTTGCTGAGCAAGCGCTGGCCTCAGAAATGCAAGGTTCCTGTGGTACTTGTATTTCCGGAACCTTTGAGCAGCACCACTTGAAACCGGAATCGCCTCTCTTATGTCCTTGTTGAAGCGGTCCTTCAACGAACGCCAACGGATTTTGATTTGCTTCACTGTGAAGGGGGAAAAAAAGACAAAATTAATGGAAAAACAATGCCCATACATTAACAGGTTCACTGCCGCGTCAGACCACATTGCAATACTTACCAAAATCATTTCTGGCATGTGGCATGGCACCGTCCCAATCAACCAGCAGCGATGTTGCCACTTCTTCCCAGAGACGTTGATTGAGTGCTGACTGTCATGGGTGTCCCACAACGGTACTCGCTCTTGCACAAGGTGGTTAAGTTGCTCGTTGTCTATATCGAGTGAGGCTTCTTCCCATTATGAAACCTATAGATAAAATAGAAAAAAAGAATTTTAAGTAAAACTGAAAAAAAATTGTATTACAACTCTGATGAAAAGACTACTTACACCCCGTCTTTCCTCCTGAGACCCATGACCCCGACGACCCTTCAAAGAATCATCTCCACTCTACTGCTCCTACTCTTCATCAATGGCAGGTACCTGTAAAGAAATTACATGATTTAGCACATGTAGTATTGCCAGTCAATATATACAAATCAGTATAGCAAATGTGATTATATAATCTTTGTCGCGTCCACCCTGGGAAGAAGTCAGTTCTTCGCTTGAGGACATTTTGAAGAGAAGGCAGCAGTCAAGTGAAACACTACAGAAAAGAACAGAGAAGAAAAATTAAACTTGTTAAGATCCAAAAACAATGTAGACAAAAAAAACATGGACACCAATACTTACATTACAGGCAGTAGTCCAACAGCACAGCAGTCAGCACAGGCCAGGGACAGACGGCAGCACCAGGAGACAACCACAGCACCAGGAGACAACCACTGTACCAGAGGGTCGACCAGTCTACAAGGAACAGAAAAAGCATTGAGAGAGACAGACATTTACAAAGCTTCTATACTTACCTAGACAGTGTTGTCCTCACCAGGACAGAAAGCAGCACCAGGAGACAACCAGGAGAAAACCACTGCACCAGGAGACAACCAGGAGCCAACCACTGCACCAGGACAGTTGACACGTCTAAAAGTAACAGGAAAAAAAAATAGTACAAAGTACAAACAGCAGTGAAACAGACATTTTCAAAGGTTCTATACTTACATAGCCAGTGTTGTGGTATCGTCCAGAGTCCAGAGTGTTATGGCCTTGCAGTGTCCACACTTCCTTTTATAGAGCTATCAATTAGCAGGTGGATGAATCACTTCCTGGACCAACTTATTAAAATTACGCATGCGTATTGAACGCCTATGCATATGCATGTCCTTGCGTACGCATGCGTTCCCATAGACAGTAATGTGTTTTTTTGACGCACTCACCTGCATGCGCAGACGGATTTTTGCAGCTTCAAAAAATGCAACATGTTGCGTTCGCCAACCCCGCTGCACACCAAAAAACGACGCATGCATACGCTGACGCATGCGAACTGATGCAAACGCATGCCCCTGCATACACCATGTTAAAGATAGGTACACATGACGCATTTGGATTGCTACGGATGAAATGGTGCGCACACAGACGCAAATGTGAAACCAGCCTTAGTTAGATAGGGCATATATATTAGTTAAACTTTACATTGTACAGTGCTGGACAAAGACCATTGCTGACTTTTCCAGGCTCCTAAATGAGACTGTCGCTTCCCTTATATTTTCTAAAGTTGAGTCCTTACAAAAAATGGTGGTGGGGTATTGGCCAGTTTCTGTACATTTTAAGCATGTCTAAAGACTGGGTCAAAACGCTCCACAGACCTATTCAGGCCGCAGTTTTACATATATTGGAACATGTTAAGAGAAAAACTGGATCAACAGGCTGAATGTTAATGAAAAAAAAACTATTCTTTATTTTGTTCCATTAAGAGAAAATTGTCCAGACAGATTAAAAATAGTCCAGCATCCTGACGCCTTTCTGGCCGCATCCCTTAGTCGTAGAATATGACCATGCTGCAACACGGAAGATATATAGGAGTACAACATCCTGTGACATCACAATAAAATTAACATATATAAAAAAAGAAAAAAAGAAAATTCTCATTAATTATATGAAACATATATCATTAAAACGTATGATAACAAAATATTCAAATTGTAACAAACTAAATAGAAAAAATAATAATATATGCATCATTTAACTAATTCACCTGTTCAGAAAAACTTGCATTGTTACATTTAGTACTCCCTATAGTCTCCAATTTAATGGTATTAAACAAATCCTGTCTTATACCAAGATGATATTTTCAATCAAATTTTATCGAAAAGACCTAAATGTATTGCACAGAGGTAAATCATTAGGTGATCATCTGTCACCAAGCCTCTTTTCCACTAACACGACTACCACTAATACTACATGATTATCAATGAAAGCATTTTTTAAATGCGCAGGCAATAAATGCGTGTGTGCAAATACGCAGTTAAGACACAAAGCATTAATGACCAATATTCTATTAAAAGATTTATTAACTGCAACACGCAATACGTTGTCTACTGCATTCATTGTGATATCTATATTCCTGATTACGGAGGCTGTACCAGCCGCAAGTTAAAAAAAGAATATCAGAACATATTCAAAATATCAATAATAGTAATGCAACATATTCAGGAGCCAAAAAACACTTTGTCGAAATGCATAGTAGTAATCTTAGTAGCTTTCGCTTTTTTAGTATAGAAAAAGTTTTTTCATTTGTCAGAGGAGGTAATCTCAAAAAGAAATTATTCCTTCGTGAGGCATATTGGATTATTCAGTTGGATACAAAACAACCAAAGGGACTTAATTTTCGTAAAGACACTATGTTTATTTATTGAAATGTTGGTTCATTCGCTATTTTATTTAAGCTTTGCAATTGGTGCTTGTTTTACCATTTCAGCTTGTGTCCTGTGCAGAATGTTAACGGTTCTGATACAATATGTTGGTTGTTGGTTTTCGGTATATTTTTAAGCCACTAGCACAGCTCCAAATGTTTTCTTAATTCCAAGTTGCGGGAATAATCAGTTCTATTGCTAGCATTCACTCATTATGCAAGTTTTTCTGAACAGGTGAATTAGTTAAATGATGCATATATTATTATTATTTTTTTCTATTTAGTTTGTTACAATTTGAATATTTTGTTATCATATGGTTTTAATGATGTATGTTTCATATAATATAATTGATGAGAATTTTCTTTTTTTCTTTTTATATATATGTTAATTATATTGTGATGTCACAGGATGTTGTACTCCTATATATAACTTATGTGTTGCAGCATGGTCATATTCTACGACTACAGCCAGAAACGCGTCAGAATGTTGGACTATTTTTAAACTGTGCAAAAATTCTCCAATAATACATATTTAGACGTAATACATCAGTGTGCTAAATAGACCCATAAGATAAGATGTAGCATAGACTTATACATTAATGAAAAAAGAAGAGGAAAAAAGTCAAGGCTACCAAAAATGTCACAATTTATTAAATGCAAAAAAGACACATGATAAAACGAGACATTGTAAAATGGTATCAGGAAGTTACATAAATAGATGGGGAAAACAATGACATAATTGACCCAGAGATAAAACAGGCAGGTCACACACTGAAAAGGGGTATATAGGAGTAATTGATGCCAAATTATCAGGTCACAGGCTGCTATAATGTTCATCTGTAATAGAAAATATAGAGGTTCAAATAGTAATGGTTGTAACAAGCAGTCATAAAACAAGGGAATTTATCCCCATTAGTAAGTGAGACCCATAAGATGAAAAGTAAATTACCCCAGAGACTCACTTTTAAAAAGTGTTTTTTGCTTCCTCGCGCCCCCCTGAGGAAGCAAAAAACATTCTGTGAAACTTACGTCGGGGTTCAACCGGTGCACCTGTCTCTCCACAATCATGGGTAAATTTTATTACTTTGACCTCTGATTCAGCTGAGCATGTTCTTGGCCCTAATGTGCTGAGCTGTTACTTGTTTTATGAGATTGTTTATTTGTGATGGTTACTTTTTAAAAATGAGTCTCTGTGGTACTTTACTTTTCATCTTATGGGTCTCACTTACCAATGGGGTTTAATTCCCCTGTTTGGTTCCACTTCTGCCGAATTATCAGGACTCTGTTTTATGGCTCCTTGTTACAACCATCACTATTTGGATATTTGAACCTCTATTTTTTCTATTACAGATGAACATTATAGCAGCCTGTGACCTGATAATTTGGCATCATTTACCCCTATATAGCCCTTTTTAGTGTGTTACCAGCATGTTTTATCTTTGGGTCAATTTTGTCATTGTTTTCCCAATCTATTTATGTAACTTTCTGATACCATTTTACAATGTCTCGTTCTATCGTGTCTTTTTTGCATTTAATAAATTGTGACTAGTGTTGAGCGATACGATACTGCAAATATCGGGTATCGGCCGATATTGGCTGTATCGGAATCCCGATCCCGAGTTCCGATATTTTCGTCATATCGGATACCGGAATCGGAATTGTCACTGTCACTGTCAGTGTCCGTCGGTCGGGTCTGTCAGGAGTCAGCGGCACTTACCTGGCAGAAGATCTCCGGGGTCACATCCCGGGCTGCTTAATGGCCGCCATCCTCTTCTCCCCGGCGGTCACATGCAGTATCTCGCGATAACTGCAGTGACTGCTGGGTAATCGCGGCCGTAAAGCAGTCCGATGACGTCACCGCCGGGGAAGCTGGTAAGCAGCTGTGCTGCGCCGGGATGTCAGGCTCTGCCTGTCATTCCGATGTAGCAGAGCTGGATCGTCGTGGGACTGTCGTTATGGACTGCGTCGGACAGGTGGTATACTGTTGGTTTGTTTTTTTTCTTTTTTTACAGGAGATCGATGGCGTCGCAGGAATGAGAGAGTAATAAAAAAATGAAAACTGTGTTGTCTCTTTTATTTCATTAAAAGACTTTTTCTTGCTGTGTCTTTTTTTTAAACATTTAATAACTTTGGGATTAATAATGGATCGGTGTCTTATTGACACCTCTCCATTATTAACCGGGCTTATTGTCACCGTGCAATCAATGGTGACATTAACCCCTTATTAGCCCGCTTGCCACCGCTACAGGGCAAGTGGGAAGAGCCGGGTAAAGTGCCACAATTGGCACATCTTTTGATGCGCCAAATGTGGGGCTGCTGTAGCCTGGTATTATCAGGCTGTTGAGGGCCAAAATCCATGGGCCTTGACAGTCTTTTAATACCAGGCCGCAGCAGTCTGCATTTTACTTGGCTGGTTAACAAAAATAGGGGGGATCCCCACGCCGTTTTTTTTTTCGAGGGGATTCCCTATTTTTGTTAACCAGCCAAGCTAAGCAGACTGCTGTGGCCTGGTATTATCAGGCTTGCAAGGTCCATGGATATTGGATCCTTACCAGCCTGAAAAACCAGGCCTCAGCGGTCTGCTTCATCTGGCTGGTTAACAAAAATAGGGGGGACCCCACGCCAATTTTTTTCGAGGGGATCCCCTATTTTTGTTAATCAGCCAAGATATGCAGACTGCTGTGGCCTGGTATTATCAGGCTGGCAAGGTCCATGGATCTTGGCTCCTTAACAGCCTGAAAATCCAGGCCTCAGCGGTCTGCTTCATCTGGCTGGTTAACAAAAATAGGGGGGACCCCACGCCAATTTTTTTTCGAGGGGATCCCCTATTTTTGTTAACCAGTTCCCTCTGACGTCACTGATTGTGTCCCTGGCTGACCTGAAGTGAAAGTGGAAAGCAATCAATTAAGCTTTCCACTTCCTCTCCTGTCAGCCAGGAGAGGAACTCATTCATTTGGGGGTTTACTGTGAGGCTGCAGCATTAGCTGCGGTCCCTGCAGTAAACATTAACCCTTTCTGAAGGATTACACCGTGGGACCTGACTGTACATCGGATTGGTAAGAATAATTTTGCTTTATTATTTTATTTTTATTACAGGAAATGGTTTTAGCAGGAAAATAAAATATGGTCAAAAACTGTGTGATTATTTCATTAAACTTCTTTTTTATTAAAGTGTGTGTGTTTGATTTTTCTTTCATACAATAGGATTAATAATTGATAGTTGTCTAATTGACAGCTCTCAATTATTAACCTGGCTTAAAGTGACCTTTCAATTGCAAGGTCATTTTAACCCCTTATTAACCCATTCGCCACCGCTACAGGGCAATGGGAATAGACGGGCAAAGTGCCAGAAAGGGCAAATCTAATTAGAGATTTGCCCTTTCTGGGGTGTCTGGGGGCAGATGTTAGTAGCCGGGGGGGGGGGCCAAAAATAATGGTCCCTCTCTGGGCTATTATTATCTGCCCCCACTCACTGGCTTTGTCTGTCTGGTTGCGAAAATAGGGCGGGAGCCCACGCATTTTTTTTCAGCAATTTTACACCTCATATATATATATATACATGTCATTGAGTTTGTGACACAATATATATATATATATATATATTTATAGTTCATACACTTCTACATAGTATAATAGCCGCTAATTCAATTGCCGGCTTTTGTGAAAATGCAGAACCCGACATGAAATGACACTTGGTGTACATAGGGTTAACCATGTCCTTTGCTATCTGATTTGCACAAACAATTAAATCAGTCTATGTGTGCAAAATTTCACACCTGTAGGGGTTAATTAAAGGTGTAAATTCGTAGCAAAAAAGTCAGTTTTTTTTACAACGAATTTACACCTTTAATTAACCCCTACAGGTGTGAAATTTTGCAAACATAGACTGATTTAATTGTTTGTGCAAATCAGATAGCAAACGACATGAAAAGACATGGTTAACCCTATGTACACCAAGTGTCATTTCATGTCGGGTGCTTCTGTCTTTTCACTGAAGCCGGCTTTACCCGGCAATTGAATCAGAGGATATTTTACTATGTAGAAGTGTATAAACTATACATATATGTATATATATATGTCACAATGACATGTATATATATATATATATATATATGTATTCTATGTGTGTATATTTAGTGTTTACAAGGAAATAAAGGTTTTTTTAGTTGCGATATTTTGTTCCCATAGACTTACATGGGACTTCCGGTATCGGAATCGGATATCGCCGATATTTAGTGATATCGGCGATACCATTCCGATCCGATATTTTTAGATATCGAGCTATATCGCTCAACACTAATTGTGACGTTTTTGGTAGCCTTGACTTTTTTCCTCTTTTCTTTTTATTTTTAATCTGTCTGGACACTTTTCTCTTAATGGAATAGTTTTTTTTTTATTCACATTCAGCCTGTTGATCCAGTTTTCTCTTTTCGTATTCATCCTATGGTCAAACGGATTTGGATCCCGATGGCATCATTGAAGGCAACCAACTATTTAATACACGGTGAGGCTTTTTTGCTTTTTTTGCTTTTCTTCATTGGAACATGGTAATTGCCATGCTTTACCTGAGCTCTGTAGCACTGCCTGTCACCTGAGTAATACACTCCATGGACCACGACACTCTCTGGGACATATCCTGTAATTTCTTTGTTGTTGCTCAAAACCATGCAAAAGATACATTCTGCCTGGTTGGGTAGTTTCCAGAAAAAGTGCGTAGGCTTGTGAAGATTGGTCAATGGCACTCATGTCTCTTTCCCTTGAGGAGGCTGTTTCCAATTAAAATGAGGCTTGTACATGTACCTGACATGGGTTTCAGGCCTGACAGACTGAGCACAATACAGGCCCTCGCTTGCATACACTGTATTCAGAATTTAATTTTAATGCTTTTGGTGTCTGGTAGAATCCAATTTACTGACATTGATCTTACAGCTCCCCCAACTCCTGTAATATATTCACCTTACAGTGGCTTCAACCGCTATGACAGTTGTTCCATTGGGATGCCATGGCAAAAATGAACTGTGGAGCTTACAAAACGCAAGTTGCACTGTACCTGCTGGCCCTCTGAAAATTTGAAGCGAGGGACGCATAATGACATGGCAGTGGACATGGTGGTGGTGGAGTGCGGGCAAAGGCCAAAATTCAAATGGGCACGTTAGAACTGGCATTCTAAAGGGAGGGGGAATATGTACTGTATGCCACTATCTTGCTAACTATTTGGAATGAGGGAGGAACCTTTCAAATGTAGGAGTGAGAGCTCTCCCAAATGTATGTGACAGGACCACCTGAGTGCCCTTACCAAGCTCAGGTTTCATGGCACCTGCTGGCCCTCTGAAAATGTGAAGCGAGGGCCGCATAAAGACATGGCGGTGGACATGGTGGTGGTGGCGGGCAAAGCCCAAAATTCAAAAAGGCATGTTTTAACTAGCATTGCAAAGGGATGGGGAATATGTATTCCACTATCTAGCTAACAATTTGGAATGAGGGAGGGACCTACTAAATGTAGGAGTGAGAGCTCTCACAAATGGTAAAGGAGAAACTAAAGCCAAAATTCTCCATGTGAACATATGCTAAATGAGAGGTATAATTTTTTTTATTTTTATTTTGTGTTATATACATGTAATTATGAAGGAAAAATGTTTCTTAGCATTTTTCCCTTTTAAAAAAATTAGGTTGGTTTGGTAGGTCTTTTTTATAAAATCTGTAAATCTGGCACAATATTGTGACAGCATTATTCCCAGATACCATATGTGAGTCAGAAAGGCATATATGCATCTTCTCCATGCTGTTCCCATTTAGTTTTAGCACTTTCCCATCCATTTCAGCTTTTTACTCATTCCCCCAGACCTGTTTGTTGGGTCCAGCAATAAAATATTTGGCTTTCCCATTGACTTCCCATTGATTCATTATTCGGCATGAATACACAAATATTAGAAATTATTCATGCCGATTTTCCTGAATCCGAATATTTCACTATTCGCTCATCACTAATAAATATATTTATTTATTGGATTAACATGTATTCTATTTTTTGTTCTTTATTTTGTGATTTTTTTAAAGTATTTTTGCAATTTTTACTTTTTTGTTTACTTTTTTACCTTGTCCCAGGATGGGACATCAACTTTCTCCTCCCTGATTGCTTGTCTAATACTCTAATGTGCTTTTGCATTGTAGGGTATTAGTTTAATGCATCGCAGACAGCAGTGAGGAGGCGTGCCAGCTCATGCTCTGAGGCAGAAACTTACATGCCACTGTACCTGGGTGACCACGCCGCCATATTTTGACCTGGGATCACCATGGAGCGGATTGGCGCAATGTGATTGCAATCGCGTTATGCTGATCGGAGCAGAGAGGGACCTCCCTCCCTCTGCTATGCTCCCTCTACCCTTGACAGTGATATCAGAGGGGTTAAACACCTGCGATCAGCAATAGTACCAATCATGGAAGTTGCCCCAGTGTGTCAGCTCTCCTATAGCGCTGACACTCACTTTTGATCTTGACGGCGTTCATAGTGAGCCTGCGAACCTCACGCCATACATGTACGGCGGCTTGCCGGAACACACCTCCCACAGCGTTGTACATGTACGATGGATGTAATGAAGGGGAAAATGATGAGAATGGTTTGGATGGTTATATATGACGATATTCCATTTGATTTTAGATCTATACCCAGCAGTGTGCCTTTTACCTTGTTCTTTCCTTGTCCTCCTGCCTAATTAGGTTTTGTGAGATGTGAATTCTATTCATCTTATCTGAGTCCAGGAAGAGAGGGAGGGCTTGGATTGTTAAAACAAAGGAAACTGGACTTCAGACAGACAGCCTTTCCAGGGTTGGGACCAAAGGAAAGAGTAACTTCTGTTAAAACAGCCACAGGAACCGAAGGGAATAGAATTCAGCTTTGGGAACAGGACATTACAAAGATCTTGCTTAGACTTTTAATGTTATACTGCAACTTAGTTTTATTATTTTCTATTGATTTTTGTCTTTGCTTAAGTTTTTTTGTAGTCTTTTATATATTTGTACATAAAATGAATACTTAAATAGATTTGCATGGCACATTTAGTAGAGAAAACAGGAATTTTTATGAATCTAAGCCATGCATTCAGGAAGGAAGAGTAAGATGAACAAGATTAACTGAGGTGATATTCTGAATTGAAGAGGGAAGAACTGCAGCAACGCAGTTTGAACACCATACTTCTTACAACATATCCCTGGTAAATATATTTTGCATTGCCATAATTTTGTATTTTTATCATTGTTCTGTAATTCATATTTGTAACCTTGTACGAATATTATAGGTGGGATTTCTCTAAAATTCGTAGTCATTTCATCTTTCCTTTTTATCTAAAGTAGGTACAGCTGCAATGTACTCACCGACTTGTTTTAAGTGCGTTAATTGTTAAGCTGTCTGACTACATGGCGGGTTTTAGAGTTTAATGTCAGTATGCAATGGTTTGCAGAGAGAAAGAACATGACTTAATAATACATAGTTCCAGAATAGTGAACTCTATGGTGTTTTCTTCTATGCTTGGTAATCAGGTGCCATGTTAAAATGTTAAGTGATATCTTTCAACAGTATTTGTCAGTCAATGGAGTGAATTGCAGTTTATGAACTTTTTTCTACAGGATATACATTTTAATTTCCACTTTGTATTTTCTGCCATTTTGTTTCTGAAGCTACATCCTCAGTACAACTTCTATATCTATAGCTGTGTACTATATACTGAGATGTGCATTGTAGCGACTATTACACTGTTGGTGCGCCCTGATTATTCAAATGCACAACACATGACTGGTTTCGGCAGTAGCACAGTCGATGTGGTGACAGTTTTACAGATTGAAAATGTCACACTTTCATGTGCATTCAGGAATATCATATACAATGGCTTGAAAAATTTTCCCCTGGTCAAAATTACTGGCATTGTGAACAGTTAAGCAAGTTGAACATGAAATGATCTCTGAAAGGCCTAAAGTTAAAGATAACACATTCAGCAAAAAAAAAAAAATATCATTTTTTACATTTTAAAAATTATAAAAAGGAAAATGGACCGATTTGTGTGCTCAAATAACTTTGACCAAGTTTCAGATGTTAATTAGCCTGTTAAAGTTATGGCTTGTTCCTTATCATCATTAGGAAAGGCCATGTGATGCGAATTTCCCAACTTTATAAAAACTCAACCTCCTCTAACATTGTGCCAAAAAACAGCAGCTGCCTAGCACTTTGAAAATGAAAATGGCGGAGGCCCACAAAGCAGGAGAAAGCTATAAGAAGATAGCAAAGCATTTTCAGGTTTCCCTTTCCTCAGTTCAAAATGTAATTAATAAATGACAGTTAACAGGAACAGTGGAGGTAAAATGTCATTATAAGCTGCTCTTAGGATTGCTAGAGAGGCAAATCAGAACTCCTAATTGTCTACAAAAGACCATCAGAAAGATTTAACAGACTCTGGAGTTGTGGTACATTGTTCTACTGTACATAGACTCCTTCATAAATATGGCCTTCATGGAAAAGTCATCAGAAGAAAACCTGTCCTGCGTCCTCACTATAAAATTCAGCATCAGAAGTATTCAAAAGAACATCTAAACAAGCCTGATGCATTTTGGAAATTTGTCCTGTGGACCGATGAGGTTAAATAGAACCCTTTGGCCACAATAATCAAAGGTAAGTGTGGAGAAAAAAAGGCACAGAATTTCAGGAAAAGAACATCTCGCCAACCATTAAGCATGGGGGTGGATCAACCATTCTTTGGGGTTGTTTTACAGCTTAATGCACAGGGAACAGTTCACGGATAAATGGAAGAATTGATTTAATGAAATTTCAACAAATTATTGATGCAAACATACCATCTGTAAAAAAAAACCTGAAGTTGAAAAGAAGATGGCTTCTACAAAGGGATAATGATCCTAAACACACGTCAAAATCCACAATAGACTACCTCAAAAGGCACAATCTGAAGGATTTACAATGGCCCTCACAGTCCCCTGATCTGAACATCATTGTAAATTTGTGGCTTGATATCAAAATAAAGCAGTATAGTAAAGATTTGCCCCAAAATGTGTTTAAATATGTAGCAGCAAAAAAAATGGGGATATAAAACTTAACATTTAATGAACATAATGTTAAAAAGGGGACACACAAACAATTACCATCCTCCAACCAAATAGTGAGGATATATGATATAATCAGAGAGTTGAGTCCAACAAGGACAACAAGAAATAGGAGATATATATGTACGTCAGACACTATATAAATGGCTCTGCACCGCAAGAGCAAAATATGACTACCTAAATGCAAGTGTAAGCATCGCTTATTTGTAAGTCATTTGTCTGAAACTTAATCAAACGTATGTGAGACAGCATGTATAAAAGGAATGATCTCACCCATTTGAATGGAGATATTCGCTCCAAAATTAATCTCCTAATAAAGTATGCATCTGGTCATTTTCAGATAAAATAAGGCCCTTTCCCAACGCGTTTCCTCCTTGCAGGATTCATCAGGGGATATGGCAGCTAGACACATCTATGTCAAATGCATTGCTCTCATAGGGAAAAAAGAACATACAACTCCTCCTTATATCAATAAATAAGACACTCCCACCACCATTTAAAACCAATTAGTGCAAAACAAAAAATAAACCACCAATAAAACGTGATGTGCATGGTTTAAAAATACGTGCCTGTTTAATGAGGTCATAATCTTGTTGAAACGCACGCCACACTTTACATAAAGCATATAGCGATCTCACCACTTGCCAAATAGTGATCGCGCGCCGTATACTAATAGCGCATGCGCAGTTAGTCATTTCCGGTACTCCCTTTCATCGGACTTCCGGTCTATTGATACTAACTCACATGCGTCCCATTCAGCGATGTAAAAAACCACCGCGCGCATGCGTCATTCAGAATAAGTGGCTTCTGGTGTGTAAAGTGAGCCCATTGCGAGAGGCATTCAGGAAGCACAATTATACCACGTCCTATAATGGGACGTTAAATGGAATCGCAAATTGCGGCGAAAATTGAACGCAGATGTACAAGTAATGTCATAGCACAACAAAAGCGTCACAATACAACTATATTGCGTCCCAAATGGCGCCACTAAGTATTCTTGCAAACAGCATCAATTATTGCGACACAGCACAACGGAAGCGTCATAAAGTGAACCCATTGCAAGAGGCATTCAAGAAGCACAATTATGCCACATCCTATAATGGGACGTTAAATAGAATCGCAAATTGCGGCGAAAATTAGACGCAGATGTACAAGTAATGTCATAGCACAATAAAAGCGTCATAATACAATTATATTGCGTCCAAAATGCGCCATTAAATATTCTTGCGAACAGCATCAATTATTGCGACACAGCAAAACGGAAGCGTCATAATACAATTATATTGCGTCCCAAATGGCGCCATTAAATATTCTTGCAAACAGTATCTCATTTTGCGACCAAAATCATGCCATTGAATAATACCAAAATAATAAAAGATGAATTAACAATTATTTGGTATGAATAGCCTCGTTCATCGGAAGCCACTTGGCGATATCATCTTAGTGACATTTGATAGTTTACCAAAATCTGACATTAGCATATAGAAACAAAAGGGAGGACAAGCAAGATCATTTTAACCCCTTCTATACTGTTATTAATACAGACATGATATAAAAAAACCTCCAAAAGAAAATAATTGGAGATTAATCCTCTCACACTAAGAGTAAATCCAAGAACAATTTTACCACCAGCTCAGGGGTACTGCGATGGGGAGCCCTTGTGCCCCCTCGTATGCTAATTTACTCCTGGGCTGGTGGGAGGAGACAGTTATTTTTGGTGAAAATGGTGTCGTCGGAGCTGAAAAGGCTCTTTTATGGTTGAGATATATTGACGACGTTTTTATCATTTGGAAAGGTACAGGAGAATCTTTTGCTGAATTTGTCAGGAGTCTAAACGTGAATGACATTGGTCTGAGTTTCACGTATGAATGGAATCCATCTAAATTGCCATTCCTTGATGTGTTGATTGAGAGGAATGATGATGGAACCTTGAGTACCAGCATTCATAGAAAACCTACGGCCACTAATTCTCTTCTGAGATGGGAGAGCAGTCATCCTTTGGCCCAGAAGAAAGGTATACCTAAGGGTCAATATACGAGGATTCGTAGAAATTGCTCAGATGACAATAATTTTAAACGTCAAGCAAATGATCTACGACATAGATTTTTGGATAGAGGCTATCCTGATCGTGTGTTAAAAGGAGCCTATAATGACATCAAAATTAAAAACAGGATGGAATTACTGACTCAATCCCCTAAACAAGAAGATGAATTTCTGGGTCTTAGATTTATTACCACATTTAATAACGGGGCCGATGATCTAAGGCAGATCTTGAAAAACCATTGGCCTATCCTGAAAATGGACCAGGACATTGGTGATCTCTTGCCCTGTCATCCCCAAATTACCTTTCGCAAGGGAAGGTCTTTAAAGGATAGACTCGTTAAGAGTCACTTTGTAAATGTCGAAAAAACAACCTGGCTAAAATCCAACGTTGTGGGGTGCTTTAAATGTAGTGGTTGCATTGCCTGTAAAAATGTGGAAGTTGGCAAACAATTTTTTACATCTGATAACTCAACAAGATTTGAGATTACCTCATTTATCAACTGCAGGAGTGAAGGTGTTATTTACAGGGCAATTTGCGTATGTGGTATGATCTATGTTGGAAAAACAATCAGAGAGTTTAGGAGAAGAATTGGTGAGCACATGAGAGATATAGCGAGGAAAATGGATACACCTGTGGCCAGACATATCAACCTTAAACATGGGGGTGACCCTAATTCCATAAAATTCATGGGTATTGATAAGGTACCCAGACCGATTCGTGGTGGCGACTGGGACAACTTAATATTACAACGAGAGACAAAGTGGATTTTTCGACTAAAAACTGTCTCTCCATATGGTTTAAATGAACAACTCTCCTATTCCTGCTTTCTCTAGTATAGGGTTTTGCAGGGTGATTTAGTTAGGGTTAGCCGCCGTGGACCGGGGGGGCCACTTGCGCAGGACTTTAGGGCTCCAACCTCCGCTGTTAGGCAGGGTCAGATGGAAATAGGTACCTGACAGGGATCTGTCAGGCTTTTCTTTTTTCTTTCTTCCTTTCCAATTAGCAATGTTTATTTATAATGACCTATGAATGCTGGTTTCCATAATTGATTATTCTATTTTGTTCCTTTACAATTTTTTAAATATATCAATGTAATAATGTTGGTATCTTTCCATAGTGTGGTAAGCCAGCCCAAGCTCCAATAAATAAGAAATTCTTTATAGGGAATTATATTCCCTCTCTCCATATCTATATTTTAGTTTGGAGTATCATGGGACACCTTTTGTGGATGCTCCTTTAATTGTTCTTGGATTTACTCTTAGTGCGAGAGGATTAATCTCCAATTATTTTCTTTTGGAGGTTTTTTTATATCATGTCTGTATTAATAACAGTATAGAAGGGGTTAATATGATCTTGCTTGTCCTCCCTTTTGTTTCTATATGCTAATGTCAGATTTTGGTAAACTATCAAATGTCACTACGATGATATCGCCAAGTGACTTCCGATGAACGAGGCTATTCATACCAAATAATTGTTAATTCATCTTTTATTATTTTGGTATTATTCAATGGCATGATTTTGGTCGCATAATGAGATGCTGTTTGCAAGAATATTTAATGGCGCCATTTGGGACGCAATATAATTGTATTATGACGCTTCCGTTGTGCTGTGTCGCAATAATTGATGCTGTTTGTAAGAATATTTAATGGCGCCATTTGGGACGCAATATAATTGTATTATGACGCTTCCGTTTTGCTGTGTCGCAATAATTGATGCTGTTCGCAAGAATATTTAATGGCGCATTTTGGACGCAATATAATTGTATGGTGATGCTTTTATTGTGCTATGACATTACTTGTACATCTGCGTCTAATTTTCGCCGCAATTTGCGATTCTATTTAACGTCCCATTATAGGATGTGGCATAATTGTGCTTCCTGAATGCCTCTTGCAATGGGTTCACTTTATGACGCTTCCGTTGTGCTGTGTCGCAATAATTGATGCTGTTTGCAAGAATACTTAATGGCGCCATTTGGGACGCAATATAGTTGTATTGTGACGCTTTTGTTGTGCTATGACATTACTTGTACATCTGCGTTCAATTTTCGCCGCAATTTGCGATTCCATTTAACGTCCCATTATAGGACGTGGTATAATTGTGCTTCCTGAATGCCTCTCGCAATGGGCTCACTTTACACACCAGAAGCCACTTATTCTGAATGACGCATGCGCGCGGTGGTTTTTACATCGCTGAATGGGACGCATGTGAGTTAGTATCAATAGACCGGAAGTCCGATGAAAGGGAGCACCGGAAATGACTAACTGCGCATGCGCTATTAGTATACGGCGCGCGATCACTATTTGGCAAGTGGTGAGATCGCTATATGCTTTATGTAAAGTGTGGCGTGCGTTTCAACAAGATTATGACCTCATTAAACAGGCACGTATTTTTAAACCATGCACATCACGTTTTATTGGTGGTTTATTTTTTGTTTTGCACTAATTGGTTTAAATGGTGGTGGGAGTGTCTTATTTATTGATATAAGGAGGAGTTGTATGTTCTTTTCTCCCTATGAGAGCAATGCATTTGACATAGATGTGTCTAGCTGCCATATCCCCTGATGAATCCTGCAAGGAGGAAACGCGTTGGGAAAGGGCCTTATTTTATCTGAAAATGACCAGATGCATACTTTATTAGGAGATGAATTTTGGAGCGAATATCTCCATTCAAATGGGTGAGATCATTCCTTTTATACATGCTGTCTCACATACGTTTGAATAAGTTTCAGACAAATGACTTACAAATAAGCGATGCTTACACTTGCATTTAGGTAGTCATATTTTGCTCTTGCGGTGCAGAGCCATTTGTATAGTGTCTGACGTACATATATATCTCCTATTTCTTGTTGTCCTTGTTGGACTCAACTCTCTGATTATATCATATATCCTCACTATTTGGTTGGAGGATGGTAATTGTTTGTGTGTCCCCTTTTTAGCATTATGTTCATTAAATGTTAAGTTTTATATCCCCATTTTTTTTGCTGCTACACATTGATATCAAAATAGCAGAGGATGTAAGAAGAACTAGAATCTCACAGAACTGAAAGAATTTTCCAAAGACTCTCATCTGGCTACAAAAAGCATTTACAAGTGGTGATACTTTCAAAAGTGGGTTTTACTAGGTACTAACCATGCACGGGCCCATTTTTCTTTTTGCAATTTTGAAAATGTAAAAAAATATATATATATTTTGCCTAAAATACATAGGAAATGTGTCATCTTTAACTTCATCCCATTAAGAGATCATTTCATCTTCAACTTGCTTACCTGTTTACAATAACAGTAATTTTGACTAGGGGTGAAATTTTTTTTACATGCTATTATCTGTATTATGTACAATATATTTAATGATCAGAATGTATTTTACATTTGTAATCTATGTATTTTACTTTGTAGACTTATATGATGGTACACCCTCTTACATGAACAGTAATTAGGATCATACACTTGATTCACTATGTTCAGACAAAAGCAGCATCTAATCATTCATTTAACAAACTACTCAGTTTATCATTATAGAAACACAGGAGAATTTGTGAATAGGGATAATATAATATTTGCTTGTAGTCCTTGCAACTCTATTCTGACACTGTAAAAAGAAAAAAAATTCCTTCTCAACAGGGGGTGGATTTTGTTGTCCTTTCTCATTTTCGAGCCTGGGAGTTTGAGGGTTCTGCTCAGGATCTTAGCTGTTCCCAGCATTGCGCTTTTCTGGACAGAGAGCTCAGATGTTGCTCCTGGGATCTGTTGCAGCCAATCTTCCAACTTAGGGGTCACTGCTCCAAGTGCTCCTATCACCACTGGAATCACTGTTGCCTTCACCTTCCACATTTTCTCCAGTTCTCCTTTGAGGCCCTGGTATTTCTCCAGCTTCTCATATTCCTTCTTTCTGATGTTGCTGTCACTTGGCACTGCCACATCTATTATCATTGCTGTCTTCTGATCCTTGTCTACTATGGCACAGGATTTTAGCCCTTTCATTCTCCACCACTTTTTCTGGGTCTCCCACCTGGACTTAGGAGGACTTAGCCCATATGCTGTGCAGATGTTCCTGTATACAATTCGTGCTACTTGGTTGTGGTTTTTGGTATACGCTGTTCCTGCTTGCATTTTGCATCCTGCTACTATGTGTTGGACTGTTTCTGGGGTTTCTTTGCATAGTCTGCACCTTGGGTCCTGTCTTGTGTGGTATATCCCTGCTTCTATGGATCTGGTACTTAGTGCTTGCTCTTGTGCCTATATATATATATATATATATATATATATATATATATATATAGGGGATTGGACCAGATGACCCAGGAGGTCCCTTTCAACTCTACCATTCTATTATATATATATATATATATATATATATATATGTATAGTATATCACAAAAGTGAGTACACTGCTCACATTTTTGTAAATATTTTATTATGTCTTCTCATCAGACAACACTGAAGATCTGACACTTTGCTACAATGTAAAGCAGTCAGTGTACAGCTTGTATAACGGTAAATTTGGTGTGCCCTCCAAATAACTGAACACACAGCTATTAACCCCTTTCGGACATCCGACGTAATATTCTGTCCATGTGACCTGGGTCTGTTTGACCATGGACGGAATATTAGATCATTTCTTTAATGCGACACTGCGACTGTAGTCGCTGTGATCGCATTAACCCCTTTACCTCCGAGGGCTGTTTGCACGTTAATGACCTGGCCAATTTTTACAATTCTGACCACTGTCTGTTTATGAGGTTATAACTCTGGAACGCTTCAACGGATCTTCGCGATTCTGAGAATGTTTTCTCAAGACATATTGTACTTCATGATAGTGGTAAAATTTCTTCGATATAACTTGCGTTTATTTATGAAAAAAATGGAAATATGGCAAAAATTTTGAAAACCACATTCAAGAAGTTTATTAACCCTTCAGGTTTCTTCACAGGAGCTGAAGCAACTTGGAAGGAAAAAATGAACATTTAACTTTTTAGTCACAAAAATTATCTTTTACAAACAATTTTTTTTATTTTAACAAGGGTAAAAGGAGAAAATGGACAGAAAAAGTTGTTGTGCAATTTCTCCTGAGTATGTCGATACCCCATATGTGGGGGAAAACCACTGTCTGGGCGCACAGCCGGGCTCGGAAGGGAAGGAGTGCCATTTGACTTTTTCAAACCAAAATTGGCTGGAATCGAGATTGGACGCCATGTCGCATTTGGATAGCCCGTGATGTGCCTAAACAGTGGGAATCCCCCACAAGTGACCCCATTTTAGAAACAAGACCCCCCTAAGGAACTTATCTAGATCTGTGGTGAGCACTTTGAACCCCCAAGTGCTTCACACAAGTTTATAACGTAGAGTCGTAAAATTAAAAAATCATATTTTTTCCACAAAAATTATCTGTTCACCCCAATTTTTATTTTTCCAAGGGTAACAACACCTTATGAGTTATTGTGAAATTTGTCCTGAGTACGCTGATACCCAATATGTGGGGTAAGCCACTGTTTGGGTGCATGGCAGAGCTCGAAAGGGAAGGAGCGCAGTTTGACTTTTCAACGCAGAATTGGCTGTATGTCATGTCGCGTTTGGAGAGCCCCTGATGTGCCTAAACAGTGGAAACCCCCCACAAGTGACACGATTTTTCTAGATCTGTTGTGAGCACGTTCAACCCCCAAGTGTTTCACTAAAGTTTATAATGCCTGGGTGTGAAAAAAAAATAAATACATTTTCCACAAAAAATGATTTTTTAGCCCCCAATTTTCCAATTTTTGATTTTTCACAAGGAAATTGGACCCCAAAAGTTGTTGTCCAATTTGTCATGAGTACGCTGATACCCCATATTTGAGGGGGAAATACTGTTTGGGCGCACGGCAGGGCTCGGAAAGGAAGTAATGACATTTTGGAATGCAGACATTAATGGGTGTAATGTTCAGTTTGCAGAGCCCCTGATGTGCCTAAGATGTGCCTAAGCAGTATAAACCACCCACAAGTGACCCCATTTTGGAAACAAGACCCCATAAGGAACTTATTTAGATCTGTGGTGAGCACTTTGAACCCCCAAGTGCTTCACACAAGTTTATAACGCCCGGGCATGAAAATAAAAAATCCTATTTTTTTCCCACAAAAATGATATTTAACCCCTCTCTGCCATCAGACGTACTATTCCGTCCATGTGACCCTGGACCTAATTCCCATGGACGGAATAGTACGTCATAGGCGATCAGCTGCGCTCCCGGGGGGAGCGTAGCTGATCGCCGCCGGGTGTCAGCTGTATATCACAGCTGACACCCAGCACTATGTGTCAGGAGCTGTGACGGACCGCTCCCGGCACATTAACCCCTAGCACACCGCGATCAAACATGATCTCGGTGTGCCCGGGGCACAGGGGAGGATCGCGCAGGCAGGGGGCTCCCTGCGCGCCCCCCTGAGACCCTCAGAGCAGCGCGATGTGTCGCGCTGTTCCGAGGGTCCGTCCTCCCTCCAGGTCCCCGGATCCAAGATGGCGCCGGGGTCCTGCAGGGAGGCGGCTTCCTCAGTGCCTGCTGAGAGCAGGCGCAGAGGAAGCCTGCAGCGATGCCAGAGCGATCGCTGGTGTGACAGAGTGCTGTGCACACTGTCACACCAGCGATCTGCTAAAATACTGTGATGTCCCACCCTGGGACAAAGTAAAAAAGTAAAAAAAATAGAAATAAAAAGTGGTAAAAAAAATCATCAAAAAAAAAAATATTCCCCAATAAATTCATTTCTTCCTGTAAATAAAAAAAACAAAACAATAAAAGTACACATATTTGGTATCGCCGCGTCCGTAACGACCCCCCCCTATAAAACTGTCCCACTAGTTAACCCCTTTAGTGAACCCCTTAAAAAAAAAAAAAAAAAACTAAGCAAAAAATCAATGCTTTATCATCATACCGCCGAACAAAAAGTGGAATAACACGCGATCAAAAAGACAGATATAAATAAACATGGTACCGCTGAAAACGTCATCTTGTCCCGCAAAAAACGAGCCATCATACAGCATCATCAGCGAAAAAATAAAAAAGTTATAGCTCGCAGAATGAAGCGATGCAAAAATAATGATTTTTTATATAAAATTGTTTTTATTCTATAAAAGCGCCAAAACATAAAAAAATGATATAAATGAGGTATCGCCATAATCGTACTGACCCGAAGAATAAAACTGCTTTATCAATTTTACCACACACGGAACGGTATAAACGCCTCCCCCAAAAGAAATTCATGAATTGCTGATTTTTGTTCATTCTAACCTCCCAAAAATCGAAATAAAAAGCGATCAAAAAATGTCACGTGCTCAAAAATGGTACCAATAAAAACGTCACCTCGTCCTGCAAAAAATAAGACCTCACATGACTCTGTGGGCCAAAATATGCAAAATTATAGCTCTCAAAATGTGGTGATGCAAAAAACTACTTTTTGCAATAAAAAGCGTCTTTTAGCGTGACAGCTGCCAATCACAAAAACCCGCTATAAATAGTAAATCAAACCCCCCTTTATCACCCCCTTAGTTAGGGAAAAATAATAAAATTAAAAAAATGTATTTATTTCCATTTTCCCATTAGGGTTAGTGTTGCGGCTAAAGTTAGGGTTAGGATTGGCGCTAAAGTTAGTATTAGGGTTATGGTTGGGATTAGGGTTAGGGGTGTGTAAGGGTGAGTTTCCACGGTCAGGAAACGCTGCGTGTTTGGCGCTGTGCGCTGGCGCAGCGCCAAACACGCAGCGTCCAGATGTTACAGCATAGTGGAGGGGATTTCAAGAAATCCCGTCTCCACTATGCGTAACAATACGCAGGTGGCAAACCTGCGTAAACGGACATGCGGCGCGTCTTTTTAGACCGCAGCATGTCCTCGCGTATTGCGGCGACGGTGCGTCGCCGCAACATAATTAACACAGGGCTATGTAGCCCTGCGCTCTTTCCGGAGGTGTTCCGGAGGTGTCCTGAACACCTCCGGAAAGATCGCGCGTCAGAAAGGGGGCGGGGCTTAGACGGAGCGGAATTTCCGCTCCGTCAAAAGCGCTATGGTTCCGGACCGTGGAACCATAGCCTTAGGGTTAGGTTTGTGGTTAGGGTTGGGACTAGGGTTAGGGGTATGTTGGGGTTAGGGTTGGAGTTAGAATTGGGGGGTTTCTGCTGTTTAGGCACATCAGGGGCTCTCCAAATGTGACATGGCGTCTGATCTCAATTCCCGCCAATTCTGCGTTGAAAAAGTCAAACGGTGCTCCTTCACTTCTGAGCTCTGCCATGCGCCCAAACAGTAGTTTACCTCCGCATATGGGGTATCAGCGTACTCTGTACCCCAAGAGTTATTGTGCAATTTGTCCTATTTCTTCTGTTACCCTTGGGAAAATAAAAAACTGGGGGCGACAAAATCATTTTTGTAAAAAAAAAATGATTTTTTTGTTTTTACGGCTGTATGTTATAAATTTTCTTTGAAGCACTTGGGGCTTCATAGCGCTCACCACACTTCTAGATAAGTTCCTTGTGGGGTCTATTTTCCAAAATGGGGTCACTTGTGGGGGGTTTCCACTGTTTAGGCGCATCAGGGGCTCTCCAAATGCGACATGACGCCCCCAGACCATTCCATCAAAGTCTGCAATCCAAAACGTCACTACTTCCCTTCCGAGCCCAGACGTGCACCCATACAGTCGTTTTCTCACACATGTTGGGTATCAGCGTACTCAGGACAAATTGGACAACAACTTTTGGGGTCCAATTTCTCCTGTTACCCTTGTGAAAATAAAATATTGGGGGCGAAAAAATCATTTTTGTAAAAAAAAAAAGGATTTTTTATTTTTACAGCTGTACGTTATAAACTTCTGTGAAGCACTTAGGGGTTCAAAGTGCTCAACATACTTCTAGATAAGTTCCTTGTGGGGTCTATTTTCCAAAATGGGGTCACTTGTGGGGGTTTCCACTGTTTAGGCGCATCAGGGGCTCTCCAAATGCGACATGACGCCCCCAGACCATTCCATCAAAGTCTGCAATCCAAAACGTCACTACTTCCCTTCCGAGCCCAGACGTGCACCCATACAGTCGTTTTCTCACACATGTTGGGTATCAGCGTACTCAGGACAAATTGGACAACAACTTTTGGGGTCCAATGTCTCCTGTTACCCTTGTGAAAATAAAATATTGGGGGCGAAAAAATCATTTTTGTAAAAAAAAAAAAAGGATTTTTTATTTTTACGGCTGTACGTTATAAACTTCTGAGAAGCACTTCGGGGTTCAAAGTGCTCACCACACATCTAGATAAGTTCCTTGTGGGGTCTATTTTCCAAAATGGGGTCACTTGTGGGGGTTTCCACTGTTTAGGCACATCAGGGGCTCTCCAAATGCGACATGACGCCCCCAGACCATTCCATCAAAGTCTGCAATCCAAAAAGTCACTACTTCCCTTCCGAGCCCCGACGTGCGCCCATACAGTAGTTTACTCCCACATATTGGGTATTAGCGTACTCAGGACAAATTGGACAACAACTTTTGGGGTCCAATTTCTCCTGTTACCCTTGTGAAAATAAAATATTGGGGGCGAAAAAAATCATTTTTGTAAAAAAAAAAAAAGATTTTTTATTTTACGGCTGTACGTTATAAACTTCTGTGAAGCACTTTGGGGTTCAAAGTGCTCACCACACATCTAGATAAGTTCCTTGAGGGGTCTAGTTTCCAAAATGGTGTCATTTGTGGGGGGTTTCCACTGTTTAGGCAGATCAGGAGCTCTCCAAACACGACATGGCATCCAGCCAATTCTGCGTTGAAAAAGTCAAACGGCGCTCCTTCCCTTCCAAACTCTGCCATGCACCCAAACAGTGGTTTACCCCCACATATGGGGTATCAGCGTACTCAGGACAAATTGCACAATAACTTTTGGAGTCTTGTTACCCTTGGGAAAATAAAAATTGGGGTGAAAAGATCAATTTTGTGGAAAAAATATGATTTTTTAATTTTACGGCTCTACGTTATAAACTTGTGTGAAGCACTTGGGGGTTCAAATTGCTCACCAAAGATCTAGATAAGTTCCTTAGGGGGTCTAGTTTCCAAAATGGGGTCACTTGTGGGGGGTTTCCACTGTTTAGGCACATCAGGGACTCTCCAAATGCAACATGGCGTCCAATCTCAATTCCAGCCAATTTTGGTTGGAAACAGTCAAATGGTGCTACTTCCATTCCGAGCTCTGCCATGCGCCCAAACAGTGGTTCCCCCCCACATATGGGGTATCAACGTACTCAGGACAAATTGGACAACAACTTTTGAGGTCCAATTTCTCCTGTTACCTATGGGAAAATAAAAAATTAGTGACTAAGAGATAATTTTTGTGGGAAAAAAATAGGATTTTTTATTTTTATGCCCGGGCATTATAAACTTGTGTGAAGCACTTGGGGTTAAAAGTGCTCACCAAAGATCTAGATAAGTTCCTTAGGGGGTCTAGCTTCCAAAATAGGGTCACTTGTGGGGGGTTTCCACTGTTTAGGCTCATCTGGGGCACTACAAACGGAACATGACCCCCATCAATGTTTGCATTCCAAAACGTTACTGCTTCCTTTCCAAGCCCTGCCGTGCGCCCAAACAGTTTCCCCCCCCCCACATATGGGGTATCAGCGTACTCAGGACAAATTGGACAACAACTTTTGGGGTCCAATTTCCTTGGGAAAAATAAAAAATTTGGGACTAAAAAATCATTTTTGTGGAAAATTGTTTTTTTTTTTTTCACACCCAGGCATTATAAACTTTTGTGAAACACTTTGGGGCTCAAAGTGCTCACAACAGATCTAGATAAGTTCCTTAGGGGTCTAGTTTCCAAAATGGTGTCACTTGTGGGGGGTTTCCACTGTTTAGGCGCATCAGTGGCTCTCCAAACACGACATGGCGTCCAATCTCAACTCCAGCCAATTTTAGTTTGAAAAAGTCAAACTGCGCTCCTTCCCTTACGAGCTCTGCCGTGCGCCCAAACAGTGGTTTTCCCCCACATATAGGGTATTGGCGTACTCAGGAGAAATTGCACAACAACTTTATCTGCCCATTTTCTCCTTTTACCCTTGTCAAAATAAAAAAAAAGTTTGTAAAAGATCATTTTTGTGGCTAAAAAGTTAAATATTAATTTTTTCCTTCCACGTTGCTTCAGCTCCTGTGAAGCACCTGAAGGGTTAATAAACTTCTTGAATGTGGTTTTGAGTACCTTGAGGGGTGCAGTTTTTAGAATGGTGTCACTTTTTGGTATTTTCTGCTATATAGACCCGTCAAAGTGACTTCAAATGTGAGGTGGTCCCTAAAAAAATGGCTTTGTAAATTTTGTTGTAAAAATGAGAAATCACTGGTCAACTTTTAACCCTTATAATTTCCGAACAAAAAAAAATGTTGGTTCCAAAATTTTGCTGATGTAAAGTAGACATGTGGGAAATGTTATTTCTTAACTATTTTGTGTGACATATTTCTGTTTTAAGGGAAAAAAAATTCAAAGTTTGAAAATTGCAAAATTTTCAAAATTTTCGCCATATTTGTGTTTTTTTCAAAAATAAACGCAAGTTATATCGAAGAAATTATACTTCTAACGTGAAGTACAATATGTCACGAGAAAACAATCTCAGAATCGCGAAGATCCGTTGAAGCGTTCCAGAGTTATAACCTCATAAAGAGACAGTGGTCAGAATTGTAAAAATTGGCCCGGTCATTAACGTGCAAACCACCCTTGGGGGTGAAGGGGTTAAGTCACCAATTTTTTATTTTCCCAAGGGTAAGGGGAGAAATTGGACCCCAAACGTTGTTGTCCAATTTGTCCTGAGTACGCTGATTCCCTATATGTGGGGAAAAAAATAGTGTGGGCATACGTCGGGGCTCAGAATAGAATTAGTGACGTTTAGTAATGCAGACTTTGATGGAATGGTCTGCGGGTGTTATGTCGTGTTTGGAGAGCCCCTGATGTGCCTAAACAGTGGAAACCCCTCACAAGTGACCCCATTTTGGAAACTAGACCCCCGAAGGAACTTACCTAGATGTGTGGTGAGCACTTTGAACCCCCAAGTGCTTCACAGAAGTTTATAACGCCCGGGCGTGAAAATAAAAAAATCATATTTTTTCCACAAACTTGCTCTTTTAGTCCCCAGTTTTTTATGTTCCCAAGGGTAACAGGAGAAATTAGACCCAAAAAGTTGTTGTTCAATTTTTCCTGAGTACGCTGATACCCTATATGTGGGAGAAAACTACAGTATGAGCACACGTTGGGGCTCAGAAGTGAAGTAGTGACATTTTGCATTGCAGACTTTGATAGAATCGTCTGCCGGTGTCATGTCGCGTTTGGAGAGCCCCTGATGTGCCTAAACAGTGGAAACCCCCCACAAGTGACCCCATTTTGGAAACTAGATCCCCCAAGGAACTTATCTAGATGTGTGTTGAGAACTTTGAACCCCAAGTGCTTCACAGAAGTTTACAACTTAGAGCCATAAAAATAAAAAATCATATTTTTTTCCACAAAAATGATATTTTCATCCCCAATTTTTTATTTTCCCAAGGGTAACAGAAGAAATTGGACCCCTAGAGTTATTGAGCAATTTGTCCTGAGTATGCTGATACCCCATATGTGGCGGTAAACTACTGTTTGGGCGCATGGCAGAGCACAGAAGTGAAGAAGACTTTTTCAACGCCGAATTGGCTGGAATTGAGATCAGATGCCATGTCACGTTTGGAGAGCCCCTGATGTGCCTAAACAGTGGAAACCTCCCAATTATAACTCCAGCCGTAACACTAACACACCCCTAACCCTAGTCCCAACCCCAATCATAACCCTAACCACAAACCTAACCCTAACACGCCCGTAACCCTAGTCCCAACCCTAACCCCAATCCTAACCCTAACTTTAGCCCCAACCCTAACCCTAATGGGAAAATGGAAATAAATAAATTTTTTTAATTTTATTTTTCCCTAACTAAGGGGGTGGTAAAGGGGGGCTTGACTTACTATTTATAGCAGGTTTTTATGATTGGCAGCTGTCACACACTAAAAGACGCTTTTTATTGCAAAAAATAGTTTTTGCATAAGCACATTTTGAGAGCTATAATTTTTTCTTACTTTCTCACAGAGTCATGTGAGGTCTTATTTTTTGCGGGACAAGTTGACGTTTTTATTGGTACCATTTTTGGGCACATGACATTTTTTGATCACTTTCTATTATGATTTTTGGGAGGCAGAATGAACAAAAACCAGCAATTCATGAATTTCTTTTGGGGGGGGGCGTTTATACCTTCCGCATGTGGTTACATTGATAATGCAGTTTTATTCTTCGGGTCAGTATGATTACAGCGATACCTCATTTGTATCATTTTTTTATGTTTTGGCGCTTTTGTACAATAAAAATATTTATATATAAAAAATAATTATTTTTGCATCGCTTTATTCTGCGAGCTATAACTTTTTTATTGTTTCGCTGATGATGCTTTATGGCAGCTCTTTTTTTGCAGGACAAGATGATGTTTTCAGCGGTACCATGTTTATTTATATCAGTCTTTTCGATCGCGTGTTATTCCACTTTTTGTTCGGTGGTATGATGATAAATCATTGTTTTTTAGCCTTGTTTTTTTTTAAGGGGTTCACTAAAGGGTTTAACTAATGGGACAGTTCTATAGGGCGGGTCGTTACGAATACGGCGATACCAAATATGTGTACTTTTATAGTTTTGTTTTTTTTTATTTACATGAAGAATGTAATTTATTGGGGAATTTTTTTTTTCTTTATTTATGATTTTTTTTTTACACATGTTATTTTTATTTTTTTGACTTTTTTTACTTTGTCCCAGGGTGGGACATCACTGTATTATATCAGATCGCTGGTCTGACAGTGTGCACAGCTCTGTCAGACCAGCGATCTCACTGGCACTGCTGCAGGCTTTCCCAGCGCCTGCTCTCAGCACGCACTGAGGAAGCCGTCTCCCTGCAGGACCCGGAAGGACCCAGCGGTCATCTTGGATCCGGGGTCCTGCAGGGAGGAGGGTCCCTCGGAGGGTCTCAGGGAAGCACGCAGGGAGCCCCCTCCGTGCGCGATGCTTCCCTATACCGCTCGAACACTGCGATCATCTTTGATCGCAGTGTGCCAGGGGTTAATGTGCCGGGAGAGGTCCATGACTGCTCCTGGCACATAGTGCTGGGTGTCAGCTGTGATAATCAGCTGACACCCGGCAGCGATCAGGTGCGCTCCCACCGGGAGCGCAGCTGATCGCATATGACGTACTGTTCCGTCCATGGGAATTAGGTCCAGGGTCACATGGACGGAATAGTACGTCTGATGGGATAAAGGGGTTAAAATTCCGGCACCATCTTACCTGTGGGTAGATGGTGCTGTCTTCCTGGGGGATGTCGCTGCTCAATTCTGAACAGCCAATCGCAGAGTTTCTCAGGGTTTCAGCCAATCAGATTGCCTGAAACACTGATGTCCCAGCCTAGGATTGAGCACCGATCCTATGCTGTTGCCTGGCAATGACAGGCATGGCCGGAAAAGACTTAAATTTGCTTGATCGCCGATTATATCAATTGTGCAAATCGCAGAAAAAAGCCATGCTATGACCATGCTGTGCCATGCCGGTGACCTGCCTAGAATCGGAGCTTTAAGAGCACCTGTCTTAGGCATGGCCTGGAGCCGCTGATTGGTGCAATTGACGATTACATTGATAGCGCCAATCATAGGGCACAGCCGTGGTGTGACCGCGCTGTGCCCTTCCGGTGACCTTCCTAGGATCAGAGCTGTTAGAGCACCGATCCTAGGCCAGTGCCTAGCAACACCAGTGTCCCCAAGGTCAGCTCTGATTGGTGTGAATGATGTCATCCTCAATCACACCAATAACAGGGCAGAGCAGCGGTATGACCGCTCTGTGACCTGTCTGGACAGCGCTGCAGATCCTCACACTAGCTGAGGATTCCTACAGAGCGGTCACGCTACAGAATCTGCTGCTGTGCTTGGCCTTGTGGTGCTACAGAAGCCTGTGACACCACAATCCCTGCTGAACAAAGAACAGAGAAGAAAGAAGAAAAGACAAGACAGAAGAAAGAGAGACAACTGTGTTTTGATCCCTAATCCCTGCCCGATCTCTCTTCATCCATCGCAATCCCCCCCTCCTCTCTCCCCTCTTCCTCCTCTTTTTACCCCTCCACCCCCCCTGTGCCACCTTTTTGCACACATCCAGCAACCTTCGAGCATTGATTGGTGACGCAGTTCACAGATCAGCACTTGTGCCTGCTTTTTTCCACCCCACTTTGCGCCACCCTTGGGTGCACATCCAGCAGCCGCTGAGCTTTGATTAGTGACGCAGTTCACTCATCAGAGCTCATGATCGTTGTTTTCCACTTTTCTTTATCACCCTCCTTTTGCACCACCTCCATGCGCATATCCAGCAGAGGCCGAAATTTGATAAGTGACGCAGTTCACTCATCAGAGCTTGTGCCTGCTGTTTTACACTTTTCTTTTCACAGATAAATTTTTCTCCCTAGTTGCTTTTTTGTTTTCATACAAAAACGTATATACTCGTGTATAAGCCGACCCGTGTATAAGCCGAGACCCCTAATTTTGCCACAAAAACTGGGAAAACTTATTTATTCATGTATAAGCAGAGGATTGTGCTGCACAAGGGTTAATAGTGGTCCAAAAAGATGCTCCATAGATAAATACCCCCAATAAAAGGGTGCACAAGGGTTAATGGTGGCCTAAGAAGATGCTCCATAGATAAATATCCCCCATAAAATGCTGCACAAGGGTTAATGGTGGCCCAAGAATATGCTCCATAGATAAATATCCCCATAAAAATGCTGCACAAGGGCTAATAGTCAGTGGCGTACCGTCAATTGTAGCAGACCACGCAGCTGCTATGGGGCCCGGACAGGTGAGGGGGCCCGCGACGGCTGCAGCGGTTTGGCAGCTGTGCTGACACAGTACTACCAGGGCAGGGGTCTGCGGGGGAGGCGGAGCGCAGCTGTGTGCTATATACTCACCTCCTCCTGGCGTGGTCTCTGCAGCCCCTGCTCTTCTCCTGCGGTCTCCGGTGCCTGTGTTCAGCGGTCAGGTGGTACCGCTTATTAAAGTCATGAATATGCACATATTCATGACTTTAATGAGCGGTACCACGTGACGTGACCGCTGAACACAGGCGCCAGAAACCGCAGGAGAAGAGCAGGGACTGCAGAGACCGCGCAGGTGGGAGGGTGAGTATAAGGGATATTTACCTGTCCCGTTCCACCGCTGCTCTGCTGTGTCCTCGCGTCCTCTCTAGCTGTGAATGTTCAGGTCAGAGGGCGCGATGACGTAGTTTGTGCGCGCCGCGCCCTCTGCCTGAGCATTCACTGCGGATGACCCAGAAGACAGCAGCGGTCAGCGGTGCACTGGGTGACAGGTAAATATCACAGGTGCCGGGAGGTGAGTATGTCTTTTTTTTTTTTTGGTTTCAGCAGCTGCGGCAGTATAAGGGACCTATACTATGTGGCATCTATAGGGGCATTATCTATGGAGCATCTATAGGGGCATTATCTATGGAGCATCTATGGGGGCATAATCTATGGAGCATCTATGGGGGCATAATCTATGGAGCATCTATGGGGGCATAATCTATGGAGCATCTATGGGGGCACAATCTATGGAGCAACTATGGAGTCACAATATATTGAGCATCTATGGGGCATAATATATGGAGCATCTTTGGGGGCATAATATATGGAGCATCTATGGGGGCATTGTCTATGGAGCATCTATGGGGGCATTATCTATTCGAGCATCTATGGGGGCACAATCTATGGGGCATCTATGGGGGCATAATCTATGGAGCATCTATGGGGGCATTATCTATGGAGCATCTATGGGGGCACAATCTATGGAGCATCTATGGGGCATAATCTATGGAGCATCCATGGTGAAGCATCTATGGGGGCACAATCTATGGAGCATCTATGGGGCATAATACTTTTTTTGTTAAATGTGTCCCCTCACTGTGCTGGCACTTTACATTTACAATGGCTCTGGCTTTTTTTGGGGGGGTGGGAGGGCCCCATTCAGACTTTTGCTATGGGGCCCCATGATTTCTATGTACGCCCCTGCTAATAGTGGTCCAAAAAGATGCTCCATAGATAAATACCCCCCATAAAATGCTGCACAAGGGTTAATGGTGGCCCAAGAAGATGCTCCATAGAAAAATATCCCCATAAAATGCTGCACAAGGGTTAATGGTGGCCCAACAAGACGTTCCATAGATAAATCCCCCCCCATATATTGCTGCTGCCGCTGTTACTGCAATTCAAAAAAAAAAATTACATTCTCAGTACTCACCTCTCGTCGCTGGGGGCCAGGTGCCGGTGTCCTGAGCAGGCGGGAAAACCAGCGCGCTATGGGGCCAGGTGCCGGTATCGCCACTGGCTCAGGCCCCCGGCACTGGCGATTTTTACCGTTCCCCATTCCATCGCTGTGCGCCCTCTGTCTTCCGGGTCCTCTGCAGTGACAGTCAGTGTGCGCCCTCTGCTGAGCATGTCATTGCGCGCTCTGACCTGAATGTCACAGTCAGAAGACGCGGAGGACAGAGCGGTGGTGGAACGGGGACAGGTGAATATTGCTCTGCTCCCCGTCCTCCCCCGGTCATACTCACCCCCTCCTGGTGCACGGTCTCTGCAACCCCTCTTCTTCCATGGTCTCAGCGCCTCTGCTCTTCCAGGTTTCAGAGGTCACATGGTACTGCTCATTAAAGTCATGAATATGCGCATATTCATGACTTTAATGAGCGGTACCACGTAACCCTGAACACAGGCACCAGAGACCTTGGGAGAAGCAGGGGCTGCAAAGACCATGCCAGGAGGGGGTGAGTATGATCTCTGACACCCGCTCTCCCCCGCCGACCCCCGTTATATGACTCGCGTATAAGTCGAGAGGGGGACTTTCAGCCTTAAAAAATGGGCTGAAAATCTCGGCTTATACATGAGTATATACGGTAACTTTACACCAAGCACTATCCCCCCCCACACACAGGTAAAAATAAAGTACTGACACAATCACCATATTCATAATAAAAATGTCGTCCCACCCGTCCCATTCGTCCCAACAACACTATTCAGTGGAGGAGGCATATGCTTTCCTTGCCTCTGACACTGAGAGCTCGGAAGAGGAGATTTGTCGTTCTCTTCCTCCTCCTCATCTTCCTCCTCAGGTCCTGCTGAACCGCCATGCAGACGTGCCAGGACAAAGGAAGAAGGAGCGCCTCCTATTCCAGAAGATGAACCAGAGCACCCCATTACGGACCTGATATAGACCTCGCCCCCAAAAATTATAAGCCACTGATTCCTGATTTTGTGGCAGAATCAGGAATCAAGATTGACACCAGCGGCCTCACATTACTAGACTGTTTCAAAGTCTTTTTCTCTGAGGATTTGTTAACCTCATGGTGGGCTAAACTAATTTATATGCTCAGCAATTTCATTCCAGTTCATCATTTTCTAACTGGTCTCCTGTAGACGCAGTTGAAATGATGCAGTTTTGGGTCTGGTCCTTCACATGGGGATCCTGAAAAAAACAGAACTTCGGCAATATTGAAGTGTTGATGTTTTATACAACACTCCACTGTTCCAAATGGTCATGGCTCAGACACATTTTGAGGCCATCCACAAATTCCTGTATTATACTGATAATGCACGGTGTCAACCACGAGGTGACCCCAACTTTGACCGTCTGTTCAAAGTTCGGCCGGTCATCAAACACTTCAACAAAAAATTTTGCTGAAGTGTATGTGTCGCAAAGGGACATTTGCGTGGTGCACCCACTGCTGGATAAAGGTTACCACTTCTACATGGATAATTTTTATACCAGCATCCCACTCTTCAAATCCCTCTCTGCGCGAGGTACCGCAGCTTGCAGTACTGTCCGCAAAAATCAGAGGCCTCCCGAAAATGCTACTTGGGCATATGCTCAGAAGGGGTGACAGCAGCGCCTAACATAGCGGCCACCTGTTGGTGGTCAAGTACAAGGCCAAGAGAGATGTCTTTTTCTTGACCACCATACAAGGCGATGGCAGCGCCCTTGGCACTGTACGAGGTACCACTGCACAGGTAAGCAAACCGACCTGATACGCCATACTCACCTGGCGCCGGGGCTCAGCGCCCGACGTCATCACGTCGAGTGTGCATGCGTACCTCCCATGCTTGACCCTTTTGCTGTTCCTCTGTCATCTCTATGGTTCTGGAGGACCTGACCCGGAAGTCCCAGCACACTTGCCCTATATCAGGCTGCCTCTTCCTGTAGGCGGCGCCTGATTATTGTTGTGTGTCCTAGCTAGACCTGCTTGGTTCCTGCTTGACTGCTCTCTGTACTCAGGTCCCCTGCCTTGCACCTCGGTGTGCTTCCCAGTGCACACCCTGCCTTGCCTTGTACCTCCCTGCTTCTTAGCACACGCTTTGCTCTGTGCCCTGTTGTGCTCTTTAGCACACGCTCTGCTCTGTGCCCTGTCATGCTTCTTGCACTAGCCTGTACTCCACGTATTCCTGTGTCCACGCTTTGCACTCTTCCAAATCCTGCATACTCCCATCTTCTATGAGCCGGCCACCTGGTTCCAGCAGTCGTGGTACTTTACTCCCCTGGGTCTGCCCATGACGCTCCCTGTATAGGGGGTGGTTCTCACTAGGTCAGCTTACCCAGGGTGGGTTGGTACCGCGACCCAGAGCATCCACTCCAGGAGTCGTCACACCTGTGTACTGGGGTACAACAATAACTTGGGGGGCATTGATCTATCTGATCAACTCCTCCAGCCATACAGTGCTTTAAGAAAGGCCAAGGTGTGGTACAAAAAGCTGGCCGTGCACATCGTACAGATGGCAATGCTCAACGCTTTCCTGCTGTCATGATGTACAGGCCAGAAGGTAGTGATTAAGGCCCTGATATTTGGCACTTAGGAAGGAGCAGGCCCCAGTACTTCCAGACTGAAGGTGCTTGTATCGTGCCAGGTCAGCATTTCCCGGGGAAGGTCCCGCAAACTGGAAAAAAAGGTAAGTTGCAAAAAGGTGCCGAGTATGTTACAAAAGGGGAATACGCAAGGACACCATTTATCAATGTGACACCTGCCCCGAAAAACCTGGCCTGTGTATGAAAGAATGCTTCAAACTGTACCACACATCCATGCACTACTAATTTACTTAAATTTACATAACAGGAAACAGTAGATTAGTTCCAAAAAGGGGGCATTTGTTGGGCATTACCACTAGTTAAGCACATGTAGATAAGTTCCTTGGTGGTCTAGTTTCCAAAAAGGGGGCACTTGTTGGGCATTGCCACTGTTTAGGCACATCTAGATAAGTTCCTTGGGGGTCTAGTTTCCAAAATGGGGTCACTTGGGGGGGTTCTACTGTTTAGGCACGTCAGGGGCTCTGCAAACGGAACATGATGCCGCAGACCATTCCATCAAAGTCTGCATTCCAAAACGTCACTACTTCCCTTCTGAGCCCTGACGTGTGCCCAAACAGGAGTTTTCTCCAACATATGTTGTACCAGCGTACTCAGGACAAATTGGACAACTTTTGGGGTCCAATTTCTCCTGTTACCCTTTGGAAAATAAAAAATTGGGGGCTAAAAAATCATTTTTTGTTGGAAAAAAATGTTTTTTTTTAATTTTCACGGCCTGCCATTATAAACTTTCGTGAAACACTTGGGGGTTCAAAGTTCTCACCACACATCTAGATAGGTTCCTAATTGGGTCTAGTTTCCAAACTGGTGTCACTTGTGGGGGTTTCTACTGTTTAGGTGTAGATATCGCAGGAACGCGGGATGTCTCCACGGACAGGAGACAGATCAAGAGTTAAAGTATTTATTAAACAAGGAATGTACTCCACGCAGGGAGTGAGGGATTGTAGGGTGACGGTAAGGAATGGGGTGGAAAAAATATGATTTTTTATTTTTATGGCTCTGCGTTATAAACTTCTGTGAAGCACTTGGGGGTTCAAAGTGCTCACCACACATGTAGATAAGTTCCTTGGGGGAGTCTAGTTTCCAAAATGGGGTCACTTTTGGGGGGTTTCCACTGTTTAGGCACATCAGGGGCTCTCCAAACGTGACATGGTATCCGTTCTCAATTCTAGCCAATTTTGGTTTGAAAAAGTCAAACAGCGTTCCTTCCCTTCAGAGCCCTGCCGTGCGCCCAAACAGTGGTTTTCCTCCACATATGGGGTATCGGTGTACTCAGGAGAAATTGCTCAACAACTTTATGTCCATTTTCTCCTTTTGCCCTTGTTATAATAAAAAAAGTTGCTAAAAGTTCATTTTTTGGCTAATAAGTTAAAGGTTCAGTTTCTACTTCCATGTTGCTTCTGCTCCTGTGAAACACCTGAAGGGTTAACAAACTTCTTGAATGTGGTTTTGATCAGCTTGAGGGGTACAATTTTTAGAATGGTGTCAGTTTTGGGTATTTCTGCCATATAGACCCCTCAAAGTGACTTAAAATGTGAGGTGGTCCTTAAAATAATGGTTTTGTAAATGTTGTTGTATGAGAAATCGCTGGTCAATTTTAACCCTTACAACTTCCTAACAAAAAAATTTTTGTTTTCAAAATTGTTCTGATGTAAAATAGACATGTGGGAAATGTTATTTATTAACTATTTTGTGTGACGTATTTCTCTGTTAAAACATAAAAATTCAAATTTTGAAAATTTTTGCCAAATTTCCATTTTTTTACACAAATAAATGCAAGTTATATCGAAGAAATTTTACCACCAATATGAAGGACAATATGTCATAAAAAAACATTCTCAGAATCGCCAAGATCAGTTTAGTTTCACACATCAGTTTTTTCCCGTCCGGCGCGATCCGGCAGTTTTTCCAAAAAACGGATGTTTTTTTTTTACCGCCGGATCCGTTTTTTTCTCATTCACATGCATTAGCGCCGGATTGCGCCGCATGTCATTGCGTTTAGTCCATTTTTTTGCCGGATCCGTCATAGATTTTAATTCCGGCGGCTGGACAGGACGCAGCATGCAACGTTTTTTTTTTTTCTGCCGGAAACGCCTGACAGCGCCTGAAGCGGCGCATCAGGCGGCCGGAAACAATAGAAGTCTATGGTACCGGATCAGTCTTTTCAGCAATCCGCCAAAAGACTGATCCGGATTCTGGAAACCAAGGTCTCTCTCTCTCTCTCTCTCCGTGCCAGACATGCGTACTACACCTTTTCCGGGTTAAAAAGTTCACGACGGATCCGGCTA
This sequence comes from Oophaga sylvatica, assembly GCA_033576555.1. NCBI lineage: Eukaryota > Metazoa > Chordata > Amphibia > Anura > Dendrobatidae > Oophaga > Oophaga sylvatica. The sequence continues at coordinate 304,469,766 of JARQOD010000003.1, forward strand.
AAAAACGGATCCAGCACATCAGTTTTTTGCAATCTAAGCCGTCTTTTTTTAAACTTTGACGGATTGTGCCTGATTGCAAAAAACTGATGTGTGAAACAGGCCTAAGCATTTCAGAGTTATTACCTCATAAAGGGACAGTGGTCAGAATTGTAAAAATTGGTCCTGTCATTAACGTGCAAACCACCCTCGGGAGTAAAGGGGTTAATGTCTAAACCACGGGCAACAAAAGTGATCTGATTGGGGCTATTAAATCCAGTTTTATACTTTTTCCCAAAATTGTGTCCTGCCTTCATTTTTTTTTTATTATTTGGAGAATTGGTCTATGCCTGGAAGGTTTGTCATCCATATTATTGCAATTGTTTACTAGTGCTGTTTCAAATTTAAAAAAAAACTTCCTTCTCACCCCCACTGGAGGTGGTCTTTGTTGTCCTTTCTCATTCTCGGGTCCTCTACCAGAGGCCTGGGAGTTTGAGGGTTCTGCGCAGGATCTTAGCTGTTCCCAGCATTGCGCTTTTCTGGACAGAGAGCTCAGATGTTGCACCTGGGATCTGTTGTAGCCAATCTTCCAACTTAGGGGTCACTGCTCCAAGTGCTCCTATCACCACTGGAATCACTGTTGCCTTCACCTTCCACATTTCTCCAGTTCTCCTTTGAGGCCCTGGTATTTCTCCAGCTTCTCAGATTTCTTCTTTCTGAAGTTGCTGTCACTTGGCAATGACACATCTATTATCACTGCTGTCTTCTGATACTCGTCTACTATGATAATGTCTGGTTGGTTAGCCAACACCTGCTTATCCGTCAGGATCTTGAAGTCCCACAGGATTTTAGCCCTTTCATTCTCCACTACTTTTTCTGGGGTCTCCCACCTGGACTTAGGAGGACTTAGCCCATATGATGTGCAGATGTTCCTGTATACAATTCCCGCTACTTGGTTGTGGCGTTCAGTATACGTTGTTCGTGCTTGCATTTTGCATTTACTTGTGTGTGGTCATCTGTCTGTCAATTTATCTACAGTAGCTATCTATCTAAACAGAATCAGCATTGAGAGTCAGTTTTTCAGATTTTTAGAGAGAAGCATACCAGGCTGCAGTAGTGCAACTAGGCTTAAATTCTTCCTGTCTGTGGTTTGAGCAGCATGAATCACATAACAAGTTCCCTTTAAACATGTTGCTCAGATACATAGGGCTTAATACAGGAATTTTTTTTAAAAATATTTTGGTGCTTCTTGATTTGTTGATCTTGAACAAGGGAAAATGTAGCAGCTTGTGCTATAATTGTGCAATAAGAATAAAGCAATTCCGTTTGTGTCTCCAGCAATGCAACATTTATATTCATCTTAATTTAATTGGCACATTTAAGAAGTTAAATAAGCAGCAATTTTACTGTAAAACTACAAACAGATCTATAGGAAACTTTTTTTTTTCTCTGCAGTTTTGTAAAGGTTGTACAATGTATCACGAAGAGAAGAAGGAAGGAAGTCCTAGATTCGGGAAACTTCACTTTCCTGTGGGCCTCTGGATTAATTCTCCAAAGAAGCATTTTGCAAAGTTAGGCCGACGGTGGCCTAGTGTTGGTTCCATCAAGTAAGAATCCACATCATTTCCTCCTACATATGTTGTACACTTTTCTTAATATAAGAGATTATATTATAGTGTATAGTACAAGTGTCTGTACATAGAGATTTTCTAAAAATGAAAAAATTACAAAAGTATTTATGAACAGGGTAATTCCCTACTGGACAACCCATGATTAGTCAATTCAAGACCCCAATTAAAATCAAAATAAGTGATATTTACCTCCAACAACGGCACCCTTCCTGTGATGTTGGCACCACTATTCGTGGTGGGTGATATGCGCGTTGTTTCACGTGTCTGCCACAGCCAATCAGATGCTGTTTGGCTGCAGCATATGAATATTACTTCAGAGCGGATGTTTGCTTTTATGGATCAGTAAAGACTGCAGCCAAACAGATGCTGCTGTTTGACTGCAGCCGGCATGTGACACAACGATATCACGTTACCCAATGGGGAAGGTGATAGGAATGTGGAGGTCAATGTCACTATTGAGTGTTTTTTATTATAATTGAGATCATGTATTGATTAAGCAGGTGTTCAGTGGTGGAAAACCCCAACAAGCTCGTCTCTTCTACAACAAAATTAATGCTATATTTTTCTTTACAAAGATAGTAAAAAAGAAAACACCACAGTAAAATTTACTAATAAGTCATCATTAGATATTGAGTTGTTAGTTCTGGCACCAAGAGCATGATACTTGTAGAATGTCATTGAATCCTCTTTTTAGACAATATTGCCATACATTTCCCGCTGCCTACAGTCAGGTTATCACATTTAATTTTTTCATCTTGCGATATCATAAGTCAAGTATGATGTGGTTTTATATACATCTTTTTCTTTTTTGAAAGGCTTTAAAAAAATTTCCCTCATAAACATTTTTTCATAAAATGTTGATGATAAATTCTACCTTTAAAGTAGGAAAACATCAAAATCAATTTCCTAATAATTAACTTTTGTTGTCTATCAGATTAGAATTAGTGGTTTATTTTTTACATGTTTTTACTATCGTACTAGTGTTTGAGCGATTTCGATACCGCAGTATCGGGCCGTTTTTGCCTGTATCGGACTTCGATACTTAGTTTCGATATTTTCATATATCGATACCCGGAAAACGGATTTGTCACGTGAGTGTCCGTCGGTCGGGTTGTCAGGAGGGCAGCGGCCTTACCTGGCAGAATATCTCCGGTGGTCACGGCCTGGAAATGGTTGATGGCCGCCATTTAATCTTTCCCGGTGGTCACATGCAGTTTCTCGCAATAACTGCAGTGACTGTTGGGTAATTCCCGGCCATTTAAAACAGTCATCCGATGACGTCACCGCCGGGGAAGCAGGTAATCAGCTGTTTCTGCTGCCGGGGATGACAGCCTACTGCCTGTCAGTCCGAGTAGCAAGAGCTGGTCGCCGTGGGACAGTCGTTACTATTTGGACTTTCGTCGGACAGGTGGGTATACGTTTTTTTTTTTTCCCTTTTTTAAGGAGCGATGGCGTAAATGGAGAAAAAAATAAATGAAAACTGTGTTGTTTTTATTTC